>JAABKJ010007545.1:87940015-87985131 GCA_011634705.1 Andricus grossulariae | reverse complement strand
GATAACCTGACTAGGAATGGTTGACTGCACATTTCGTAGGATACTCTCAAACTTGATAGTTTCATTGTCAAAGTTGTCGTCGGTAATAAAAACAACTATAGAAATTCTCAAATCTTTCTTGATGTAATTGATAAGATGATTGATCCATTCAGATTCGTGAAATAATGCATTAGCAATAATGACGAAACTTAAAAAAAATATATGCTTGATTTTGACATTCAAAAGCATGATCATTATTCTGCTTTCTTTCGTTAGAAGGATTTTACAACATATTTTAGACTTAAAATATTAAGTATATCCTAACTATAACCATATCGACTGCATACAATCCTGTTTAAACTTTACGATGGTAAAAAGTTTTATATGTAATTCGAAGTACTTTCATAGCCTCGCTCTTTTTGCATATATAAATGTGAAAATTGCTACGTTGATTAGTTCTATTTCAAAAATTATTTCTATTTGCAAATACTTTTTTGGAAAAAACCTGTACAAATAAAATCTACGTCAATGGATTTACTTTTGCGGAATTGAGAAAAAGACATATATATAGTTGGAGAATAAATAACATCTTCTTGTCAATTCAATATAAAAAAGACTAAAAAAAATCCATATCCAGTATAGATAGCTCGATGAGTAGTGGAATACTTAGCTTCACAGAATTCATGCTGTTTTTCTTTTCTGTAATCATCAGTCAGACTCCAAGAACTTTATTAGGATGTACTTAGCTGCTTGAATAGGCGGTGAATATTTCTCGAATAGTATACACGTTCGTATTATGCTTAACTTTGTATAACTACTTGTGTAGTCAGTAATCTCTGCCCCTCATGCCATTTTTTCTGATTGCAAACAAAGTATGTTTATTTTAGCTTATTTTTGCACTTGTTCAATCATGTCTTCTGTCAATAAAAATTATATATTTTTATTTCCTTCATACAATTTCATTTCAGTAAACTCATCTTTGTCGTTTCATCTAGTTCTTAAATATTTTGCATGAAAAATTGATTCGGATTTGTTATTTATTTCAAAAATATATATTTTGTTTAGAAATTTGACAAAGGAGCTTACCTCATAGTTTCTTCGAATACTTGTGGAACTCGGAAAATTCAATGTCAAATGTTTGGAGCTTTTTTTTATTTTTGCGGCCAGAGAAAAAGATTGTACCTTCGTACGTTTCCTTTTCGCAATGAAATGACTTTCTGACTGTGCTTTTCAAGGAAATATGGATTATTTCCGACATAAAATATGACCTTATGATATGGATCTGCTTTTATAAAATCAAATTACCTATATTTTCATGTTTATAGTAACATTATCGCATGAATATGTAGGTATCCCAGTTTCTTGTGATTTTTTATGTTATTTATACTTAGATCGTATTCGATGTAGTATCGACGAAAGAATGGCGGTAATGTGTGAATAAAACTTGAAGGCGACAAAATATAAAAAGCTATAAAAACACAAGAGCTTACATAAGATAATGTATGGACGTAAAGGAAGCTAAGGTGGTATGTCAGAACAGGAAAGTGTGGAGAAAAGTAGCTTATAATAAATGTGTGATGAAGAGTGTCAACGGAGTGAGAGACGATTGCGTATTTATGTGTCATCTGTGGCACATGATAACATTGTGAAGCTCTTCGCTTGGAATGATTGCTAGAGAGATTGATCAGTGCCCTGGGTCGAAGCAGTTTGCGGAAAAAACGTGTTATTTGAATAAGCAACACGGGAATTCTGAATTAATCTGAAACTTTATAACTCCTTTATACGCCCCCGCATACACTACCTTTTCTCACATTTCTCATATGGACTCCTTGATCTAAGACAGTATAACGAGGCTAGAACCGAATAAGATACGCTTACCTCGAAAGAGAATTGGCTTCATTTGACAGAAGGATTTCTCCTTGCTGAAGGTGTTCTCACTGCCAAATGTGTTCCCCCTGCCGAAGGTATTCTCGCTTCAGCGTCGCGGTAGGGCTTGAGCTTTCCTCTCATGACTTTGACGGCTATAATGGCTGTAGCATTGCTACTGTGGCAGGGTTTCCCTTGCCAGACAGGCGAAGAACGAAGATAAAAGGAACTAAGAGTGATGGTGAGCTGCGAAATGGTCAGGCTGATCTCACAAATAAAAAAAACTAGCCAGCAAGAACATCTGCGACAAAGGGTTGACAGTGGAACATCAACTGTGCCTGCTGAAGATGCTTTGGCCAGCATTGACAATTTGCAGCCAACAACCTCAACAAAAATACTGAGGGAGAACATCCAGTAGAATAGCAAAATAAAAGATGAATTGGTGCGTCTCTATTGTGAAAGCGCAAAGTTTAAAACCAAAAACGAAAAGGGATGCAAAGTATCCTCATATACAGGAAGTTATAGTAAGACATCTTATCGCTAAGGTGGAGGACTTCAGGAACAATCTCCTTATCTCAGAATATCGAGCCGAAATCTAATCACAAGAATAAAGGAACAGAATTTAGCAAACCAAAAACGCTCAACATCCGTAAAAAAATTGCTTTCGGCTGTAAAAATATCTTCGATCAAAATGGAAGTAGAACAGGAGTCTCCTATCGACAATAAATTATAATGCAAATCCTGCTAAAAGATGCTATGTTCTCTGCTTCTCTAATTAAGGGATTATTAAGCAACCCTTCACAAAAATTCAAAGACATATCGTTGTCGTCTACACCTTCCTTCTTACTTTAATATGATTTCCCATCCTCATAGATTAATCAGAAAACCTTGTCTGATTTTAGTTATTAAGAAATGTCGGTATTCCGGTTTCGTTGTTCAAGGGATAATAAAACAACCCTTGAAGTAAATTCAGATGTATATCCTAGTAAGTAATAATAGCTTGTATTTATTTTGAAGTCATTTCCTACGCTGATATTTTAATCAGAACATATCTTGTGTTTTTGTTCAATGAGGAATGTCATTTCTCTGTGGTTTCAATGTTCAAGGGATGTTAAAATATCCCTTCAAATTAATTGAAATACATATTCTTGCTATGCACGCTTCCTCTACTTATTTGAAAGTGATTTCATACCATAGCAGTTCTAAAAAAAATTTCTAGTCATTTTAGTTACAAAGAAATGATTATTTTAATACAATCCAAATCTATCACAGAGGTTTTGAGAAAAAAAAATATTTCACTAAAATAAGCTTTGACAAGTGTTCTTCTGAAAACCGTCCATTTTTCTTACTTTTTTTTTGAACTTTTGCTCTGCAGGTTCGAAAATACAAAAAAAAAATGGATCTACAATTTTTCACAAAAAGCCATTCACTGTACATTTGGCGTGGGGTCCTTTGAAGTCAACAAAAAATAGTTTCTATTAACTGTTCTTGACTTATGTTACCAGTGAGCTTTAGAATCCAGTAAGAAAAAGTTGTCTTTGAGTATTACTTTTTAATATTATAAACAAATCGTATAAACGATGGCCAAATTTGGACATTCACAATCAACAAGAAATAGCTTTTTCTCTTAATTGTTTTCAAATAAAAGTTTCAGTCAGCCTGCTGTGTTAGTAGTATCATGATGTTATGCATGTAAATGTATATAGTGATCATTTTTTAAATATAATTCGTTTCTAAATTAATTAAATAATATCGAATAATATATTTTCAACAGTAAACTTTACTGGCAATATAATTTAGGGACAATTAAGAGAAAACATTTTTTTTTACTTCAAATGTCCACACTGAGAATTTTTTTACGTAATTTGTTTCTAAAAGTAACAAATAATATCGGGAGACATATTTTTATGATCAAGTATCACTTTCTCGATGAAAGTAAATAATTTTCATGCCGAAATATCTGTTAAGAAGGAGCAATCTATAATGTTCAGTTTTTGTTAACAGAACTGTTTTACAACAATTATCATTAAAAGTCAACAATTTTTTTTACTTCACGCATCGATAATAATTAAATCCAAGAAACGCTGATCATGGAAAAAATTTCTAAGAAGATGACACAAAATTTGCAGCATCTATCGTTTGCAAGTGTCGATCATTCAAAAAAATCAATCACTAAAAAAATTACACTCGTCGAAAAAGTCCCACTTCTCCCTCTTGGTACATAATATACTTTTTCGTGTTGAAAAGTTGAAGATCATATTTAATGTAAGCGACCGCAATTTGCAATATTAAGGTAGAATTTTAAATAGTTGTAATCGTACCCTTTGACCTTCCATCTAGTATGTCGTAAGAAACGGGATTTGAGGCTTGTATCGTGAGACTTTTGATAGTCACGGCACGCTGATGTTATTACGTTTTTGCTGATTGTGTATTCATGAGTTTCACGACACATAATGCTCATAATGCGAGAGTACTCACACTCGTCTGGACGGGAAGGACTTTCGCCCGGATATGCAGAAGTGATGCTAGGTGCCTATATACTGGTAGCAGCAATATACCTTCTCGAGTTACGGGTCAAAGTCTTTGCTTACAAAACTACACCTTAATCGCATGCATACACTAATAAACTTGTTATTTCTAATATATTTTTCATAAAGCATCTCCATCGTTTCTTTCTTCACTGCAACAGAAGAATTTTTGCTAAGAATCACTGCTGACATTGAAACGTGAATTTCAAAAATTATTTGAATTCAAAAATGAACGAGAAACTTTTCTAAGAAACGTAATATTGAACCTTATAATATTCCTCTCCGAATGGTTCTTAACAGATATACACTACCGTGCAAATGTTTAAGGACACTTCTTTTGTGATTACTGACAAAGTTCTCTCAATTTCAATTATGTCACAGCTAAAAATTTTCTCTTCGAAGGGTAAGATGGTCTCAAAATTCTGTATGAAATAAGCTCAAGATGAAGCCAACTTGTCTTTTTTTTAAGTAGATATTGCAAAAATAGTGTAAATTTCAATGTTTTTTAAAATTTTCAATAACTTCCGTAATAATCAATCGTTTTTAATGTTCTTGGGCTCATTTTAAAGCTATTTGTCTATTTTCTAAATGTATGGAACACATGACTATAAAAAAGTCCCTTCAAAATATATATTGCTGAATGTTTTATTTTTATTTGCCTACAGATAAGATGTTCTCACATTTTTCCAAATTCAAGTTCTTGCACCCTGATAAGACCTTCTTTACATTTATGATCATGAGCTGTTGCAATACTGTAGAAAAATAGCTTTAAGATGATCACAAGAACATTAAAAAATATTGATTATTACGGAAGTTATTGAACATTTAAGAAAACATTGAGATTTACACTATTTCTGCAATATCTACTTAAAAAATAGACAAATTAGCTTCATCCTGGGCTCATCTCATACAGAATTTTAAGAGCATTTTACCCTTTAGAGAGAAGATTTTTAGCTCTGACATAATTGAAATTAAGAGAACTTTGTCAGTCATTAAAAAAGAGGTGAGAATAGAATGGAAAAGTATCCAAAATCTAGATTCATCGAATCTTTCTCTATCATTTAGCGGTATGAAAATTGCAAACCGTGAAATCGCAGCTATTGCTTTTCTTGCAATATTCACAATTTTGTATTTCAATTATCGCAGTCCACGCACAGTGCGAAGACATAGAAAATTAGGCTTCAAAAAGTTCTAGCTCCTACATTTCTTTGCAAATTTCACAATTTTTCAATAATTATGACTCATTAAATTCTGAAGAACTTTTTTGAGCCGATTTCAGAAAATAAAGCTTTTTAAACTATTATTTAATTTGCAAAATATCACCAAACTATAATTTTTTATATTTTTGCTACCTGCTTTTCCTAGTTCGTTGATGTTTTTTTAAAAAGATATAGAATTGGCGAATTTACATTTGTTAAATAAATTTTAATATCATGGATAAAGTTCCTTTAATCCCATGGATTCTTATAGACCAATTTATGAAGAGTTTTTTCTTTGTATTTTGAAGCCTGTAGGCCTTTTTTATCTCCATCTTTTCGTTGAATCATGTAAAATCAATGTTATATTACAACTTAATACTGGAAGATTACATTTTTAATTCCTATAAACAATTACCATAAAGAAATTGCATTGAATTAGTGCTTTTGAATATAGAAAATTCGTTTTTATAGCCCAATCGTTTATTTTACTCTCTAAAATAATACTTCAACTAGATGTATTGACACTCAGTACAATTTTTTATTGTTATAAACAATTACTATAAACAAATTCAATAAATGTTTTACCCTCAAAAATAATAATTCGACGGGATTTATTCGCACTCGACAGCATTTTTAATTATTATAAACAATTCTAATGAACAAATTCATTGAATAGGCTTTTTTAGATAAAGATAATGCGTTTTTTTATCATAATCGTTTATGTTACCCTCAAGAATAATATTTGAACGAAATATATTTACACATAACAACATGTTTAATTGCTATGAACAATTATTAGAAATAAATTAATGAAATATTTCATAATAGCAAGCGAAAAATTGTTATAAAAATTTGGTCAATAAGTATATAATCGGCAGGCCCTTTTTAAGAAATCGTATGAAACAAAGATTTATTCATAACCATAAAAAATGTTGTTATGCACCAATACATCCCATTAAAGTATCATTTTTGAGCGTGAAATAAACGATTGATCTGAAAACAAAATTCTATATCCAAAAGCGCTTACTCAATGAATTTGTTAAAATTTAACGATATTTTGACCTTCGACATTTCATTATTTCTCAGTGTATCTTTCCAAATTGAACCTACCTCTCAACTTTCGATTCCTGATGTATATAGTCAAAACTTAACTTTCTGACGTGGGAGAATAAAATCAGATAAATTTGTTCACAAGAGCCAAGAACCTCTTTACAGTTTTTCAGTTTTTGGTATTAAAATCTACGGAACACTAGCATCTATAATTTGTCCATATTTTCTATTTTAAATCCTATCCCAGAAAAAGTTGTTTGTTTTACCTGCGAAATTTCATTTTCGGGCTCTAAGTAGTCATTTTTTTTCTCCTTTGTAGCTATATTGTGGCACTGCTACAGTTCAGTTTGATTTTTTCGTCGATTTTTTTCAAACTTGCATAAAGATGCAATTCCTAACCGATTTAAAGTTAGTTGGATGAATTTATTCATTTCACAGAGTAGTTTTAGAATCAATATTTACCATACACATATGTCAAAAAGTGAAAGAAATAAGGCCATCTTTAAAGTTGTCTATAAATTCATGATTTATTTTCAAAAATATTCCTTATATATACAGATATTCTATGAAGAAAATGGTTTATTTGGTCAGAATAGAATTTTTTTATTACAATCCCTTTTGTTGAAATCATTACTATTTTCCTTTCAAATGGAACAAAAATGAAAATCACGTGGATTTCTCATGATTTTGGTCAAAGGAAGAACTACAAATACCTTGAAAAATATGCATTTTATATAAAAATATTTTCAACTCAAAATGTAAGCTTCAATAAATTAAGGTAAAGCATTAAACATCCTAGAATAGCATAAAAATTGTTTTTACATTATATTTAATATTACTTTTTATTTATAAACAATTATAGGCAATAAAAAACATTGACCGAGGTTAATAGATCTTGTCTTCTGGTTTGTAGTATTTTTCCTTCATAATTCTCCTTCCATACAATTAAAAAGAAGTGTTCAATAATTTATATTTAATGAAGACATATACTCAAGAATGCAGTCGAAGACATAACCAGATTCTAAAGAAGCTTTTAAAAAGTGTTTCGCAGTGGAATAATTTGTGGTTGTCAATCCTTAGGAACTTTCCCTGCATTTCTGCTCTTACAATCTTCACCAATCTTTCGAAAAGAAGGATCAATCAAAAACACACTTCAAGAAAGTTCTTTAATGTTAAATACTTTGTTTTATTATTTTTAAACTCTCAAAGAAATGTTGCAAATATCATATCTATACTTGTTTGATCTTCTAATGGAACTGGATTTGGGGAAGATTTCTCAAGCTCGGTTTTGTAGCAGGTAGATAGGGCTTAGCATGTTTTTCCATTCTTCGATAAAAATTTTAACGAATTTCCTGATTAAGAAGGCTCACTGTATAGACTTGTAATCATTTGCTGCATTTGAAATTTGACAATATCATAACCTTTCTCTTCATCTGGAGTACCAAATGCACTTGGTACAGGCGAATCAAGTAAACCATGACTATGTTTCAATATTATAGAAGGAGAAGAATTTAAATTTTCTACTCCACTGTCTTTTCCGTCAACTGTAAAATATTCGCCAGTGAGTAATCAAAATTCCTTAAGTACGAGGAAAGTACCTGCACCTGTGAGAATGCATACTTTATCAATAGTTTAAGTATCAAAGGCGCAACTAACTCGGAAAATATATTTTGCTAAATTATAAAAATGATTGCAAAGTGTTCGAAGCTTGTAAATTCTTCAAACATTGTTCTGAAATAATAAAGAGCGTTTCGACATTATGCACTGAAAACTTTGAGCATGACTTTCAGTGGTCGCTGTTCATGTTTTCTAAGAATTACTGTTGATATTTTATGCTGTTTGAATAAGATATACGAAGCGCTGAAGAAAATTCAACAACTGTTGGCTGGAGTCTGGTTGATTTGCTCTGACAACATGCAAGAATTTGAAGAACACATCTAACGCCTTTAAAGTACTTTCTATCTAGTACCTCATATCGTCTGCGTCGACATTAATTCCTCTAGAGTGGTGGATGTCGCCAATAGCCCAAATGAAAGGCTGCAAAGTGTCACTCTGTTTTCGTAACTTTTTCTTCCTAAGCTTCAGTTGATTCTCTAAGTCCATCGAGTGCTGCAAGTGGAATGACATAATCAATCAATTGAGATAAACAATTTTTGAACATTTCCAGATAAGATGATTCACATATTGAACTATTTAAAAACAATCATTTTTGAGAAAGAAAATAGTATATATGTGTAGCATGCTAAGTGAAAAATTTCAAAATAGGCAAGAATAATTACAGGAAGAATGTTGAATGCACTCTGCATACCGATAGAATTTTTGGCTTCATCTTAAGAGAGAATCTTCATTACTGACGCCAATCAAGGCGGTAGCTTTGGATAATTTTTGCCAAATAGCGTATAAAGCATTCTTCTGGTTTGAAAAGTTCAGACTAAAATCCTGCCAGTAACTTTCAACTAAGTTGCGTCCGCGACTTCTTTGACGCATTGAATCCGTTTTTGACGCAAAACTTAATACACACTCACTGTTAAAAATTGAATACTATTGCAAAAAGCAAAACATGCACACAAACAGATGAAGACGAAAACAATCAAATCAAGAGAATCGTACGAAAAGTAAACGAGAAATGGAAATAAAAATTGATAAAATTAATAATGTTGCTACAAATATATTCACGATTGAGGCTCTTTATAGAAAACAAGCAGTAATGGAAAATTCGATTAAAAAAAGCCCATTAATAATGTATGTGACAAGAGAAATTCAATCATTTATGACGGTATTTTAAAAACACCCGTCAGTAATACCTCTCAAGAGGACCAGCTATTGGAGCCATAATGGAAGATTTCAATGTAGCTAGTCGTATTATCATTCATTCAAAAATGAGATCAGTAGTTGAGCAATTCATATTATATAAAGCAACAGGAGATGATCAAATATTTCCTGCATTAATTCAAGAAGAATTTCAGCCCTTGGTGAGTTCATTGTGCAGCATGATTCGCGCATTCTTAGCAACGAAATAAACCCCAACAGTATAAAGGAAGGTTAAGGCAATACTCATTCCGAAGCCGGGAAAGAATACCTACTATGAGGCAAAATTCTTTAGACCTACCAGTTTGTCCTTTTTATTGCTGAATACAATAAAAAGTTAGTAAACCTTACTTGAAAGAAAAAATACTAACGGAAAAACCTCTCCAAAAGAATCAATTTGCCTCGGAAAAAGGAAAATCTACCGTAGATGCTCTCGATGCGTTCACCTCCTGTATTGATTATACAATGCAAAAAGATGAAGTAGCAATTGCAGCGAATCAACAGAAGATACTTTCTTATCTTTGTTAGATTTAGAAATAAATTCTGTATTATATAATCGGAATGTTTTCTTTTTTTAGACAGTCGTTGATTAAGTGGGTTGCAAAACCATTATATTTGAGGGCATTCTGTATAATGAATCTGTGCTTAAACCAATTTAATGTCAATCAGGATGAAAAAAGAGTTAAAATTTAGAAAACGACCAGACTAGGTTTTTTTTTGTTGATAATCAATTTTTACAAAACCTTCACATCTAATAACAAGAGTGTCTAAAATACTGATTTTTGAACGTACTTTAAATTTTATTTCCACATTAATATAAGGACGATAAGAATTGGAATTTTCAAGGAGTATATGGATTTTATCTTCAGGGGCAGCTCTGATCATGTCGTCTACGTAACGAAAGAAAAATGGAACTGAAAAAGGAGATTTTTGCGACACTAAGATTCGAGATTATCCATAACTAAATTGGCAGATGCGGGTGAGAGGAAAGAACCCCTAGTCAAGCAACTTTCCTGTTTATAAGTGCAGCCACCAAATTTGGGAAAGGCGAAATTTAAACATAGTTCAATGTAATCTAAAAATTAAAGAGTAATAAGTAATATTTTCAGAATAGTACTCTCGGCCAGATTGCCTTATTTGGCGGGGAGGCATGAGCGGGCCTACTGAGACTTGCATTAACCTCACAAAGATCATTTCTGAAAGTCTTGAATGTCACCACTGATACCTAAGTAAAATAAGTTCCTATTGAATATCATCGTTTCATTTACCTACCGAATTTTTCACGCTATGTATATATGCGCAAGCCGGCACCAACTGCTTGGTGGTTAGGTTGTATTTAAATTTTCACGCACATAATTGATTAAAAAAAAAAATGAGTGCTGTACAACAGGGCAAACGAAACTAAATTGCCTTGAGATTGGGACATGAATGAGATGAATCAGCATGAATACAATAAAAATATAAGAATTTATGAGCAGGAAGATTGGAGGGGCTTCTGCAAGGAATCAAAGAACATTCCGGAGACAGCGAGCCTCCACAAGATCCTTGCAAAAAATCCGGAATCTCGCCTCAGGCTCAAAAGGCTCGATGATGGGGAGTTTGCCAAAGACGAAGAAACAACGCTCAATCAGCTGATGGAAGTTGACTTTCCGGGTCTTGAGCAAACTCAAACCGACCCGAGGGTGAAAGGCTGGAGCCAGGAGAGGGAAAAAGCCGACTGGAACTTTGCACCCGAGGTCTTTGGTATCATGAACGTGTAATGGTCCGTTGGGTTCTTATGAACCCTCAAATCAGCAGGGCGGCATGCCACTGTTTACCGTTTAATGGTACAGCCAAGCGACATTAACTGCAGTTGGGAAACCAGACATATCATCAGAGCTGGCTCGGGATTGCGAAAAGGCATTAAACTGCTAAGGCCTACAAGAGAACGAAATTACATTACCCAAGCATCAGGGGATCCTGTGATCTCAACCCAAAAAATAATAATATCCTAGGTGTATAGGTGAAAATCAAAAAGTTGATATTATTCGATTTTGAAGTGAATCAATGAAAAGTATTTTAAACGAAAATAAAACATCTTTTTGACAATCTTTTGATATAACCCATTTACGATATTTTTAAAATCATAATAACAACTAGATTTGCTTCTCAAAGCTTGAAATATAAAAAGCAAAATTTTATTAATATAATTTGTTTTTGAAGATTCAATTAAACAAATAATTACCAAAAAAAATTCTAATTATGTTTACTTTTTGCGCTCTTATTTAGAACATAATATTTACTGAAGCGGACTCGGATTGAATATTATTTCTAAGATTTCAAGGGATTATAAGAAATTTACAAAAATTTTAATAGGATTGCAAAGAATTTCCCAATACTTATGAGGATATTGAAGGACTTTATAGGATTTAAAACTTTTTGTGTTTTAATTAAACTGAAGGACTTCGAAGAATGGCAAACGATTTCACAAGGTTGCAATTAACATAAACATTTGTTCACCAATTGATAATATTCATATAAATTTCAGAGAATTTAACAAAAATTAAAAGTTGTCAAAGAATTTCCTTGAATTTCGGAAGTTTTGGGAGGAATGAGTATAATATGGTTCATAAGATTTTAGCATATTGTTTGAGATTTCTAGGAATTTTCAGCAGGTTTGAACAACCTGAAGGGATTCACAAATTGTTTGAAATTTTCTAGGTAGTTTAAAAGATTCTAAAGAATATCAAATATATCAGTATTGTTTAGCAGATTCCACGAGGTTTGAACACATTTAATATTTTTATATAAACAATTTATTTTTAACGATTTCATACATTATTAAACAAAATCTTGTGTTAAATCTGTTTAAGCATCTTTGAGTAAAAATAAGACTTTCTTGCCTCTTGCAGTTTTTTTGTAGGAAAAACCGTTTGTAATTGTAACTCAGAATCTATTGCTCAGAAAGATTGAGAACTTGTATATCATCTATGTCGAGGTTAGATCTCTCCAGAGCAAAAAGAAATCTTTCACTCGATTGATAACTTCTCTTTGTGAATTGACCCTAAAATATAGCAATTATTTATCAATCTTTATGAAAAGGATTTGCCTCGAATATGGGTAAACTTGAGCCTCCATGGAAGTTTATCTTTATTTCACAGCCGTTTTTCTTACGCAAGTGTACTGCATTACCTCTTCGACTGAAAATGGTTAGGACTTAAATAATGACTTGTGAAATTTTACAAATTTGATTAGTGGAAAAGGGGCCGCCAAATATTATTGATCAGTTTTTAATTCGATTAGCCGAGATATTTCCCAATCAAATAGTAAAAGAAAATTGGTTGCTAAATAAAAATATATATATACTCATTCAGGACTGCACTTACCCCTTTCCCCTTTCTAAAACATTTTACGTGATTTTTGAACGATACCTAACCTAAATTAAAATAGACTCAAGTAAATTATTAGTAAATAGTATTTTTATTTACTTCTCTCTGTTCAAAAAATACAATATCGATTGAATAACGTTTTTTTCGGGAATAGTAAATAATTTTCATATGAGAACAGTTTCTTTTTATTACATCAATAGAAACCAAAATAATTCCCTTTCTATATGAAAATTACAAAGTTTCCGAAATTATTATTTCTATCGGAAAAATCCAGTGTAGACACATCCATTTGACGTTCCTACAAAAGCACGGGTTTCTGTACCTCCACAATGCAGAAGTTTATGAATATCTGTTCTATGCATAAATTGCAGAAGTGCATTTTTGGAAGTGCCATCCTGGAAATATACAGTAATGGAAGTTGGTTCAATGATATGAACCTGACGAGTAGGCTGCTTAGGCTCCCAGAGTTGTGCAGCCACACTGCGTCCATCTGGCATTCGTATATAAACGGGAGTTTCTTCAGAAAAATGTGGATGTAATATCCATTTAGGAAATACATGCTGTCCATATAACTCGACACGTCCACTGACCTCAGAGCCATCCGATACTTTTACAATAACGAGGCTATCATCAGGAACATCAATTACAGGAGCATTACTTCGACGTGGTGTTGCAACATATTGAACATCATTCCTGCGGCTACTGCTTCCTCCAGATCCTTTCGCACCTAATTTTTCCCAAAGAAAATTAAGTCTTATCATACGTTTCAGCACTCTGAAATGATATCTGGCTATTTGTACTTTTTGATTATTCACAATTTAAAAAAATATCAATACAGACGAGAAAAAAAGAAAATTGTTACTTCCTAAAATACTGAACGAGAATTTTAACCATAATTTCAAATTATTTTCTTTTATTCACTAGATTAAGAAAAGAGAATTTAAACTTATTTGTTTTATCCCAATGTGTATTTGATGCTGCAACTTTGAATACTGGTAAATTGTAGACATTTTGATAATATGCAATCTTACTTATAAATATCAATATAAATCAATGTTGGTCTTACATTTTAAATTAAAAAAAGCTGCAAATGTAAGTAGTAAAATACCAATGGCGATCTTCATTTTTATATAGATAGAGAATGATTGAGAATTAAAAACTGTTTTTCGGAGTACTTAGTGGAAATGGGAACAATCCTAATTTAAAATGGCTTCGCTGCTACGTATGCGAACGAATATTCGATTACTCAGCTTTATTTATTCTACAATATCAAGATACGTCAATTTCTCATATTTGTTCTATGGAACCTTCAGAATTCTAGACACATATGATACGATTTGCAGATTGTAATAGATAATTTGGTAATTGCTTCTACTGAACATACCTTAACGAAAAAACAGAAATTGATATTGTACCTTCAGCTATACCCAACCTTTAGTTTATCTGATAATTCTCTATGATCACGATCCAGTTTTTTTTTAGGGTCCGAAAAATTTTACCCACTCCTTTCTTACTTTACGTAATATTCACAGACTAACCTAGTCTACATTTTTCAAAATGCATCTGTATATAAAAAAGAAAAACGAAGTTACACAGGATTATTTCAATACGCAGCGCAGATTTATATTCATCACTACGCGTGATCACGCAAAATTTTTCATCATAATTATTGTGCATGACGACTGGGCGTTTGTTGGAAAGATCTGGTTATATCATGAATATAGCTTTTTTTTAGTTTTAACAGCTTCATGAGCAAATAAATGCTTGCAAGAAACAATAGTTTCATAAAGATCGCAGAAAAACATGAGATCGGTCGTTGTCGCCGAAATAAACATTTCTTCAATTTGAGCGAATACGAGAAACTTCTCATCAGCATACAAAACACTCGTAAAATCAATTCTGTAATGAGTATTGCTAACTTCAACTTTGTCCTTTGGAAAATAATTGACTGGTATAGAGTCAGACAGCAAAGTATTGGTAGCTTCAAAACTTAACTCTCTAAAATCTCCTATCGGGAACACAGGATCGAATCATTTCTTTAACAGCATTCTATTGCACAATATTGATTGCTATTTTAGCGCAATTTTTTTGAGAATGCTTACCCTAGTAGCCACTGAATTAGATGTTGAATTGTCTCCTCGATCTTCCCTTTTGTCCGCTATTGCCCACAGATCTTTCAAGCGTCCCATCGGCCGTATAACAAGTTGATAATAAAGCATTAATTGCTATTTGGGTTTTATAGGACCGAATAGCTGCATGCACAGCCAATAGGACTCAGATATTAACATTTTTAAGTAATCATAACCTTCAATATTAAAATGTTTTGACAATGAGATCGATAGCAGGAGACTCATTTCAATGAGTAATTTACAATGTATGTTATCTGCTTGTATAAATCGTCCGTACATCACCGAAGGAAATCTAAAAAAAGTGAGCATCTCAGCTGCTGACATTTAAATGAATTTATTCTTTAATCGCTCCTTAGCAACTACTGTTAGTCTAGAAGATTCAAATTCAAAATCCAAATTGTGTGATACTGAATGAAATACCTCAAAATCTATCAATTTTTCAACTAAAATGATTTCATGGAAAATTAAAGCAGTCCCGAGTCCTGAAACTCCTTCTGCAAGGTCATGCATAATGTCGGCAACGATATTTCGAGTACAGTGATAGAAAACAACATCATTCAAAATGAATACTTTGTTTATACCATTTGAGGCAAAAATATTCTCAGCTAAGTCACTTTGGTATTTTGTTTCGGTTCTCAAAGCGGTATCGTTGGCAATTGTAGCACACTGGCAATCACTTTTAGATATTTTGCGAATTCAGCAATAGCGATTTGCTGAGAAAATGCGGTTATAGCCTAGAATTTATATTGAGGCCGAGAATATCCAAAATTCCTTATGTAGCTAAGTGATACGACTCGGAACTTAATTTGGAAAATGCAACTCGTTTCACACATTTTTTATGATCTGAATCATATACAAGAATAGCTGGAAACGGATTTTCTGCCGGATTTCGATATTCAGAAGGGATGTGTTTCAAAGACGCATATGCCCCTCCAAGTGAATGAATACGATTTTGAGAACCGATATAATTGGCCATCTCATAGGCATCAACAAACATTGACCGAGGATGATAGATCTTCTCTTTCCGGTTTGTAGTATTTTGTCTTCATAATTCTCCTCGCATAATGTTGAGAAGGACTGTTTTATTATTTACTTTTAATAAAGCCACGTAATCAAGAATGCAATTATTATACAAACATTACCAGATTCTAAAAAAGCTTTTAAAGAGTGTTCGTAGTGGAATAGTTTGTGGTAGTCGATCCTTAGGAACTTCCCCTTCATTTGAAATTTCAATATATTTACCAATCTTTCTAGAAGGAGGATCAATCAAAAGCACATCTTTTCAAAAGTTTAGTTTTATATAAATATGTCTAATATTTATTATCTTCAGCTTGGTTCTGTAGCAGTTAAATAGGGCTTAGCATGTTTTTCCATTCTTCGATAAAAAGTTGAAAGAATTTCCCGGTAAAGAAGGCTCACTGTATAAACTTGTCATTATTTGCTGCATTTGGAACTGGACAATATTATAACATTTTCTTCATCATGAGTATGGAAAGACCTTGGTTTAGGTGAACCAAGGAACCAGTCAGTATCTTTTAATAGTGAAGACGGAGAAGAATGTACATTTTCTACCTCGCAGACTTTTTCGTCAACTATGGAATATTCGCCAGTATGTAATCAAACCTCTTAAAGTACGGGAATAGTACCTGCTCATGTAAGAATGAATTCTTCATTAAGAGCTGAAGCATTAAAGATGCAACTAACTCCCAACAAATATTTAAGAAAATTTCAAAATCAATTTCAAAGCCTTTAAGGCTCGTAAATGCTTAAAATATTGTTCTGAAATAATAGAGATCGTTTTGAAAAGATCTTACATCAATGAATTTGAAATCAAACATAATTCCTCATCAACGCAACGATATACTATATAGTATTGAGAAATCTAACAAATAAAGTATTGTTGGAAACAATAATCATGCACTGGAAACTTCAAGTATGAATATAAGTGGTCGCGATGTAAAACTTTTTATCATTGCTGAAAGCCCTGCCATTTCATAAAGTTTCTCCGTATAAAAAAATAATAGAAGACGCAACATTGTCTTGTCAAAATTGTTTAAATAATATTTTCATCGCAATTCTTTAAAAATTACTTCAAGATGAGATCCGCTGCGCACGGATTTGCTGCCAATGTTTTCTAAGAAGTACTGTTGATATTATATGCTGTTTGAATAAGATATACGAAGCGCTAAAAAAAATTCAACAACTGTTGGCTGCAGTCAGGATAATTTGCTTTGAGAACATGCAAGAATTTAAAGTACACATTCAACTTCTTCAAAGCACTTTCTGCATAGTACCTCATAGCGTCAACGTAGACATCAAATTCTCTTAAACTGTGAATGTCGCCAATAGCTCAAATTAGATGCTGCAAAGTGTCGCTTCGTTTCGTAACTTTTCCTTTCTAAGCTTCAGTTGATTCTCTAAGACCACCGAGTCCTGCAAGTGGGATGACGTAATCGAACGATTGAGGTCAAATATTTCTGAACATTTTCAGCTAAAATAATTTGCATATTCAACTATTTGAGGACAATGATATTTGAGAAATAAAATGGTATATATGTAAAACCATTTCGAAAAATAAAAAGCACTGCTTACGTAAACGACAAAGAAATAAATGTCTGCAGCTTGAGACTCAGATTGTCTACAATCTTTCTCTTCATTTTTGTTAAACGCCGTCTTCAGGGGAAAAATTGGAGGAAAATGAGGAATAATGATGAAATATAAAAACTAAATTTGGTATAGTGTATCATACAGAAACATGCAAAATGAAAAATTCCAAAATAGGCAAAAATAATTACAGAAAGAATATTGAATGTACTCTGCGTACCGATGGGATTTTCGGCTTGATCCTGAAAAAGATCTTTATTGCTGACGCCAATTAAAGCGGTTGCTTTAGACAATTTTCCCCGAATAGAGTATAAGGCATTCTTTTACTTTGAAAAGTTGAGATTGACATCCTGCCAGTGATTGCCGACCAAGTTGGGTCCCCCGAGGCAGGTATATTTTTGAATATTCGAAAATATCGTAAGATTGCAGCTATTCATTACGCTCGAAAGAACAAAAGGTCCAATTATCTTACACCTCATTCGGCGGATCCAAATTGTTTCTTAAAAACTGAAAAGCTTTATTAATTTCAGATTCATTTCTATCTACGTTTTTATTTTCATCAATCATTGTGATAATTTGTTTCTTGTCAACAATTATACTCATTGCGCCGATAAAACAATTAGGATTGGTCGAAAATAACAGATTCTGGGATTTGAAATTGCTGTAAAGCGAAAAAGTAGCTCAATAGAATTCTAAAAAGTTATAGTAAATTTGAAATCGATAGACCTGTAGCTTCGTCACCCGTACTGGAGGAATTCTTTTTAACAATTTCTTGTTTTTAAAGTGTTTTAATTTTCTTATGTTAAAATTTTTTCAGCAACTTGAAAGCGAAAAAATTCTTTACAAATTTTTGCGTATTCCAATCTGTTATTTTCTGAGACTTCAAAAAAAATCCCTAAGGTTCGAAATTTTTAATTCCAGAAGTTCGGGGAAGTCACCCAATAAAATAAAAATACGAGTTCATTCTTCAAAATGGATATAGTCCCCTTTAAAGTAATCTCCATAGACTACAACGCACTCATTCCAGCACTTGATCTAGTTGTCAAAACATTTGAGGTACTCTATTTTCGTTATGTCCGTCAGAGCCGTATTTGATTTTTGTATTATCTCCTATCGGCTGCTGAAACGCGTTCTCCGTAATGTTTTTTTGAGTCGGTCAAACAAGAAAATCCCGCATAAAGGTATATCATATGAATTTAGTGGATTTTGAATGGTATTCGTTACATTTTTGGTCATGGTACGAAACCCATGAGTTGTTTCCTCTGAGATCGTTTCTTTCTAGGCGAATCGCTTCACAAAAACGCTTTATAACGCTCAAATAATACATCTATGGTAATTTGCTCAGCGTACCTACCATTTGATCCGTAGGACCAACTACCTGAGGAATGGTGAAAACTGGTGGATTACGGCTGCGTCAAAGGATGGCCATTGCTCATCGTATGAGATGCTGAAGCATATCATTCGACTTGTGGTAGTGAGGACACCAACCACAGGGATGAGTCTTTATCAGATTAACTTTCTACCACTGATTCAACTTTACTGAATCGGAGTAATACTACCATTGTGACATATAGATGTCGCGAGGCAATTGATTTGACCCTAGGTTTGATGAGTAATAGCGAAGTGTTCACGGGATGGCATGTATCGTCGAATACGTGCCTAGCGGATCATAAACAAACATCCTTCTCCTTGACAGCAGATGCCATTCTGGAAATGCATAGTAACGGATGTTGGTTCAATAATATGAACTTGACGAGTAGGCTGCTTAGGCTCCCCGAGTTCTGCAGTCACGCTGCGGCCATCGGGCATTAATTTGAAAACGAGTGTTTCTTCATAAAAATGTGAATGTAATATCCAATTAGGCCATACATTCCGTCCGTATAATTCGACGCGTCCACTGACTTCAGAGCTATCCGATACTTATACAATAACGAGGCTATCATCAGGAATATCAATTACAGGAGCATTACTTAGACGTGGTGTTGGAACATATTGAATATTATTGTCACGCCAATTGCTTTCTCTAACCCCTTCCGCATCGCATTTTTCAAAATGAAAACATAGTTTTATTAAAAGTTTTTGTACCCTGAAATAATAGCTGTCTATTTTGACTTTTTAATTAATCATAATTCTAAAAAATATCAATGCAGACGGGAAGAAAACAAAGTCATTACGTCCTTAAATACTGCACGACAATTTCAACTAATATTTGAATTGATTTTCTTCCAATCACTTCATCAAAAAATGAGAATTTGAGAAAATCTTTGTATCCCCATGTGTATTTAATGCTGCAACTTTCAACACTGGTAAATTGTAAGCATTTAGATAATATGCAATCTTTCTTATAAATATCAATATAAATCAATGTTGCGCTTACATTTTGAATTGCAGAAGGCCACGAATTTGATCTATTCATTCTACAATATTAAGTTAATTGAATTTCTCATATTTGTGCTATGGAACCTTTAGAATTTTAATCACGTATGATACGACTTGCAGATTGTAACATCAAATTTGTTAATTGCTTCCTCTGAACATACATTAACATTACGAAAAACAGGAATTGATATTGAATCTTCAACTATACCCAACTTTTAGATTATCTTATGATTCCCTATGATGAGTGGCCTTATTCTTGCGTTTGAATTTCATTGAAAACTGACTTTTGAAGAATTTTGTAATGAACAGTATTTTTCTGAAATTTCGAATTATGAATCATCTTCTTTGAGGATCCAAAAAATTCGCCCTCCCCCCCCCTATAAACACTTAACATATTTAGTTAGTTAGTTTCAGGACGGGCGAGGAGCCCAAGGAGCGCTGCTCTGGTGCTCAAGCTATGAAGCCTATTGTGCTACACCCTTACTTATTCGCTCTCAGCAGTTGACCCCAAATAGATCATATTGTAATTTTCTCTGCTCCCATAAAATGGTCTTCGAGGATTTGTTGCCTGAACCCAGCTAATTCCGGGCACTGGCATAGTACATGCAGAAATGTGTCATCTATCTGCCGCATCTCCTGCACTCGGTTGTGAAAATACACCTCATTTTGTGCATATGATAGTTCAAGTGTTATTGCTCATTTAGGATCTTTATCACTGTCTTCATATCTTTCCTGGGTAAACCCAGGATTTCTCTGGCTCTGTCCATCCTATGGGTATGACCTTGGATGGATTTTGCCTGACGGCAACCCTGGATCTGCTCCTAGCATTCCCGGTGTTTTGTTCGGATCCAGCTTTCATTGGTCAAACCAATACAGAAAAACGCTTTTCCAGGCTGACCAGGGATTCATATGAAAGCCACATTGTTCCTTTCTGCAAGTTGGTTTATTGCCTTTTCGTATTCTCAAACCAGTTCTGATGTTATATCTGGTTTCCCTATTGCATTTAGTGTCGCTTGGCTGTCGGAGCAGATAGTAATCTGTCTATCAGCAGCGTTACCTTTTATTAGTGTCTCAGCACAGCGAAGGACAGCCAGGACCTCCGCCTGAAAGACAGAAGTATGTCGACCAAGTGGTATCACTATCCCTTTCTCTCTCTTGCTGTCATATATTACTGCTCCTGGCCCTTTCTCACCCCTGGAGCGATCCATATACCAGATTTCCCCTTAGAGGAGCGGGTTACCATGTGCTTTCCACAGATTCCTGCTTGGGATACAGACGCGGAAAGCTTTTGTAAAGTTGAAGCGTTTCGTCATTTTATCTTGCCAAATCTGTAGAATCAGCAATGCACTGATATCACTTGGGAGCATAGTGTGCCTAGTCTCCCAAGTCCATCTATTTCCTCTCGTCAGGTGGCTCATGGCGTGTGCCGCTCTACCAGTCATCGCAACATGAAGGGGTTCCTCACAAAGCATGAATCCTATCGTAGCTGTAGGTGAAGTCCTCATTGCTCCAGTGAAACCCCTAAATGCTAGCGTTTGTAATCTTCGCAGCCTGTCCTCCATTGTTTTGATTTCCGCCGTAGGCCACCAGACCGCGGCCGCATGTGCGAACCTGGGTTTAGGATAGCAGAGTAGAGACATGCAAGCATTTTAGGCCCTAGACCCCACGTCAAGCTAAAGGATCTCCCGCACATCCAACAAGTCATAAATAACTTCCTGCACTGGGTCTCCAGGTGCTTTGCTCAGTTTAGCTCGTTATCTAGGATTACTGCCAGATATCTAACCAAATCTAAAAACGTCAGCTTCCCAACGCAAAAGAAAACGACCAGGCTTGTCTTTTCAGGATTTACCGAGAGCCCTAAGCTATCGCACCAGAGCTCTGAAATGCGCAGCGCTGACCTCTGAGACCCATCAGCGTCTCCAGATGAGCCCCCCTGACTAGGATTAGAAAGTCATCAGCATATCACTGAGTATGATACCCCTCTTGATTTAGCCTTCGAAGAAGGCCGTTCACAACAATGCAACATAGGAAGGGCGACAGGACACCCGCCCGTGGGCATTCCCCTGCAGCCCAGAGCATACCACATTTTTCCAACAGCTTCTACCAAACAGCCTGCCTGAATAGCATGCCGCCCTCTATGCAGCAGGGAGGCAAGTGCACCTCATCCCTAATGTGTCTCTTGACCAACTTCTCCAACGTCTTCAGGATAAAAGACGTTAGGCTGATTGGTCGTAAATCTTTCACAGCATTGTTACCCTCCTTCCCAAGTTTGGGTATGAAGGCCACTCTGCCATCGTTCCATGCCGATGGCACGTGTTTAAGGGCTATAATTGCCCTGAACAATTTCGTCAGAGGAGGGACGACTAAATCCATGCCTTTTTGTGGAAGCGCTGGATAAATGCCATCCTCTCTAATTGATGTAAAAGGACAGAAGGACCTTACAGTTTATTCCACCTTCTTGTAATCAGCGAGCTTAGCGGCGAAATTCCAGTCGGTCCTCTGCACCTCTTGGCCCCAGCCTTCCTCCTCTTGGTCGGTTCGAATTTCTCGAAAATCCGGAAAATGAACTTCCATCAGGTGATTCAGCGCTGCTTCTTCGTCTTCGGCAAGCTCACCATTTTTCAGCCTCATGAGCCCAAGGCGAGTTTCCGGATTTTCCGCCAGAATCTTGTGCAGCCTCGCTGTTTCGGCTGATTCATCGCAGCAGCCCCTCCAATCTTCCTGCTCATATTTTCATATATTTTAATTGTATTCACACTGGGTTATCTTATAGATGTCCTAGTCTGAAGGAAATTTAGTTTTATTTGCCGCATTGCACCACATTCTTTTCTTTTTTTAACGAAGTTTTTCCAGGTCGGTAATCCACCATTCTGCTCCTCTCCTAGAATTAATTGTACTTGTAGGGCAATTGTTCTTATATAATGTAGCCAGAGCCCTCCGCAGAAAATCCGCAGCGTGCTTCAACTTATCAATGGTACCATAACTTGCGGGAAATCACTGAAAACCACGGCTTTCCTAGGGTTAATCGAAACAATATATATTTGTGGTCCGAGAGAGATTCACCTTAACAACGGAGATACCGCTAGAGCAGAGTTTAGGCACCAACGTCGCATCCATATCCCTGGCGGCTATGCATGCCCTTGGCGCTTTTTCTCGTGGCCCCTTATATATGGAGCTTCATCCTGTAAAGCCACTAATCCTTTCCCTGTATGGCCAGGGTGCTTGGATTAGGGCAATTTCCGTCTGCATCACTGACAAGCGCCTGGGCAGAACCGCCGAGGCATCTTTGCTGTGGTGCAAATCAATCTGCATCATGGTGATTCCCGTCTTAGCCATCAAAAGTCAAGTTCAGAGCTCCTAGATTGGGTCGGTAATCCAGAGCAACAATGGCTGCAGAAATTCGCAATGCTCGTAGTGGACTGCAGCCTGAAGAGCCTTCCACCACTTGCAGTGGGTTAGAAGAGGGTCTCGTGACGGGCCCCTCAGTATTATTTTTGTTTCGTTTTTCGTGTTTCATTCAATTATCTCACGAGAAGCTAGGGAAATTAGAAACACCCTCTGCAAAGCCCATCTTGCAGGGGGTGCGTCTAAATACTGTGAGATTCGACCTCATGTCTCAAAGTTCCCGTTAAGGCACCTTCTTTGAGACCCCGGCCTGTACGCTTCTGCTGAGGGGGCAGGCCGGGATGTTCTAGGGTTTGTTAACCCTGGTATCATTCAGCCTCTGACACGGAGATTACATCGTAGCTTGGGAGCACGAGAAATCGCGCTCTTGATATTCTAGGAGGCTTCGTTATTACCCCCTGGAATGATCGCTCATTAGTTCAAGTCCCACTTACTATAGTCCGTCTGTTCCCCAGGATAGCTACACCTCGAAATGTAGCCTCTCTGGTTCACCTATCCAGATCTATAGTACGATGAGACCCATGAACTCTCCCATCCATTACAAGGTCCAGCGATCCCTACAGAGAAAAGAAATGGCCTTCAAATCTTTAAGATTTTATTAAGCTATTTTTAGCAATATTTTGAATTGGTTCAGAATATTTTTAAATTTTCCTCGAAAAATAATTTTTCAAAATGAACAATCATTTTAATTTAATAAAATTAGAATTTTTTTTTGTTCGAAGTTTCTAAAAATCTACAGTTTTTTAACATTTCTTTGAAATATTTTCAACATTTTAATTATTTTCTGAACTTTTTTAAATTTCGAAAACTTTGAAATACTTTTGAAAATACCATATGTGTGTGTGTGTGTGTGTGTGCGTGTGTGTGCGTGTGTGTGTGCGCGATAGGTTCGAAACAAAATTATCTTCTTTCAACATGGCATACATTTTAATGCCGAAATCATTCTATCTTGACCCACTCGCAAAAAATAAACACATTTAGAGAAAATCGCTTCACAGAATAAGAATGATGATGCGCGCATATATATTATACTTCAAATAATAATATGTTGGGCGCGCGCGTATGCGCGTGCATATCGTGGTCTCGTAATGCAAAAAAACGTTATAATAAAAGTAAAATATTTCATTGAATTTATTTAAAATATTTTTTAATTTGAAAAATAAAGGAAAGATTGATTACTTCTCGTTTTTGAAATAACTTCATTTTTTGCATATCGATTTTGTGTTACCGTATGACTAGGTTCAGCAATACAAATATGGTCAGTTTAAAGAACATTTTTGTTTTGTAACAGGGGATCATTTTGTAATTCTGCAATTAATTCCGAAAAAACATCTATTAAACGACTGGATACCCTGAACTTTCTTCTGGAAGATATAAAGCCATGAATTTTAAACAAATAGTCAAGGACACGTTGCCGGAAGCCATTTACACCTGTCAATAGGAACTTCTTGATAACTGAACTGAGCCCTGACGATCTGAGGAAATCAAAAGTTTGCTCCTTTGAAAAGGACTGTTTTTCGACATTCCTGTGAAATTTTCCGTGCATTTTCTTGTGGAATAGCTCTTGATGGAATTTTTCAAATTCTGCTTTCTTTACCTCGGCTTTCAGAAGTGAAGCATCTAGATGGAGTATGTCCTATGTTCTGATTTTTCATGCCCGAAAACGAAAATTCGAGGTTTTTATTGCTTCAGAAATTTTGTTCAGAATTGCTTGGGGCGCAGTCTCATTGTGATTTTCGATTCAATTTCAAAAACTTGATGTGTGCAATTTTACGAATATTTAAAAAGAAAGGAAAACCTAAGCAAATTGGACGTTCTGAAAAGTATTTAAAATAATTAACATATTGTACAGATTCTACTCACTTGTTTGAACAAAAACGTTGACCTTGAAAAAGATATTTGTATAATTTATAAACTTGAGGAATGAACATACAATTTTATTATTTTCAAAATTCAACTTTTTTCTTAAAAACAAAAAAGTCAATTTTTTTAGTTGAAAATTCAACTGTCTTGTAGAAAATTTGTATTTCGGCATGAAAATTCCACATTTCAGATGAATTTTTTTCCTTTATGGAATGAAAAATTTTTCCTGGTTGAAAATTCGTCTTTTCTGTTTAGGAATTCATATTTTGTCGTCGAAATTTAATCTTTTTGCTTAAAAATGCAACTGCTTGGTTCAAATTATCTTAAAAATTTATTTTTTAACCTAAAATTTAACTATTTCATTTTTGTTTTGAAATATAAATTTTTTGTAGTTGAAAATTTATTTATTTTGATGAAAATTAATTGCTTTGGTTCAAAATTTAACTATTTTATTGAAATTTCGGGGAAGAATTAATTTTTCTGACTGAATATATAACTTCCATTTTTTGTTAAAAATGTATCTTTTTCGTGGAAAATTCATGTATTTTGTTGAAAATTCGTCTTTCTTGGTAGAAAATTCAAGTATTTGTTTCAAAATTCAACTACTTGTTTCAAAATTCATTTTGTTATTGAAGATTCATCATCATGGTTGAAAATGCATTTCTTTGGTTAAAAATTTAACTATTTTCTTACATATTCTTATTTAATAGCTTGAACATTAATTTATCAGATTAAAAATTGAACTATTTCATTTTTTGTTGAAAATCTATTATTTTCAGTTGAAAATTCGTCTTTTTCATAGATAATTCAAATATTTGGTTCAAAATTCATTTTTTTTTTTATTAAAGATTCATCGTTTTTCGTTGAAAATTCAAGTATTATGTTGAAAATTCGTCTTTTTTGGTAGAAAATTCAAATATTTGGTTCAAACTAAATTTTTTTATTGAAGATTTATTGTTATCTTTGAACATTCGTTTCTTTAGTTGAAAATGTAACGATTTTGTTGAAAATTCAAGTATTTTGTTGAAAATTTGTTTTTAATAGCTTGATAATTGATTTTTCAACTAAAATTTTAATTATTTCATTTTTGTTTCAAAATCTGTATTTTTTAGTTGAAAATTCATCTATTTCGATGAAAATTAATTGCTTTGATTAAAAATTTAATTATTTTATTGAAATTTCGTTTTTTTTGCGAACAATTAATTTTTTAAACTGAATATATAGCTTCCATTTTTGATTAAAAGTATATCTTTTTCTGTTAAAAATTCAAGTATTGTGTTGAAAATTCGTCTTTTTTGGTAGAAAATTCAAATATTTGGTTCAAAATAAATTTTTTCTATTGAAAATTCATCGTTATAGTTGAAAACTCATTTCTTTGGTTGAAAATGTAACTATTTTGTTTAAAATTTAGGTATTATGTTGTAAATTCGTTTTAAATATCTTGAGAATTAATTTTTCAACTAAAAATTAAATATTTCATTTTTGTTCGAAATTTTTTTTTAGTTGAAAATTCATTCATTATTTTGATAAAAATTAATATCTTTGGTTAAAAATTTAACTATTATATTAAAAATTCGTTCTTTTTTCGTCGAAAATTCAACTATTTGGTTCACAATTCATTTTTTATTGAAGATTCATCATTAAATTTCAGAATTCATTCTTTTGGTTGCAACTTTACCTATATTTTGTTACAAATTGTTTTTTCTTCGTTGAAACGTTATTTTTTAAGTTGAAATGTAACCACTTCGAATTTTGTTGAAAATGTATCTTCTATAGTTTAAAATTCAACCATGTCTTTAAAA
The DNA here is from genome assembly GCA_011634705.1 of Andricus grossulariae. NCBI lineage: Eukaryota > Metazoa > Arthropoda > Insecta > Hymenoptera > Cynipidae > Andricus > Andricus grossulariae. Next base: position 87,958,151 of record JAABKJ010007545.1, on the reverse strand, counting down.
ACGCATGCATTTTGTTGAAAATTCGTATTTTTTTTGTATAATATTAATTTTCATGGTGAAAAAATCATTCTTTTGGATGAAATTTTCGTTAAAAATTTCTTCTTTTGTGGCGAAAATTAAATTTTTAAGCTGAAAATATATCTATTCCATTTTGGGTTGAAAATTTATATTTTGCAGTAGAAAATTCATGTATTTTGTTGAAAATTCGTTTCTCTTTTTTTGGTAGAAAATTAATCTTCTTGATTGTAAATTTATTGTTTGATTAAAAATGTAACTATTTTGTTGGAAATTCTTGTATTTTGTTAAGAATTCATACTCCTTGGTGGAAAATTGATTTTATTTGTTGAAAATTTATCTTTTTGGTTGAACAATAATTTCTTTGGCAGAAAATTTAGCCTAAAAGAAAAATTTATAATAGTCAGGGAAAATGAAAAAAATGGTTAGGAAAAAGTCAGGGAAAGTTAGGAAATTTTAAAATTGGTATTTTGTAGCAACCCTATTTTTTAATTAACGCACCTTTAGCTGTCCTGATTTTCCGATACTGAAAAAAAAAATTCTCTAAAAAGGAGGGTTGCTTCTTTTTTAGTTACATTATTATTATTGTTGTAAAGCTCCTTCTTAGAGAAAATTATTTTGTTTCCTTTCAGCACATTCTAATAAAAGCCTGTTCAAAAATTATTTTTTTAATCCTGATTTAATATCAAATTAGTCAAGAGATTTTCCTTTATTTATTAATATGTTATCGTTAAACCCTTTTCTGGAAATTCTCAAGTCACGAGGTAGAAAAGTTCTGATGATAAAAAATTAGGTGACCTAAAAGTCATACTGACCAAATGAGTAAGAATTCTATTTTCAGGATCAGAGAACAAGATTATTTTTAGGTTTCTTTCTTGCATGACGCGTCGTTGATTTAATAAACTGTTTCCGATATCAAACATTGACCCGAATAGTCTGTCGCGCATATCTCACCTCGAAGCTCTTTAACGCTCGTTAAGGTCAAATCATTGGCAATGATAAAAGCATTTACTGGAAAGTATACATTTATATAGATCTTACTTCAATTTTTAAATATTTTTCTATTTTGATTAGTCCGTCGTACTTTCGTACGAGATTCAAAATTCAAGGCCAGATTCAAAAATGATTCGAGACGAAATTCAAGGCGAGGTTTCAGACGAAATTCGAGACGAGATTCGAGAGAAAATTCGAAACGAGGTTCAAGAAAGAATTCGAGAGGAAATTCAAATCGAGATTCTAGACGAGATTTGAGACAAAATTCCAGACGAGATTCAAGACGAGATTCGAGACAAAATTCGAGACGAGGTTCGAGACAAAATTCGAGACGAAATTCGAGACAGGGTTCGAGTTGAAACTCGAGACGAGGCTCGAGACAAAATTCGAGACAAAATTCAACACGACGTTTGAGACCAAATTCGAGACGATACTCAAAACGAGATTCGGGATTCAAAATTTGAGACGATATTCAAGACGAGATTTAATTGTAGAGGAGATTTGAAACGAGATTCAAGACAAAATTCTAGTCGAGATTCGAGACGAGGTTCAAGAAAAAATTTGAGACGAGATTCGAGACGAAATTCAAGACGGCGTTCGAGACAAAATTCGAGACGAAATTTGAAACGAGATTCGAGACAAAATTCGAGACGAGATGCAAAACGAGATTCGAGACGAGATTCGGGATTGGAGATGAGATTCGAGGCGAGATTGGACTTGAGACTCAAGACAAGAAGAGGGAAAGTAATGGATAATGAAGAGAAGGGAAGCAGGGGATGTGAGAGGGAATGAGGATAGGGAAAGAAGAAGTGGTGGGAAATGAGTGGAAATAAGGTGAGGGTAATTAGGGGAAGTGAGGGAAACTAAGGAGTGAGGAAATAAGGGAAGTATAGATAAATAGATAAATGTGTGATGAGAGGTCGAAGAAGATGTGGAAGAAGTTGGGAAGGGAGGGGAAACAATGGTTGAAATGTTGGGATGGAATGTATGCGAGGAGAAGGGAAGTGGGGGAATGTAGGGGAAGGTAATCGTAGGAGGGGAAGTTTCAACGACTTATTAAAATTAATAGATTTTGGTTGAGGATTTCATCAGAGAGATAGGGGATCCTGAGGGATAGAGGAGTCCCGTGGGATAGGCGAGGTTTTAAGGAATAGGGAGTTCCCGAGAGAGATGGGGGGTACCAAGGAATATGTGAAGTTTCGTCTGATAAGGGTAGTCCTGTGGTATAGAGAGGATAGGGGGAATTTGAACAAGGGAAAACGCAGGGAAATAGAGGACAGACTCTGCACCCTGCAGTAGTCTTTTTTCTCACTCTATTTATCTTCAATTTACCGGTATTGAAAAATGTACATAGTTATAAAGTTGGAATGGAATGGTGCAAGTTTCGTCATCTCATTGTGATTATTTGACGGAAATTTCCAGTCTGATTTGAAGCTATTAAAGTTCGGCACTCAAGAGATAAGTCTGCGTCTCGTCAGAGCCAGGGGGTTATTTCTATGGAGAAGAGAAGGAGAAAGAGAGGAGTGAGAGAGAATGAGAGTAGATTCGCTGTACCCATATAATAGGCGACAAGCCGTAAATGCGAGGGACACTTTGTATGCTGGGAGGAGGGGAAATCGCTAGTCATTATCCGGAAAATATTTCTGATCCACGTCGAAGAGCCGGAACCAGCGCAAAAGGGAATCCAATAGAGCGACAATTGTTCGTTAACAGCAGGAACAGCGGAGCTGAACAATTTGATAGAGGCACGAGTGATTGTTGAGAAATCACCGATTGTCACGATTGTTCTCAACTTGGAAATCTCATTCCTCATACAGAACTTGAGTTCACTTGAATTTAACTTTCAAACGGTGGCTAATTTGAAGTTGATATAAATACTGGTAGAAGCCACTAATGGATATGTATTCATTTAACCAGTCTAAACAAAATCATCTTCTGAAATTATTTTCTCGAAAATTTTTCAGTTGGCCTTCAACAAACAGTACTATGAACAACTGCAAATGTTTTTACAAAAGACTTGAAGATGATTACGACTTCTATACATTTAGCATCTTTAAAGAATAGAAATTTCTTGCTCATTACACCAATATTGCAACAAATCTTTTCTGAACAATAACTTGAAAAGGATACAGATCTGTATAAAAAGGTGTCATGGAACAACTACAATAAATAAACGCAAATACTGGTAGCAGCCCCTAATGGATATTTATTCCTTTAACCAGTCTCATCAAAGTAATCTTTTGAAAATGTTTTCTTTTGCATTATTTAATTGGCTTTGAACAAACAACACCAAAAACAACTGCAAAGGGACCGTTCAAAAAATACTTAACGCTTCTTCCAACTAAGGGCATTACGTACTTTTTGAACGGCCTCAAAGGTTTCTATAGAAGACTTGAAAAATATTACGCCTTCTATACATCTACCACCGTCAAAAAATAAAAAAGTCTTGCTTGTCACACCGAAACCCCTTTGAAAATTCTGTTGTGAACAACAACTTTAAGGCGGTAAAGAGCTGTATCGAAACGCGTCGCTAAACAACATCAATAAATAAATGCGCATACTGGTAGAATACACAAACGGATATGTATTCATTCAACCAGTCTAAACAAAATAATCTTTAGAAATTATTTTCTTTAAAGTTATTTGATTGACTTCAAACAAAAAACGCCATGAACAACTGCAAAGGTTTCTACAAAAGACTTGAAAAATATTACGCCTTCTACACATCTACCACCGTCAAAAAATAAAAAAGTCTTGCTTGGTGCAACGAAAAACGCTTAACAATTCTTTTGTGAAAATTAGCATCAAGAGGACACAGATCTGTATCGAAACGTATCGTTAAACAACATCAACAAATAAACTCATATACTAGTGGAAACCACTGATGGCTTTTTATTAATTTAACCAGTCTAATCATAATATTGTTTTGAAATTATTTTCCCTAAAATTATTTGATTGGCTTTTAACAAAAAACACCATGAACAACTGCAAAAGTTTCTACAAAAGACTTGAAGAAGATTACTATTTCTGTACATTCAGTATCGTCAAAGGATGAAAATGTCTTGCTCATTACACCGAAAACCCTGCAACAAATCTTTTGTGAACAATAACTTGAAAAGGATACAAATCTGTATCGAAACGCGTCATTGAACAATGTCAATAAATAAACGCATATATTGGTAAAAGCCACAAATGAATTAGCTACTATTCATTTAACCAGTCTGATCAAAATAATCTTTTGGAATTATTTTCGTTGAAATTACATAATTGGTTTTGAACAAACACAACCATGAACAACTGCAACGGTTTCTACAAAAGACATGAAGAAGACTAAGATTTCTACACATAGAGTGTCGTCAAGGAATGGTAAAGTTTTGCTTGTTACACCAAAAACGCTTAAGCAATTTTTTTGTAAACAATAACTTGAAAAGGATACAGATCGCATATGCTGGTAGAAGCCCCTAATGGATATTCAGTCGTTCAACCAGTCTAAACAAAATAATCTTTCGAAATTATTTTATTTAATATTTTTTAATTGGCTTCAAATTGGCTTCAAATCATTGGCTACAAATCTGTATCGAAACACGTCACTGCAAAACGTCACCATATAAGCGCATATACTGGTAGAAACCACTACTGGATCAAAATAATCCTCTGAGATTATTTTATTCAAATTTTTTTAATTGGCTTCAAACAAACAATGCCATTAACAAACTGCAAAGTTTTCTACAAAATATTTAAAGAAGATTACGAATTCTATACATCCAGGTTTGTCAAAGAATGGAAAAGTTTTGCTTGTCAGATCGAAAACACTTTAACAATTATTTTGTGAACAATAACTTGAAAAGGATACAGATGTTATCGAAACGCGTCATCAAAGAACACCAACAAATAAACTCATATACTAGTAAAAGTGACTAATGGATATTTATTCATTTAACCAGTGTAACCAAAATAATCCTTCGAAATTATTTTCTTGTGAATTATTCATTTGGCTTTAAACAAACATCATCATCATCATCAACTGCAAACGTTTCTACAAAAAACTTGAAGAAGATTACGACTTCTATAGATCTAGCATCATCAAAGGAAGGAAATGTCTAGTTTATTATACCGAAACCCCTGCAACAAATCTTTTGAGAAAAATAACTTGAAAAGGATACAAATCTGTATCGAAACGCGTCATTGAACAATGCCAACAAATAAACGCATATACTGGTAGAAGCCACTAATAGATTAGCCACCATTCATTTAACCAGTCTGATCAAAAGAATTTTTTGAAATTATTTTCTTTGAAATTACATAATTGGTTTTAAACAAACAACACCATCAATAAATTGCAAAAGTTTCTACAACAGATTTGAAGAAGATTACGACTTCTATACATTTAGAATTGTCAAAGAATGGAAAAATTTTGCTTGTCACACCGAAAACCGCTCAACAATTCTTTTGTGAACAATGACTTGAAAAGGATACAGATCTGTATCGAAACGCGTCATTGAACAAAATCCACAAATAAACTCATGTACTTGTAGAAACAACTGATGGATATTTATTAATTTAAGCAGTCTAATTAAAATAATCCTTTGAAATTATTTTCTCAAAAATTCTTCAGTTGGCTTCAAACAAACAATGCCATGAACAACTGCAAAAGTTTCTACAAAAGACTTAAAGAAGATGACGACTTCTATACATCCACTATCGTCAAAGAATGAAAAAGTCTTGTTAGTTACACTAAAAACCCTGCAACAAATCCTTTGTGAAGAATGAATTAAAAAGGATACTAATCTGTATCGAAATACGTCACTGAAAAACATCACCAAATAAGCGCATATACTGATATAAACCACTACTGGATATGTATTCATTAAACCAGTCTAAAAAAAAATAATCTTTTGAAATTATTTGATTCAAAATTTTTTAATTGGCTTCAGGCAAACAATGCCATTAACAAACTGCAAAGGTTTCTACAAAAGATTTGAAGGAGATTACGACTTCTACACATCTAGCATTGTCAAAAAATGGAAAAGTTTTGTTTGTCACATCGAAAACACTTTAACCATTCTTTTGCGAACAATAACTTGAAAAGGATACAGATCTATATCGAAACTCATTGTTAAACAACGTCAACAAATAAAGGCATATACTGGTGGAAGCCACTAATCGATGTTTGTTAATGAAGTAACGTTTTCAATAAAAAATAAAAAGATGTGCCTTAGTGAATGATGTTAATGTAGGAGATTTGGGAAGGCCAATCAAGATGCACTTTCCATAGTCTCGCGTTTTCTGGGTTATTTCACTTGCGGGACCGTACATAATCCAGATATAAGCTCTAAATGCGGTAAACCCCCTATTTAGTATTTAGACACTCCTGTTGACTCATGCCGTATATTTTTGGACTCGGCGTGTTTTCGTACGAGCGCTTTTGCTGGCGACTATCGTACGAGTGCAAATGTGCAAATGTGCACACATACATGTTAAGTTACATCATACGCAGTGATTACACGAATGCCTGTCGCTTATTCGCTTTCACGCGACAGCATGAGAACAGGAGGTTTTCACCAAATAAAAAATAATAAAAAACATCCAAATACCAATCTACCTGCAAAATAGGATAAAACAATTGAGCTTACCGAGCTAAACAAAGCGCGAGAGCAGTGCCCTCTTCTTATGTGCATACAGTTAACATTCTTTAATCAAACTGCTTTCTTTTGATAATTAAAAAAAAAAAATTATCAAATTGAAAAGCATTTATTGTGTATATAGTTTTTAATAATTCAACTCGATTACAAATGAGTAGTATAGGTTACTTAATACTAGCGAATTATATGGTTCTTTTTTTGGTAACCTAATTATCAAATTTAATTATATGCTTCAAAGAGCGCTATTAAATGCAACTGGTAATGATAAAATAAAATAAATATTAAAAGAGATAAAGCGGCTATCATAAAATTTTCATTTTATTTCTTACATGTATTTAAAAATTTTTTAATTCGCGACAGTTTATGATATGAAAGAATTCTAAATTTTCCGACATAATATTGTCAACGTTATAAAATATGCGACACCGTATCATTTTTCAACTTTGGTGACTGATAAAAAATATAATTTTGAATTTGAAAATAATAAGAATTCACTTTGAATTTATTGAATTGCTGAATCGATAAAAACAAGTTTGTTTAAATAATATTATTAGGTTTCAAGAAAAAAGTGAAAATTTTCTTTGCTCGAGGGGCAAGTTTTCTCAACTTCCAACAGTATTAAAAATCAAATTCCATTTTTGTGTTAAAGTGAAAATTTACTTTTCACCTCTCGCATAGCTAAATCGATACAAAAAAGTTGGATCAAAAAATATTATTACCTTTCAACTTTTCAATTTTAAAGATGTATAAAAACAATTCAGAATTTTGATGATTTTGAAGATCAAAAGTCAATTTTTCAATCGCAAATCTTCCAAATTGAAGAAATATCGTAGTTAAATCACTAAAAGTGAAGAATTAAAATTATTCAATGATTTAAATTTATGTTTTATACATATGCCATTTTGAGCGTTTTTTATAATTGAATGTTGAAGATTTACAATTGAAGATTTTCAATTTTCAATGTGTATAATTTTAAATTATGTAATTTTGACATTTTTTTGAAAATAATTCAATTTTGAAGATTAACAATTCAAATTTCTACCATTTTAAAGATATGCTGATTTTGTAGATCAAAAGTCAAGTTTTCAATGCCAAATTTTGCAAATTGAAGAAATTTGAATCTAAATTATTAAAATGTTAAATATTAGAACTTAAATCTTGCATAATTTAAAATTTAAATTTTGAAAAATTAAAACCTCTTAGATTTTATTGGCTGACAATTCAAAATTATAAAATTTTGAAGAGTTACAATTTAAAATTCTTGAATTTTGAAAATATTTGTTTTCTACAATTTTGAAGAATTCCAATTTAATATTCTTGAATTTTGAAAATTCTGAATTGCGAGTTTAATTTTTTTTCTTGGAATACTTCTATTTTGAAGATTTATGCCATTTTTAACGTTTTTTCGGGATATGAAGTTCAATTTTGAAAATGATTCAATTTTGAGGATTTAAAATTAAAATTTATTCAATTTTCAAGATTTATATTTTTTCAATATGTAATTTTGAACGTTTTTTTGTTTGAATAGTTCAGTTTTGAAGATTTACAATGGAAGATTTTTCAAGATTTGATGTCTATATAATTTAAAAAAAATGATATTTTTAATATTTTTTTCAAATAGTTCAGTTTTGAAGACTTGCAATTAAAAATTCATGAATTATAAAAATACTGGATTGCAAATTTACTTAATTTATTTTTCTTGAAATAGTTCAAATTTGAAGATTTGCCATGAAAGCTTTTCAATTTTTAATGGGTATAATTTTAAATTATGTGATTTTTGTTTATTTTTTGGAAAAATTTAATTTTGAAGATTTAAAATTCAAAACTCTTTTATTCATAATATATTTAGAATAGAAGATTAATTATTTGGAATATCTAAAGCTCAAAATGATGCTATTTTTAACTCTTTTCAGAATATTAAGTTCAATTTTAAAAATTAAAAATTATTCAATTTTGAAGATTTGCATTTTAAAATTCTGGAATTATTAAAATACTGGATTGTTAAATTAAGTTATGTGATTTTTGTTTACTTTTTGGAATGATTTAATTTTCAAAATTCCCAATTAAAAACTCTTTTAATCAGAAGATTCATAATTGAAAATTAATCAATTTGGAATATCTAGAACTCAAAATGATGCAATTTTTAACTTTTTTCAGAATATTGAATTGCATTTAAAAAATTCAAAATAATTCAATTTTGAGGATTGAAAATTAAAATGTATTCAATTTTCAAGATTTATATTTTTTTCAATATTTAATTTTGAATGTTTTTTTGTTTGAATAGTTCAATTTTGAAGATTTTCAATGGAAGATTTTGCAAGATATAATGTCTATATAATTAAAAAAAAATGTTATTTTGAAAGTTTAAAAAAAAAGTTCAGTTTTGAAGATTTGCAATTTTAAAATCTTGAATTACAAAAATACTGGATTGCAAATTTACTTAATTTCTTTTTCTTGAAATAGTTCAAATTTGAAGATTTGCAATGAAAGCGTTTCCAATTTTTAATGGGTATAATTTCAAATGATGTGATTGTTGTTTATTTTTGGAATAATTTAATTTTGAAGATTTACAATCAAAAACTCTTTTATTCATAATAGATTCAGAATTGAAGATTAATCAATTTGGAATATCTAGAGCTCAAAATGATGCAATTTTTAACTTTTTTCAGAATATTGAGTTAAATTAAAAAAATTATTCAATTTTGAGGATTTAAACATTATTTTGAATATTTTTTTTAAATAGTTCAGTTTTGAAGATTTGCAATTTAAAATTCTTGAATTATTAAAATACTGGATTGCAAATTGACTTAATTTTTTTTTAATAGTTCAAATTTGAAGATTTGCCATGAACGCTTTTCAATTTTTAATCGCTATAATTTTAAATTATGTGATTTTTGTTTATTTTTTGGAATGATTTAAGTTTGAAGACTTACAATTGAAAAATCTTTTATTCATAAAATCCAGAATTGAAGATTCATTTATTTGGAATATCTAGAGCTCAAAATGATGCAGTTTTCAACTTTTTTCGGAATAATAAATTCAATTTTTAAAAATTCAAAATGATTCAATTTTGAGGATTTAAAATCCAATTTATTCATTTTTCGAGATACATGTTTTGTAAATTTGTAATCTTGAACATTTTTTGCAGAATAATTCAATTTTGAAGATTTACAATTCAAAGTTCTACTATTTTCAAGAGTTACAATTTATAATTCTTGAATTTTGAAAATACTGGATTTCAAATTTAATTAATTTTTTTCTGGGAATGGTTCAATTTTGAAGATTTGTCATTGAAGATTTTTCAATTTTTGATTCCAAATCTTCCAAATTGAAGAAATTTCGAATGTTAATTATTAAAATTTCCGAATTTTTCATAGTAGCACTTAAAATGTGGACAATTTTAAATTGGTAATTTAAAAAATTAAGGATTCTTCAATTCAAAAAATTTGCAATCTATAGTTATACAATTTTGCAGAGATACAATTTAAAATTCTTGAATTTCAAAAATACTGGTTTGCACATTTAATTCATTTTTTTTAGAATAGTTTCTTTTTGAATCTTTTTTTTCTAATAGTTTAATTTTGTATATTTACAATTGAAAACTCTTCAATTCTAAAGATTCACAATTGAAGATTCATTAATTTGGAATATCTAAAGCTAAAAATGATGCCATTTTTAATTTTTTCCAATTAATTAGTTAATTAATTTAATTTCTTTTTAATGTATGTAGTTCTATTTTAAAAATTAAAAATGACTGAATTTTGAAAATTAAAAATTATTCAATTTTGAAGATTTAAAATCAAAACTTCCTCAATTTTATAGATTATAAAATTAAAATTCTTCAATTGTTATTATAAAGATAATAACCTTTTTTTAAATTAATATATTTTCAACTAGTTCTTAATCTCAACACTTCAAAGAGATTTTGAATCCTTCGAATGGCAATAAAGTTTCATTAAATTTACCTTCATAAAATAAAATTTATAAAGAAACTACTATAGCTCTTGTGGTCTGCCGGATCACTATATTTTACATTAATCCTCTGCTTCATCGCAGTTCACATATCTCCAGCTTATCGGTAAAATATCTTGCAAAGGATTGTACGTTCGTAGATTTGCTTTGACATCAAAGTTACAAAACTTATTTACGATACCAGATAAAAAATTACAATTTATTTTTTTTATTGCCTATTTTCCTCCGTCACAAATCTTCACTTTTATTCCACCTTACAATTCTTATTTAAAAAAATCTTTGATCCAAGATTCTTTCATTTGAATGCACCTTTTTGCATATCAATATTTTGTCAGTATAGGTCTCGTCTATTTTGTCTGACTATGCTCATTCTTTTTCTACTGAAACTAAAAGGCATTGCATTTTTAAGAAAAATTAATAAATTTATAACCAAATAGTTTATTTTTCAACAAACAAGATTAATTTGTAAACGAGAAGATACATTTTCTAAGAATAAGGACGAATTTTCAATAAAATACATAGACTTTTAACAAAATATATGAATTTTCAAAACAGGATACCAAGATAACGAATTGTCAAAAAAATTTTAATGCTCAAGCCAAGAAGATGAGCTTTCTACAAAACAGTTGAATTTTCGAACAAATAATGGAATTTTCAACCCAGAATAAATAAATAATAAATATAATAAATAAATAAATAATAAAACAGGAAAAGACGAGTTTTCAACAAAGTAGTTGAATTTTCAAAGAAAGAGAAGAATATTCAACTAAAATCATGTATCTTTAATCGTAAGAATTAATTTTTAATAAATGAGTTCAATTTTCAAATTGAACTTTTTACGCGAAAATATGAATTTTCAACAAAATATTAATTTTCAACCAAATAGTCACATTTTTAGTTCAAAAAGTTTAATTTTAACCCAAAAAACGAATTTTTAACAATGTAATAGAATTTTCTACCAAAGACAGAAATTTCCAACTAAAATTATAAATCTTTATAAAAAAAAATGAATTTTTCATACAGTAGTTTAACTTTCCAGCAAGTCATTAAGTTTTCAAATTCAGAAGGTAAATTTTCAACAAAAAATGTAATAGTTGATATTTCAACCAAAGTATTTTTATTTGAAATAAGGAACAGTTGAATTTACCTAAAATAAGACAAATTTTCAACCACATACTTGAATTTGGAACTAAAAAAGAAACTTTCGACCAAAAATGAAATAGTTCTATTTCCAGTTTAAAAAAGTAATTTTGAACAAAAAAAAAAGAATTTCTAACAAACTCGTTCAATTTTCAACTAATTAAATGAACTAAAAAATATACATTCTAGGTTACAAATTAATTTTGAACCAAAATAAAAATTCTACAAAATCATTAAATTTTCGAACAACAGGATGAATTTTTAAATAGGAAGATTAATTTTCTACCAGAAAGATTAATTTTCTACCAAAACGTCGAATTTTCAAACTTGGTTGAAAAAAATTAATTATAAGGTGAAATTTCGGTCCAAAAAGCCCAAAATAATAATTAAATTGAATTTCAAACTACAGATATAAATTTTCAACTGAAAATGGAATAGTTAAATTTAAAATTTAAAAAAAATAATAATTTTTAATCAAATAGTTGAATTTTCAACCAAAAATGGAATAGTTAAATTTACAGTCAAAATAATTAATTTTCAATTAAGAAAAAAAGAATTTCTACCAAAGATATAAATTTTCAACTAAAATGATGAATCTTTAATCAAAAAAATGATTCTTGAACAAAATAGTTGAATTTTATACCAAAAAGATGAATTTTCAACCAAAAAAGTTAATTTTCTAAAAAAAAAAAGACGAATTTTCAATCAAATAGAGAAATTTTCAACACTGAATCAAATAGTTAAAAAATAAACCTTTAATATAAATAGAAGAACGAATTTTCAACAAAACATTTAAATTTTTAACCAAAGAAATAGGTTTTAAGCCAAAAAATTAACTTTCAACCAGAAAAATTAATTATCTGCCAAAAAAGACGAATTTTGAACAAAATATATGAATTTTTAACCAAATAATTGAATTTTAAACTAAAAATATAATTTTTCAACCAAGAATGAAATAGTTTAATTTAAAATAAAAAAAATTAATTTTTAACAAAAAAAAAAGAATTAAAAAAAAGTTGAATTTTCAACGAAAGAAATGTCTTTTCAACTGAAACGATAAATCTTCATACAAAAATATTAATTTTATTGAAATTTCAAACCAAAAATAACGTAATTTGGCTGAAAATACTAATTCTCGACAGAATATATGAATCCTCAATCAAAAAAAAATAATATTAGACCACAAAGAGAAATATTTAACAAAAGAGTTGAATTGTAATCCAAGTGAGAATTTTTAGGCAATAAAGAGAAAAGGTTTAATCCAAAATGTTAATTTTTCGACCCGAAAAGACGAATTTTCTACAAAACAGTTAAATTTTTAACAAAAAAGTTAATATTTTACCAAATAGTTCAATTTTGTACCAAAATAGTAGAGTTTTCAACACAAAAATTCCAATTTTAAACAAGGAATTCAATTTTCAACCAAACAGGATGAAGTTTTAACAAAATTGTAGCATTTTCAACAAAATAATAAAATTTGCAATAAAAATAATAAGATTTTCAATGTAATATTTGTTCCTTTGGAAGAAAAAATTATTTAGTATCAAATTCGATGTAAAACCAGCAATATCAAGTACTCCGCCTACCCGTCACATTAAGGCGGTGTACAGCTCTCCGTCGCGTTTGATCGCCGTATATCTTCAAGACCTGTGTTTGTATACAGGACTTGAAGCTGTAGAGCCAACAAACACGACGGAGTACTGTACACCGCCTAAACGGGACGAGTAGGCGGAGTACTAGTTATTGTCGGTTTTAGCTCAAATTTCTACTGAATAATTTTTTCTTCAAAAGGAACAAATATTTTTAGGAGCACCTTCAATTTTTTCAATTTGATGCTTTTGCCATTATTTATTATTTGTTATTTGTTTAATTGTACATAGTTAAAAAGAGACTTAAAATATGATAATTGCTCAAAAATGACGCCTAGAGGCTTCACGAGTTACAGACTCAGTGTTCTTTGTATAAAAAAGTCTTTTAGGTTTCAGAGGTAAAATACTCTTTATGCTTTTCAATTACTCTTTTGATACAATAGTTTCCTGAAGCAATTAGAAACTTTTCACCAGGCAGTTGCCATTAACTCATTTCCCTTTGGCAGTTGTTTGAGGCAAACGAGTGCGAGGCTTTAATTTTTTTTTTTATTTTCTGAAAGTGCCACTCGTGCGCAACCAAATGTACAGCTTCGAGTCATAATAAAAGTGGTATTACTTCCCTTGCGAGCATACCGCTCGAGAAAAATAAGTTCTTACCGATTACTTATGACGCTATTTTTACTGATCTTTGACTCACACCTCCCATCGCAACTAAAAAACAAATTAATTTAATTAAATTTAAATTTAAAATAAAAAAAAGAATTTTCAGAAAAGAAAAAAGAATTTTCAAAAAAATAGTGCATTCTTCAACAAAAGAAATGCCTTTTCAACTGAAACAATGAATCTTCACATACAAAAAATTTACTTTCAACTAAGTAATTGAATATTCAACCAAAAATGTTTTGGAAAAAATTTCGGTTTGAAAATTCATCCCTTTTTGTAAAGAATTAATCTTTTTTCGTTAAAAATTCAACTTTCTGATTTAAAATTAATTTACATCGGCTGAAAATAAACTGTTTGTTGCACATTTGCTTTTTCGGGTTCAACACGCAAGTGGTTTGTAGAAAATTTGTATTTTCGGCTTAAAAATTGAACAATTTGGTAGAAATCATAACTGTTTGGTCAAAGTGGAATAAGTAGGTTAAAAATTAATTTTTTGTTTTAAGATTTAGAATGTTAGATCAAAATTCATCATTTTAGTTAAAAATTCGTTTTCTTAGTTCAAAATTGAAATACTTGGTTAAAAATTCGTTTTTCTTTCTATTGCAAATTTCACTATTCAATATTTGTTTGAAAATTTACTTTTTCAGTTGAAATTTCAACTATATGGATGAAACTGTATATATTTTGTTAAAAATTCGTGTATTTGATTAAAATTTCTTTTTTTTTGTAGAAAGTTATTCCTCCTGCTTGTAAATTGAACAATTTGAGAGAAATTATGACTATTCGGTCAAAAGAGGAACAACTAGATTAAAAATAAATTTTTTCTTTGAAGATTTAAAATATTAGATGAAAATTCATCACTTTAGTCAAAAATTCATTTTTTTTAGTTAAGAATTGAACTACTTTGTTAAAAATTTGTTTTTATTTTGGTTGAAAATTTCACTATTCAATTTTTGTTTGAAAATTTATTTTCTAGTTGAAAATTCAACTATGTGGTTAACAATTTATGTATTTTGTTAAAAATTCGTATAATTGATTAAAATTTCCTTTTTTTGTAGAAAGTTATTCCTCCTGCTTGTAAATTGAACAATTTAGTAAAAATTATAACTATTCGGTCAAAAGTGGAATAACTAGGTTAAAAATTAATTTTTTCTTTAAAGATTTAGAATGTTAGATGAAAAATCATCATTTTAGTTAAAAATTCACTTTTTGAGCTAAAAATTGAAATACTTTGTTTAAAATTCATTTTTCTTTTTATTAAAAATTTCACTATTCAATATTTGTTTGAAAATTTACTTTTTTAGTTGAAATTTCAACTATGTGGTTAAAAATTCATGTATTTTATTAAAAATTCGTGTATTTGATTAAAATTTCTTTTTTTTTGTAGAAAGTTATTCCTCCTGCTTGTAAATTGAACAATTGTGAAATTAAAGTCATGTTTGTATTCAGCTGTCCAAAATACATAAAAATATTATTCTCTAATCGGCTTTCAGACGATGTTAATGCGAATGGTTATTCCATACACGAGAAATCGGACTCAAAATTAAAACATTAGGAACAAAAATTGCTGTAATTAACATTGAATTGTAATATGTTCAATAAATTTTGCATCAATAATAAATCATAAATGTTTGAAAACATGTTTTTTATTTAAAATTATAATTTATCGAGTTGGAGACACCACTCCTTTTCCAGCTATCTATTTTAAGAATGTTGTAAGTAAAACTAAATCAAATGCAAATTAATATTTTATTAAGTTTGACGTCAGCACAGTTTTAATGTATAAGTATGCAAGCTTTGCGTAATTCTGCTCTAAAGTTACAACTTCTATCTTGAGAAAACAAACGCGTTTATTTTAGAATCATAAGCTTAGCACATAAGTAAATATAGTAATCAGATAATAGGCAAATTTATAATCAGAACATGATTATTGATAATTTCAATAGTAAGATGTGAATGTTTGAAATAAGATATAAGACTAATTACTAGTTTTTAATTTTTGTTAACAGATTTCACAGATATTATATTATATGAGAACATACAGCTGTAGCTGTTGTAAAGTCTAGAAAATTTGAAAAATTAGGTGCGGCAAAGTCCAAGCATTTATTTTAAAACAAAACTGTTTGCACGGAACCAAAAATGTAACAGAATATGCATTTTTATAGAAGAGGGTGTTGACATGTGAATCACGTAGATATTGGGGAATTAACAAGCGACGAAATTGCGATTTCAGTTTTCCGAGGAAATTTTGGACTGCATAAAGGGGTGTTTCCCGGGGTTACGCTAATCGAATTACGTCTCCTGAAATGATTTATAAAACATAAATGTCAACATATCAGGCGGACAAGATAAGCGTATATAATCAAGATACCATATACATACGATAGCCAGGCACCAGAATATTCATTCAGTGTCAACCAAATTTTTCTATCAAGCAATTATCATTTTTTCCCCTTATGAGAAAAATGGGGATGGTTTATAGGCTGGTTTTTATCTTCATGGTCACCCTGCATTTCGTTGGTGAATATAATACTGTATTATGCACTATATAAAATTAGAGAAACTTTTGAAATATTTTCGAAAATAACATTTTTTCCGATGTAATTTGAGTTAATCTCAGTTGCCATTCTCTTCCAATTTCTGATTAAGTTTGTCTGAAATGATACGAATTTAACATAAATTTATTTGCTCATCTACGGAAACAGAATTTCTCTGAATTTCAGAAACAGAAAGTATATCAAGTTAAAATCAAAGCGGAATTTTTCCACCTTAGTTTGAATTATGCTGGTATAAATAGTTGAGTGAAGGGTATTTCATTAGGCCCTCACCCACAAGCTTTAAAAAATAAGATTATTAACTTTTCAAAATTAAGAATTGAATTTTGCGTCACCATCAACACTATCAATAACAACAACTCCCCAAAACTGAAAATTCGTCAATTTTTTTTTTTGCGATACCTCGATAAAGATATTTACAGCGTTTAGGGCGAGAAAAATATTATTTAACTGTCCTGTTAACAAAAATTACTTTCCCCCATATTATCTCAATTCATCAGGCTGAAAGATGTCTATAATACTTGTGAATGGTTTCAGAAATTAAGATTAGATGTCATATTTTCATCAGAGCGCTATTCGCAAAAATTTATGTGAAATTTTTTAATTAGCCTTGGTTGATAACTGCATATACACGCTAATAAAACAACAGAATATTCATTGAATACAATGTCAAAAAAATTCTTCTTTAACGAATTTATCAGTTTCCACCTAATTGGAAAAATTTAACATCGTTTATACAAAATGACCTTACTATTAGTTCCTATTTACGAATAACAAATTAAAAATTGATTCAGAAATTTGAACGAATTTTCTGAAATATTCATCGCAGACAAATAGCGCATATATGCTCATAGAAAGACATCGGCATCCTTTTTGATGCAGCTCATTTGTTACGTTCTTATAAAAAGATTTTTTTCTTCAAAATAAATATACTTCAAGTTTGAAGCTGTAACATGAACATAGCTAAATGCTTATTCTCCCACAAGGCAGAATTTACAATAATATTTTGGTTAGAGATATCTCATCAATATCATTTCTAGTCTTGCGAAACCTCTCAGCCTTATTTAACAAGAAAACAATTTTTGGATTTTGTAGTAACCCTGAAAGTCCTACATCTATTTAGTTGGTTCTGAAAACCCTAAATTCATATGCTGGCCGTGAAAGACTTACATTTATTCGTTGGCCTCAAATGCCCTCAACTTAGTTGGCCCTGAGAACACAAAATTCAATCTTTCGTACAGTTGTCAGAAATCGGAAGAAGCTGGCCAAAAGTGTAAAATGTTCATAAAACGGGCTAAATTCTGTTATTCACATGTTTTTGGCGTCGCTGATTACAAATCCAATGACAAAAATTCTGAAAACAAAACAGCAGATCCAATATGGCGGACAAATGTGCTGAATAAATTTTTGATTTGCTTAAACTTTGTTATAAGGGGATTTTCAAGGTCGCTGATTATGAATCCGATGTCAAAAACTTAGCAAAACATAATGACGGATCCAATATGAAATTTATTTATAACTTGAATGCGCGTGGTTGTTGTATCTCGCGCTTCGCGCTCGTTAATGT
>JAABKJ010007545.1:87642863-87939915 GCA_011634705.1 Andricus grossulariae | reverse complement strand
GACGGATCCAATATGAAATTTATTTATAACTTGAATGCGCGTGGTTGTTGTATCTCGCGCTTCGCGCTCGTTAATGTACGTACCTCTCGCTACGCGCTCAGAAACTTTTCATCTCTTTCCATGCAAACATTTTAAAATAGGCAGAACCTCTACGTTTTAAGTGATTGTTAAATTTGTTCTTATTTGAGATTGAAAAGAAATTTGATTTACTTAAGATTCTATCGGCCTCAAGAAACAACATTCTGATTACAATACCCACCCAATTTTTTGATGTCCAAAGAAAAATGCCTAATTGGTTAAGAAACAGTTTTGGTTCAACTTACTGAAAATGCTACCAAAAAATCTAAAATTCCATTTCTGGTCCAACAGTGTTTGTTTTATTCATAGATAACTATATTTACATTTTTTCACATAAAACCAATACCTTCTTATTAGGATGAGGATATAAAAATTGGATTTTTTTTGTAATGTCATTTTTCACGATTAAAACAAAAACTACGCGTGCTATAAAAAATAATTAACAACAAATTTGTATGTCTTTCTTGGATGGATAATTTTTGTTCAATCACGTTTTTTCGTATCTTGCATAGTCTGAAAGCAAAATGGAATTTTTTTATTTTATTTTGTATATGTTTCATAGGGTCAAAATTTGAATGTTAGATTTTTCAAGAAAATTCAAAAAGTTCTTATCAGAAGTTTGCAGGGCTCGCAAACAGCAAGGTTTTCCTTTTCTTGACTGTTTCAATATCGTGCATTTTTTGGCTCAAAATGTTGATTTCCATTTGTTTTAATTTTTTTTTAATCTGAGAATGCTATAAATCTGATAGTTTTCTTTTTATCCAAAAAAATCGTAAAATCAAATTGTTCAGATTTTTTAGTACTACGATCTTCGGGCATAACAAAATGTTTCAAAGCTCAATCCAATCTGATCATTTTATCGAAAGTTATCGTGCCTTCAGAAAGACTACATACTACAGAGCACAAACTACAGACTAAAGACAGACAACTTGGTAAGTATCGTTTTTTCTAGCTCGAGGAGTCTCAAAATGTAAAGATTTTATGAAAACCAAATAAGTCAAATTTCACATAGAACCAATACCTTCTCATTAGGATGAGAATGTTTTTTAGTTTCATTAGAGACTAGCCTCTTTTCATGCATAATGTCAGATGGTTAAAAGATAAAAAAAAAACATTTAAAAATTAATTTTTGAGAATTCGATGCGGCTAAGCTTTAGAGGATTCGTTGTCCACAGAATAGGCCTGTCAGTATATAATGGCACCTTTTAGTTTCGTTGATATAAATAATGTGATAAAAGTCAAAACTTCGGTTAAAGATGAAAATTTGTTAATGAATAATATTTTTTCATGTTCCAAATTTATCTAAAATAAAATCATTTTTCTTTCTAAAAATACCATCAATAACGACAGCTACTCTCATTTACGACATACCCCCATTACATCCCCGTTCATGAGGCAATTATAAAATATATTTTATGTCAACGTGAGCCAAACAAATTTTTGTTACCTTTGAATCTTACTAGAAACCTTGAGGAAGATATCCAAAATATTTGTAAATGGCTTTGAAAAATCCAAATTAAGTTTCGTATTTTCTTCGAAGCGCTATGAAGCAAAATTGATCCGTTTTTTAAACTAGCCTCAGTTAAGGTAACCGTATATATATGCTGATGAAACAACATAATATTTATTGGATACAGCGTTAACCAATGTCTTGTTCAACGCAATTATTTGTTTTTCGCTGTTTGGACAAAAAAAATTGTTTATACCCTGCCATTTATCTCGACGGCCCACTCTAATTCTTTTAAAAAATATAATTCTCTAATATGTACTATACATGATTTTAGAAACATTTATCTGCTTTTAGCAAATAGCAATCTGTCCAACGTAGTCCATTGTTATTGTTTTTCAAAATCCATTTAGGTTTTTCCGAAAGAAGAACGAATTCAAACTGAATTTATCCCTCGGAAACATATAATGTTCTTGTTATAAAAAACGGAATTGAAAAAACATTTTCTATTGTGCAAATGTAGGCTATGCCCTTATTGTATGCTGCCCTTCCCATTCCAAAGGTGACTTTATTGGTACAGAACTTTTTGAAACCTTCAAAATGATTCTTGCACCGGAAGTTAGCTATGCTTATAAATTTGATACTTTTGCCATTAATTAAAAATAAAGTTATGGCCCTAGCGAAAGATTAAATATGACCCTGCATTCGTCTCGGCAATATCTATATGTAACAATTACATTGGTGTTAAACATTGTACCTTCATTATAAATAACAGGATTAGTCGAAACCAAATTGTAAGGGAATAGGCAGATTTCTTACCAGCCTATCTCTACCTGTTTTTTTCTTGATTTACGCAATAAACAAATTATTAAAAAAAAACACACGCTCTAAACGTATATGCATAGCTAGCTTCTGGGTCGTAATGATTTCCAATTTTCACGCAATTTTAACTCTGGTTCAGACTTAAGATTCGTTATGTTTCGAACTAATTAGAAAACACATAGTCTCAAGATATAAGTTTTCGATCCAAAAGGCTGTCAAATGCATAATAACAAATCACGGATATTCAACATATATGCTTTATATCGTTTTCGTGAATTTCTTCGTGACATGATTTTTGTTGTGAATATTTGATCGTTTGCTCGATATACAAATATTTCTTAATATTCGTTTCTATCCCATTGTCCTGAAACCTTCATAAGTTGAACCTACTCCATTCTTACGATAAAGTTATTACATAGAAGTAAGTTAGACTCAATTTCTGAAATTCACGAACTCATGCAGCACCAGATCTGTAAAGCTAATAGTTTTCAAGTCTATTCTTTTTTAATTTCAAAATTCAAATTGAAACCTCTTTCACAAAGATTGCTATTTTTGTGGAAATTAAAGATAACTTGAAGTCAATTCTAAATTGCGTTTGCGTCCTTGCGTGAATCAATCCGTTGTTCATTCTTGCAGGTTTAAGTTCACAATCTGAGTGTTCACCTAAGGGCGGGCCTATTCCTCGTGAACCTCCTTGTGAATCTTCATCAGGCAGGCATCTTTCTCCTGACATTTCTCTTTCTCTGAACATACCTAATTCGCCGGCCAAGCCTCCTTCTCCTCGCGAACATCCTCTGCGTGCCAGGTCTAGGTCTCCTGGTACAGTGCCCAGGTCTCCTTCTACCAGGTTCATAACTCCACCTACCACGATTGATTCTTCGACCGGACTTCAATATGATCTTGGCCAACTTGAATTTATTCGACTGGCTTCTTATAAGAATCCGGGACGTATATTCGAACTTCGAAGATACACTTTTCCTGGGGATAAGCCGATTCGAATACTTGAGCGAAATAATGTGTATGGGCCCATGCCAACTCAAGAACAAATTGTATTATCAGCAGCTGATGGTGACATATTTGCGATATTAGAGACAAGTAATATTTTCGCTGGAATATATTCAGGTCAAGGTAGCAGAATTGGTAAGGTGCGGGCTAAGATAAACATGAGAAGCGGCAAGGTTTCTCTATTGACCAAAACAGAAATTGCAGATGCTGCTGTAGGCCGCTTCAAGGCAATAGCATTGAATTATAGAGTAGAGCGTGTAGACCACTATCCTTCTACCAACGTCTTTCATAAGTTTTTATAGATTCAACTTCTCCCAGTAATAAACTAATGCCAAACTCCTCATATGCTGAAGTAATAAGATGCTTCAGTTATTCTCGAGAAATACAGCTTCGTAAAAATCCACGCACATTACATTGATTTTATAGATACCTGTATGCTTGTGGTTTTATAATAGTATTAAGATCCAGTCAGAATGTGACATTTTTACCTTTGTCAATTAAATTTAATGAAGCTGCTAATTGTTATAGTTAATCGAAAGTCATTCCTGCTTCGATTTGATACCTTCTATGGACAAATAGAGAAACTCTCAATCTCGGTTGTGAGCTTATGTTATAAGAATATAAAGTGCTTACCAGAGCTAGAATTAGAATAATAAGAACTAAAAATTGCTATAAGTAAAATTGAAATTGTAATATGATAAATCAATTTTGTTTCAATAATAAATCATGAATGTCTATAAAAATATTTTTTATTTCAAATGGTAGTTTTTCCAGCTCGGCAAATTAAAAATAAATGCTATTTTTAGCAACACAGAAATACTTTTCTTGACCTTTTCATCTTTTTGGGGTTTTTCGATCTGGAAAATAGAAGGGAGAAATTCCGTCACACTGCACACCTTTTCCAGCTCGAAAAGTTACTGAAAGTTGAATATTTTTGAAAACTTGACAACTATTTTTTCCAATTCAGCTTGAAAATGTCATTTGCGAATATGCTATAAACGTTGATTTGACAGATTTTTTAAAATGCTTTGGATCTTTCGGAGTGTTTTTGAAGGAAAGCATGATATTTTGTCGATCTCCTCCGAATTGTATTTTGCTATTGGACTACATAGAAAAATTTTCAACAGGTGTTGCCTCATTTACTCTGGAATTCAGAGAAGTCATCAAAGTAATCAATTACCAAACATTTCATCATCTCTTTCAAGAATGTAGTAACTAGAACTAAGTCAAATGCAAATTAAAATTTTATCAGGGTTGACGTCAGTACAGTTTTAGTGTATAAGTATGCAAGGTTTGCGCAATTCTTCTCTAAAGTTACAACATCTATCTTAAAAAAACAATTGCGTTTATTTTAAAATCGTAAGCTTAGCACATGGGTAAATATTGTAATCAGATAATAGGCCAATTTATATGCAGAACATAATTTCACAGATCCCTTGAAATCTTGGATATCCTATAATAAATTGGTTAGAATATCATAAAATGCTGAGAGTTTGACTGAAATTATATTAAAATACACAACTGTAGCTAAATGCATCTCTGAGCAATAGTAGTTGATATTTAATCACATGTCTAATATCGTTCGTCCAAAAATTAAGTTCATAACACCCCAGATTTCGATAAAAATGTGTTATCTTAATTACCTCTTATAAAGAATGCCAGGCCATTCATTTGATAAAAAAACTGATTGAACAAAACAATAAATTTAAAAGAATATGCAGTTTCACAGAAAAGGGTATTAACATGTGAATGACGTAGATATTGAATAATTAACGAGCAACAAAATTCCAATTCAAGTATTCCAAAAACATTTTGTGCTGCATAAAGGGGGGTTTTTTTATGTCGATGTTATCAAATCACTTCTCCCAAAATGATATATGAAACATAAGTATCAAAATATCAGACGGATAACATAAGCCCCTGGAACTTATGTGATAACAATCAAGATTCTGCATACATACGCTAGTCAAACACCAGAATATTCATTCAGTGTCAATCAAATTTTTCTATAAAGCAAGAATCAGTTTTTCCCCTTATTAGAAAAATGAGGATGGTTTATACGCTGGTCATCATCTTCACGATCAGCCTGCATTTTATTGGTGAATATAATGCTCTAATATTAACTGTATAAAATTATAGAAACGTTTAGTAGCTTTTCGCGAATAACAATTTCGCCGGTGTAATCCGAGTCTATCTCAATTGCAATTCTTTTTCAAACTCTGTTTAAGTTTGTCCGAAATAATACGAAAGTTAAAATGAAAGCGGAATTTGTCCACCTCAGCTTGAATCATGCTTGTATAAATATTCAAATGAAGGGTATTTCATGAGGCCCTCACCCACAAGCTTTCGAAAATAAGATTCTTCACTTTTCAAAATTATGAATTGAATTTTTTATCACCGTCCAATGTTTCAAACAATGCCCCTCGAAGGAAAAAAAAATTCTTTGACTCTTAGTGTCAGGTCTAGATTTCCTCCTGTCAGGTTATGGCTCCATCTACCAACATTAATTCTTGCTTTGGATATTGATAGAAACATAACCAACTTAAAATAATTCGGCTCACATCTTGTCAGAAACATCGCCGGATATTCTATCTTTGAAGATACGCCTTTCAAGCGGCTGAACCAACTCAATTACTTCCGGGGGAAAAAATACAATTTTTGTAACGAATATTATTTATGCATTTTTTCAAATTTGAATCACAAAAAAGCTAATTTTTCTTCTCAAAAATATAATCCGTAACGACAACTCCCAAAAACTGAAATTTCGTCAATACTATTTTCTCTGCGATACATCCATAAAGATATTAACGGCATTTAGGGTGAGAAAAAAATTATTTAACAGTCCTGTTAACAAGCAAATACTTTCTTCCACAATATCTCAAATCATAAGGCCATTATAAGATAGTTTTAGTGTCTATGTAAGACCAGGAAATTTCGTTTGTCTTCTAATCTTGCCAGAAACCTTCGAAAAGATGTCTACAATGCTTGTAAATGGTTTCAAAAATTGAGATTAGGTGTCACATTTTCATCGAAGCGCTATTCACAAAAATTGATGTGCTTTTTGCAAACTAGCCTTGGTTGATAATCTGTTATACACGCTAATGCAATAACACAACATTAATTGGATACTGTTTCAAACAAATTCTTCTTTAACGCTCTTCTTTTCCAAACTCTATACAGTTAGTCCAGAATAAGCAAAAATTTGATATGAATTTTTTTTCGGAGGAATCCATAATGTTCGTGGCATGAAGAATGGAGTTTGAAAAACATTTTATATCGTAAAAATGTCGTCTAGGCCCTTATTGCATGCTACCCTTTTATTTCTAAAGGTGTCCGTATTCGTACAAACCTTTCTAAAATCCGAAATCATTCCGCATCGGTACAACATTTTGACGTTGGTTCGGATACAGGATTCGTCATGTTTGGAAATAATGGGAAAACACTAAACCGCTTGGTATGAGTTTATGATCCAAAAAGTAGTCAAATTCATTATGGAGAAACAGTCGTAATTACCTCATTACTGATTCCTATTTACGAAATACGAATTAAAAATTGATTCCGAAATTCAAACAAATTTTCTGAAATATGCATTTTGGCCGTATGGCACATATGCGCACAGAAAAACAGCGCGATCCATTTTAATGCAGCTTATTTGTTCGCTTATTTTTCGCTTATTTGTTCGCTTTTTGTTCGATTTTGTGATGATCCTGAAAGTCCTAAATCTATTGAGTGTGTTCTGAAAGCCCTAAATTCAAATGTTGGTCGTGAATGACTTGAACTTATTTGTTGAGTCTGGAAGCAATTAACCTAATTGGCCCTGAGAACACTAAATTTAATCTTTCGCACAGTGGTACACGTTCAACTGTATGATGCAAGAGCGATTGGAACCCGACTTCGGCACTACATTCTGACACTGAGATTTTTGATTTATCTAGATAACATTTTCGTTCAGCATCGATAACAAAATGATAAAGCTGGTACAATTTAGAAATATTTTTAGTGCTGACAGATCGTGTTCCTATTTACTGACTCCTCGGTGAATTGTTTTCAATGATTGATACAAGAGCGGCATCGTTGGATAGTATTTTTTCTGGTGTGCTATCAAAGGAGCGTCTATACCTAGAAGATTTCGATGGAGTTTCAAGGACGATATCCTGTACAGTTTTTTCTGCGTCTTATTTCCGTTCGCCTCTCAATTTCATTTGGGAAGCGAATCGTAGATCGTTGGTACTATGGTTTTGATGAATACCTTCGCATCTTCTTCGTTGGGTCCTGTCAGTTGACTCTTGAAAATCAGAAGAAGGCCGTCTAGATCTTTTTTCAGCTTTGGAATGCATTTCTTGATTCTCGACAACGAAAGACACGTCAGAACCAAGCCTATCATGTTTTTGTTTTGCACCAACGCACTCTCCGTTCGCCTGGAGGCGTTTTTGGTTATTTTTGAATAACTGTGGGGATTAAACCCGGAGTTTTAGAAGCTTCCAAGAAGTCTCGAATAAGAGTTTGTCATTTCCCCTACCGACCTTAATAAACCATAATTCAATCTCATCTGACGTTGAAGCGTTGTGGAAAGTCACCTCATGAGGGTAGTTTTTATAGGATGCAATGTACGCCGATTCATCAAGGGTTTATTCGTTGGTGGCCATACAAACTATTTTCGATCCAGTTTTCGACTAGAAGCTCCTCAAAAATTGTTACCATCACAAAAAAGTAAAAATACATTATTCGACATAAGAGTTGTTTATAAAGAGGTGAACTTTCATTTTAAAATTCAAACACCACTTACTACACAAAAGCGGAATAGCTATTGATTTATATTCTGGTTTTTTCGTTGAGACGATTTCAGTCGACTTTACATGTTCTTGCAAATTACAATCAATAATATCATAATTCACCAATTGAATATTATTGAATAACTTACTTTGCAGAGACGATACCGTGTTGAAAACCAAAAATTTGTTTGTTACATCACAAGAAATGTGTTTTTTTGTATAATCGTTCTTCACCTGTTTCAAATGCATTGAATATTATTCATGAATTGCTAACTTTTGGGATCAATCACCGAGTTGAAAAAAGTTTTTACTATCAATAAATGTGACAATAAATGACACATATCCTGCTAAGACGTATCTATGAGTAAAAAGCCCTTAAAAAAATATTTTTGCGAATTTCGACAACCTTTTTCCTAGTTTCAACCACTGTGTTTCGTCCTGAGAGAAATTTTGTATCACTTGCCCAGAAAGTAATTTTAATGTTTTTAAGATAACCTTTGTCACGTGGACACGAGGTTTCTTGAGATTGAATGTTTTGTACTTGTCCAAACAAATCTCTTGTGATATTATTTTATGAATATCTCTATGATATTATTTTTGTAAATTTCTCTGTGACGGGATGTTTGTTGACAATATTCGGTCGTTCATCCTATGTTTCGATATTGTCTCATCGCCCAGAAAATTAATTAGTCTAGCCCAACTCAATTTTTACGAAAATTTCATCACATAAAATTAAGTTAGGTTCAATTTCTAAATTTCGCGAATTCATGAAGTATCGAAACATTAAAGCGATTATTTTTAAAATCCATTCTTTCTTTCATTTCTCTTTGTTAAAAATAACTTAAGACGGTCATCTAGAATTGTAATTGTGGAATATGTACATTTTTTTGGTTTTCATCAACTTAGTTTTCACCAATCGTAAAAAAAAATTCGAATAAACGGAAACTCAGTTAACTGCAAATTAATTTGCTTTGATATCATTCACAAGTAGAAAACCCTAATTAACATGAAACGACACCTTCTACTTGACTTGCCAACCTGAGATCTGAGCTAATTTGATTCCGGATGCCGAAACATCGTAACCTCATTGATATCGTTTGTTATGTCGAGTTTAGAATTTGAAAGTTACAATTGCAGTTTTGAGAATTTTTTGAGATTCCACTCATTTGTCGTGATTTTCGTTTCTGTTTCCGGCCCAAGAAGGGTCTGGCGGTCAAACTAATTCAGAGTTAATTGACTTAATTTGAGGTTACGATGCCGAAGACGTGCCTCTCAGTTTTCTTACGTGAATTTCATGGTATACCTGCATACATTGAAAGAAATCAATCCTTTGTTTATTTTTGCAGGTTTTAGTTCACAATCCGAGTGTTCACCTAAGGGCGAGCCCATTCCTGGCGATCCTCGTTGCGAATCTTCTTCTTCATCAGGCAGACATCTTTCTCCTGTGAGGGCTATTCCTCTGACCATAATTTATCCGCCGGCCAAGTCTTCTTCTTCTATCGAGCCTCCTCTTCGTGCCAGGTCTGGGTCTCCTCGTACCATGCCCAGGGGTCCTCTTTCCAGGTTCATGGTTCCACCTACCAGCATTGCTTCTTCGACCGGACATCAATTTGTACTTGACCAACTTGAATTCATTCGGCTTTCGTCCTATAAGAATCCGCGGCGGGTATTTGAACTTCGAAGATACACTTTTCCTATAAATCAGAAAATTCGATTTCTTCAGACTTCAGATTTTCATGTACCTGTACCAAAGCACGAACTGATTGTATTATCAACAGCCGATGGTGACATCTTTGCAATATTGGAGACAAGTAAACTTCTTGCTGGAATATATTCGGGTAAAGGTAAAGGAACCCAACGTGGTAATGTACGGGCAAAAATGAACATGAGAAGCAATATGATCACGCGATTGACAAGAGATGAAATTATAGAGACACCTGTGGGCCGCTCTAAGTCAATCACACATAATTATAAAGTGGAGCGTGTGATCCAAAATCCTCCACACCATTAAATGATTGACAAAAAATGTAAGAATAACAAGGAAAATCAATATTCTCGAAAAGAACGGATTTGTCAAAATTCGCGCACGTTACGCAGCGGGTGATGCGCGATTCTTTCAGCTCTTGGTTAGATAAATGTTACCTAGAATACATTGGTTATTTTCATTAATTCTAAATCTCATGAAAACTAAGAAATGTCGCTATTTTGCAATTACTTACTTTAAATCGGTTGTGTAAAAAGCCATCTTATTTTCACATTGTCAAAAGTGATACTTTTACCAATGTCACTTAAATGAAAAAGTTTCGGGGCTTCTTTACCCGATTTTTTTCTAATCGATTGTCTATTTGAGAAGGCAGTATCATTACACATTTTTTGAACTACCACATCTTATTAACAGTAATTAGGAGTAATACACTAATTTAATCAAAATTTTCTTATCAGTGAGTTCGTAAACTTTATAGTTCATTGAGAGTGATTCCTGCCTTAATTCAAAATCTTCTATGGAAACAATAAACAAACTCCTAATGTCATTTGTCAGATTGCGTCATAATATAAATCGTCAACCAGGATTAGAATTAGAATATTGAAAACGAAAATTCTAGAATGAACTTTGAAATTGTAATATGTTCAGTGTATCATTAATAAATCATGAATGTTTAAAAAATGTTCTCTATTTAAAATGGTGATTTTTCAATCTGCATCATAAGCAAATGATGCTCTCCTCCTTGCTATGCAATATACAATTTTTAGATCTTGGATATCTTGGTTTTTTTTTGGGAAATAACATAATATTTTTTGGATCTCCTCTATTTTGCCAATGGACTGAAAAGAAGATTTTTTAACAGGTCTTAAACGATTTAGTTCAAAATTCAGAAGTCACCAAAGTAAATATTTACCAAAAATTTTATCAAGTCTTTTAAGAATGTCGTAAGTAGAACTCAATTACACTGCGATTAGAATTTTTATTGAATTTGGCGTCAGCACAGATTTATTGTATAAGTCTGCAAACATTGCGTGATTCTTCTCTCAATTTACAGCATCTACTTTGAGAAAAGAAACGCGTTCATTTGAAAATTTGTAAGCTTAGCGCAAATACAAATATTTTCATCAGGTAAAAGGAAAATTTACATCCAGAACCTGATTATAGATCATTTCAATAATAATATGTGACTGTTTAGAAGAAGAGATAAACATGATTAATAGTTTTTAACATATAACAAAATATTTCACACACTCATTTAAATCTTTGAAATTGTATAAGAATTTGGTTGAAAAATGCTAAAACTTTCACGTCCAAAAATTGGGTAAATAACCCCTCAGATTTTGATAAAATTCTGTTATCATCATTACGCTTCTTGAGGAATGACAGAACTTTGTTCCATTATACAAAGTTGCAAAGTTTCGGAAAAAAGGACATTTGTTCAGCTATATTTGTTGAAAATCACCTTTCAAAAACTAAATCTTTCTTGAAACATATTTATTCCTAATATAAATGTTGTAATTATCATAAATGCCTTGATACTTGAGATAAAGATGCTGTTCAATTTTGCTTCAAAATTTGATTTGAATATATATTGTTTGAAGATTTTGGCATCAAGAATTAGTTTTCAAGAACTAGATGCAGCTCATAGGTATTTATTGAGAAATTATCATTTCATTGACAATAATAAGGCGTTAAGAATCAAAAGTTCTTCAAAAATGAAATTTTTCAAGATATATTACTTTTGCGTGTCTCAAATTTTTTTCATAAGAAATAATACCTTCTCTTTTCAAAAATACCTAATGTAAATATAAATTCCAAACGTTTATTGCACAAAAAAACTGTTAAGACAAACAAACAAATTCAACAGAATATGCACTTGTACAGAAGCGGGTATTAACATGTGAATGACGTAGATATTGGATAAATAACTTCAGTTTTCCAATTACATTTTGGACTGGATAAAGGTAGGTAGGTTGGCGTCAAAATTCAAATTGTTCAGCACAAAGCATTCGTCGGAAACACTCCAAAATATTTTGATTATGATCTGTAAGCTAAGCTTAAACCCAGAAATATCAGTCCCATTTTTCCAAAAACCAAATCTTTCCGTTGTTACTCTTATAGGATTTTTTGGGAATCTGTAGTACGTGTCTATCAACCAATTGGGCTTAAACTTGGACAAATTCTTTTTTTTCGGGAACCTCACAAATTGAGAGAGAGGATGCGTGTCCTCTTTTCGAAAGTCAATTTTGTGGAACGCCGAGCTTTAGTATTGGTACTGAACTTTTGACTCTAAAATAATTCCGTGACGGTGTAAAATTTGAACGTTGGTTCAAATAAAGATTTCGACAAGTTTGAAAATAATTGAAACACACTGAATCCCAAGGATAACTTTTTCATTCTGAAGGGTGTCAAACGCATAACGGAAGAAATACGAGTAGTGGAAGCAGGCCACCTTCATTGCCATAATTCGCCGGATCAGATTCTAATTCTCTGTATTAAACTGAAAAAATTATGGATTTTAGCGGATCATCACTATTTTCTACGCGCATATTTCGGACATTGGAGGATCGAACTAAGATGACATGTCGAATAACTGAACCAAAAATTAAGGAATAATCCTAGAGTTTAGAAAAATTTTCAGGATTTCGCATTGGGACATTTTCAGGCCAGTTTTTACTTGATTCCTTTAGTTTTTCTTTACAGTTTTGTAAGAACAATCGTGTTTTCTTTTTTCAAAAATACCATTAGGAGCGAAAACTTATACAAAACAGAAACTCAGAATAGTTTTTGTGTATACAGTGTCAAAGAAACCTTTTTTGTATTTAAAACTTACTAGGTACCTCTGAAAAGAGGCCCGCTATAATTGTAAAGGGATTAAGAAATTCCAATCATGACTCAGAATTTTATCGAAGCGCTATTCACAAAATTGCTTTGTTTTTTTTTTTCGCTTTGACGTAACCGAATTACTTTCCCTAAAATGATTTATAAAACATAAATTTCAATATATCAGACGCACAAGTTTAGCGCCTGAGACTCATACAATACAATCAAGACACCGTATACATACGCTAGTCAAACACCTGAATATTCATTTAGTGTCAACCAAATTTATCTATAAAGCAATAATCAGTTTTTCCCTTTATTATAAAAATAGGTATGATTTCTACGCTTGTCTTTATCTTCATGATGATTCTGCATTTCATGGGTGAATGTAATAATATAACATGTACTATATGTGATTGTAGAAACATTTAGAAACTTTTCGCAAATAACAGTTTCTCCGATGTAATTGCCATTCTTTTCCAAACTCTCTTCAAGTTTTTCCGAAATGATACAAATTAATTTTAAATTTATTTATTTATTTATAGCAACAGAATTTTTCTGAATCTCAGAAACAGAAAATACATTGTGCTAGAATGGAAACGAAATTCGTCCACCTTAGTCCGAATCATGCTTATACAAATAGTTTAATGAAGAACCCAACATTTTCAAAAATTTTCAAAATTGAGACTCTTTGCCTCATGTCTATATTTTCTCCGGTCAGGTTTTTGGCTTCATCCTACAATATTGTTTTTTGTTTCGGAAATAAATATAAACATGACCAACTTGAGTTTTTATCGTCTTACTTCCTGTCACATTTTGAAGCTTTCAGCGAATAGCAGTGTGTCCGACACGATCTGCATCTATTTCTGTTGCTATTCTTTTTCGAACTCCATTTAAGTTTTTCCGAAGTAAGCAAAAATTTGATATCAATTATGTCTGTCGGAATGCATCATGTTCGTGTTATAAAGAATGAAATTTGAAGACCATTGAAAAACACTAAGTCCCGAAGCATAAGTTTTTGATCTAAAGAAAAGTCAAATGCATAATGGAAAAATAGTCGAAATTACATAACTACGCATTCCTATCTACGAATTACAAATTAAAAATTGATTATGAAATTCGTGAAAATTTGCTGAAATCTGCATTTCAGTCAAATGGCACATATGGGGCATACTTTTTGAAGTGTACACATCCCGAGAATGAAAGTTGTCCGATCGGGTGGATAATCGGCCCCATTGTTGTCCTATTAGATAGTACTCCTTACACTGAAAATTTATTAATTTCGATGATTATTTATCAAAGTGGAGGGGATACAATTTTAGGATTCTTGAGGCTAAGCCTCACTTTTAAACATTTGTAACTTTTTTTATATGGCCTTAAACAATATTTCAGTATCAATGTTTTTGATGAAGTGTTCCACAAAATTTCTGGTGCGCTCATGCTGAGGATCTTCGTACAACGCTTCAGTGCCAGCTTTTTAAGTTAAATAATATTATATGCTACCAGAAGGAGCTCAAATTTGCAGTTCATGTAGATACCAACTTATCAACTCAGCGGTAATATCATCCTTGAACTCTGGTGATATTGCAGAGCCTTCTGATAGAGATAAGGTAGATACTGAGGATCATGAAATGATTTCTGACACCAAACTGCAGTGTGAAAAAAATATCATAAAGCTGGTGTTGAAGTACTTGGTCAAATCATCGAAAAATGCAATGCCTCTAAAGATCTTCAAGGTATCGTGTCGACCCTACCCCTCCATGGCGCGGTGTAGCCGTGCGTTCCCCTGCTCGACACCCATTTGGGTCGAGAGATTTCTTATCTCTGTTCTAGATGGTCTCGAAGGGTTTGCTAACATCGCCTAGTATCCAATAAAAACACCAGGTCATGGCTGTATGTACAAAGCTTCAATGCTAGAGTACGTTTCCAATGTAAACCTTAAGTTCGCTTAAGGAATTAGAAGGAGAAGAAGACATTGGCATCACTGATCTGAAGACCTGGGTTCGTATCCCTGCGCTAGAGAATCATTTTTTCACAACTTAAGAATAAAATCAATATTTATTATTGAGTAAGAGTACCAGACCGGCAATCTGAAGACCTGGGTTCGTATCAAAGCGTAGCTAGAGAATCATTTGTTCACAACTTAAGAATAAAATCAACATTTTTAATAATATTGATATATTTAAGACCAGTAGACTAAAAAGAATTAACATCAAATGTTGATTTTTATGATTTTATACAAATTCAGACTTCAGCTTTCAGCCAAATACATTTTCCGTAATCAGTTAATCACTTTCTTAAGTCAAGAATGTCACAAATAGTAATAGTGTGTAGTGCTTAATACAGTGTTCGAGATATGAAGATTGTATATTTAGTGTGATTGCTCTTATCAGCAATCCCGGTAGAGTTTCACCATCAAATACTATATATCTAGAGGCATTATTCCGAAACTATATTTTTGTTATACGCGTAGATTGTGGAACTCGGAGAGCGGAGGGATTTTGATGCTCGTTCGATCTGCTTTGCGACCTTTCCATCATCAGTCATCACAGCAAACCCACTTTTTAAGGTAATACAAATTTCATAAATGTAAATAAAAGTAGAAAATGTAAGTTTTCTGGTGATATCGATTTTGATGTCATCAATTATTTATAGCGTAAATTGACAGTGAACTTATGTTCAGTTCGAAGAAATTGATCACGAATTTCTCGATCAATTTTGCGATCTAAATGAACCTTCGTTCATCACGTAAACACTAGGCCAAAATATTTATATTAGTTTCCGATATGTTGCAATTGGCTACAAAATTTCCAGTGATTGATTAATTGATTGATTTTCCTTATCGTAGTCAAGTTTTTGTTCTCTTTCAAATTCATAAAAAATGTAAAGAATAAAATGAGTTAGATATTATTGTGAAATTTTTTAATTAAGTCACGTTATTTAAATAGTTTAATATACCACTTTGAGATAAAAAATTCAATTTTTTATTTTATTCATTCTCGCACCGAGAATCGAATCCGCTATCCTTTTAAATTCAATATTCGTTTTTGCCAAGGAGAAAAAATAGTTTATATTATTACTTAAGGGCATTTCCATCAAAAAACGGACATGAGATTTTGAAATTCAAATCAGTCCTGCGGGCCAAGTAAATATTGATAAGTAAGGAGGAAACGTAGTAGTTTCTAAATATGAAAATAATTTTGATAACAAAATTTTTATCATCGCATTAATTTTTTATATCACGTAACTGCATATAATGTAACCATCAGAAAGCACATTTAATCGATTTCGGATTCATTTGATGTTTGTAATTATTTAACAAGCTAATTAAAAAATTGCCTACATTCGTGCTTGTGTGTCACGCGAAAGTGCGTATTTACTTTGTTATAACGTCAGCAGTTCATCATATAAACTTGTAATCGCGTATGCTATTCTGAGTATGTTTGTTCCCAATCTTTTTGTTATATCTTTTGGAGTGTCCATGGACCTAAAAAGATGAAAAAAATGGTTTATGACCAAAAATTGGACGGGGGATGTGGGAGATAGGCCGCCCAACAATGGCCGTCCTTAAATCACGTGACCGTAAGGGGGGGAGGGGCAGCACAAATATCACGGATAATCACGTATTGGGGGGGGGGGTGTCGAGCCGATCACGTGACGTTTTTAATTATAAATTCATATTAAAAAAATATAAGAAACACAATTTCCGACTAATTAATCTTCTTATGTAACAAATTACATAAAATGGGAGATCAGAAAAAATATGCTTCCAAACATCAATAATAGATTCAGCTCATTCAGATACAGGACAGGTTGACTTGAAACATGTTTAAGAGTTTGTTTTATCATTTTTTTTAATTTATTTTTTTTTAAATTCCCTATGATTTCGTTGTTGAATTGATGAAAATTTGTATTTATATTTAGTTTAAGTAAATAATTGCAAACATTTAATTTAATTGAAGTATTAAGTTAGATAGAAGTACTTTTAAATATTTTTAAATTCTTTTTATTTTCTTAAAGACTGAGTTCATTTCGAATCATTTGCCTCTCAAATATGTGTTGCTTTTCAAAGAGAATAAGACTACACATATTTTCTCGATTTGACAAAAAAATGTTGTTGACAAGGTTATGTATATATGTTTAAAAAAATTCAAAATTGACAAAATGGCGGTGGTTTCTCCGAAAATATTCAAAGTCAATTTACTCAAAAACACCACCGTTTTTTAAATTGATTTTTTCAAAACTTCGCCACGCCTTGGAGAGAAGAGGGAATTTTTTTCACTGAAGAAAAAAAATGCATTTTTTTTTGCCAAAACGACAGAAAATACGAAAAAAATAGATTTTTGAAAAAATATATGTATACATTCCTTTAAGATTAATTTCTTCTCAACAATACAATTTTATGGTATGATGAAAAATATCAAAAAGGACTTAATTCAACAGTTTTAATAACGTGTAATAACAAAAATTATGTACAATTAGTGTCATATTTTCGCAAAAGAAGTATGAAGAGACATTTTTCTACAACTTTTCTAGAGAAACAATGTTATTGTTCCTTCGACTTTTTTCTTATCTGGTGTCAGGTTAAGAAAAAACGTGAATTTTTGTTTTTTGGACAAAAAATTTCTCTTTAATTAAATTTACTTTGAATATTCTCGGAACAACCGCCGCCATTTTGTCAATTTTGATGTTTTTAAGATGATTTTCAACGGATTTCAAAAGACGACAAGACATTTTAGCAAAATATGACAAGAAAATATAAATAACTAATACCTATGTTAGATTGAAAAAATATCACACTTTAATAACAATTGTGGCCATTTTTTGATAACCCACTTTTTCAATTTTTCTAATTAATACGTAAGGCTTTTCTGGGGAGGGGGGTGAGAACGGGTCTGGAAAATCTTACGAATCCTTACGTAGGGTGGAGGTGGGTTGCAAAGAATTTCTTACGTAATAAGTTTCCTCTTTGTAATTATTATTTTTTTCAATATGCTAATTGAAGCCTCTTTGGCTATCGAAATTACTTGTAATGCTATTATACACATTAAATCATTATTTGTTTTATATCTGTTTTGTCATGTAATATAGTCCTCTTGAAATCTTTTGAATTCTATGGACCTCGTACACAGTTTCTTGAAAATCATCTAAAACGATTAGGCTCCTTTGGAAATCCCTCAACATTTTTTTAGATTCCGTGAATCTTGAAATCCGTGAAATCGCTTGAAACCTTCAAAATTCCATTAAAATCCCTTGTAATCCTTAAAAATTAGTGGAAATTCCTTCAAATCTCTAAAAATTGATTAAAATCCTTGAAATTTCATGAAATATTTCAAAATATTACAAGATTCCTTCAATATCTATGAAATCCCTTTAATATCCATTGAAATCTTTAAATACGTGGATATAGTTTGGAATCTTGCGAAATCCTGTGGAATCATCAAAAACCCTTTAAATATCTAAACATTCGTTCAAACTCTTTAAAATCCTTTGCAGTCTTTGCAAATATTCTTAAATCTCATAAAATTTCTTCAAATCTCTCAAAATCTTTCAAATCCCATTAAAATCTCCTGACATGCTTCCACATTCGTGAAAACACTTTGATATCTCTTGAACTAAAATCCCACGTATTCTTTTGAAATATTTCAAAATTTCTTAAAATCTCTTAAGATCCCTTGAAATT
Source organism: Andricus grossulariae (assembly GCA_011634705.1). NCBI lineage: Eukaryota > Metazoa > Arthropoda > Insecta > Hymenoptera > Cynipidae > Andricus > Andricus grossulariae. The sequence continues at coordinate 87,921,301 of JAABKJ010007545.1, read as the reverse complement.
CCTTAAAATCTTTTATAATCCACGGAAATCGTTCTTAATTCAGTAAAATCCCACAAAGTCGTTAACCCTCCATTAAAATCCTTCGGTATCCCTTGAAATCCCGTAAAATCTTATTCAACTTTTTCAAGTCCCTTAAAATACTGTAAAATCCATTGAAAAATCGAGATTCTCTCTCAAACTGTACTAGGTAATGTCTTCAAACTCTTAAAATATTTCTAAATCATTTGAAAATTATGAAACCTCAGGTAATCCTTTGAAATCATTTGAAATACCTTATAACCTTTTATAATCCCTCGAAATCATATGAAATCCCTAAAAAGCTTTTTAAATATTGTTAAATTTCGTAAATTTCCTTTGAAATATCGCTTACAGTAAAAATGCTTGATATACTGTTGATATATTGTGTAAAAAATATAAAATCTTACGTAGGAAGGGGGCCAAAATTTCAAAAAATTTTCCTTGCAGAATACGTGGATTGAGAATGATTTATTTTGCGATAGCGTTCAAAGCTAATTTGTGTTACATAATAAATAGTATAATAAAAGTTTATAGAAGAGAATACTTTCAGTATGTAAAGCTGCTTTTTTTTACCCACTATAATCTATAATACAAAATTATATCCGGATTCTTCAGTTAAAGATATACAGAATTTCCTTATAGTATAAAATTTATGTGGATGTCACATAAAAAAACTGTCTTATTTTAAATATAGGATTCACAATTAATAGTTTTTAAAATCCCATTTTAATATTCCCTGTTATGTTATGTTAATTTTACTTCTTTCATCATGGTCAGTCACGAGGTGGGTGTGGGGTCAAAAATTAGTGCAAAACCGATCACGTGATTTATGGATGGCCCCTAAATGAGCTGTACTTTCGTTTTTAATTACTATTGAATTAAAAACTCATTGCTATATGTTTTTTGGGCCCTGCAATCTCTACCTATGCACATTAGATATTTTGAAAGCATTTTAATTCGTAGAAATTTAACAAACATACTAAGAAGTGCAAATACATGTCCTGAAAAAAGTACGGAAGTTTCGGAATCGTCTAATCGACGCTAGAAGGTAGAAGTACAGTAGAAAGTAACGTGCGCATGGAAATGCCCATTTGTAGATTCCGCTTTCCTTTATAGAAACAACTGCTAGTTATTTAGCAATGACTATTTGCTATATGAAATTTGGTCATCTGATAACAACTGATGATAGATAAATAAATGTAATAAAAAAATTCGCCACGTGACTATTTGTCGAAATATCCACTTCGTTCTGTTAACATAATCAACTATGAGTATATAGCCCACGGAACAAACGGTTTGAGGTTTAAAGAAGACGTATTCGAACGGATATCTATGGATACCCGATGGCATTAGCTGTGCGATGAATCTTGACTCGGGAAAGATTCGAAGTATTAAGCAATTTCGAGCGCGGATAACACTTGGATGGGTGACCATCTACGACGTACGACCGGATTGTGTATTATTCGCTGCGTTTTAACTAATATCGAGCGGGAGGTTCGCCGCCGAGAATATGATTGTGTGCATTCGATGGTAACACATATAGAATTTCCATCTTAGTGAAGAAAAATTTTCACAGGACCATACCTAGTGAAGTACATCCTAGCACCTCGAGTGACTCGAGGGCTGGGAATGGGACTTTGAACAGTCAAACTGAATAATTTGAAATTTGGAAATGTTATACAAATTGGAAGATTATACATTTTAAAGGATTTGAAAAGAAAATGAGTTAAAACATTTACTCATAAAAGTTAAAAAATTCATGGTGAAAACAAATTTCATTGACATTCCTCGGACTTTTCAGTTTTTCTGGTTCAGTGACCACCCTGGGTGATATTCAGTAGGAATTAATTTTTGTATTTTGAGTTTTACTTAAATTATTGATTTTATATTCTTTCAGGATCGTCAGGACCACTTGTTGAATATTCTGGAGTACTAAGTAGACCAGGATGACCTTGCTGGACCGTGACGTAGGGGGAAGTGGGGAATGGTGTCAGTGCGGGGCACGGTGACTCTTGCAAATAATGCTCATATTTCTTTATTTATAACTGTTCGTTTTTTTTCACATAAAATAGCTTTCTTGAGTGCTAAAGAAAGATATTTTACGTAAAAAAATTAATATGAAAATGAACAAACACGAGCATTATTTGCAAGAGTCGCCGTGCCCCGCACTGACAACATACCCCACTTTCCCCTACGATAAGCAATTTGTGAAGAAAGATTCGAATTTCCTGATAATTCTGGTGGGCTTTTGAAGGTCCTGATTGTACTAAATTTACTCGTTTTTCTAATCTAAATCTCCTTTGAGGTCTTCGAAGATGTAAGATGTAGATTGCGAAAAGAGATTACAGGAGGTGAAGTATTGGCATTAATATAATGAGAATTATAGCGAATTACAATTACAATATTAATACCAGTACTGCATTTCCTATAATGCTTATTCATAAGCTTGCCTTACCTCAAATAGTGAAACTCCATTTTGTAAGAAAAACATTTAAAAAGCTAAACAGTCATTCGTGGATTTTATTATATATATATATATGCTCGTATTATAAAAACATTTAGCTTGAAAAGTAATTTTGCTCTGAAATTCTTTGACGAATAGTAATACCAATTTTTCTAGTATTATCGCAAAATATTTAACTTCTTGTTTACTTTATCATAAGCAGTAATACCTCATTTTTTCTCTAATGAAATGTCTCTCTGTCTATTTATTTGCTGAAGTTAAATGGAGGATGGAAAGTAAAAGGCGGTTACTGACAATTTTCCGAAAAAAGTGATTTTTGTAAGAAAATCCTGAAAAATTCAAATACAATTCCTGTACATATTTCAATATTTTCATTGTTCAATAACAATAAATGTAAATTTTATTATTTATCACTAACTAAAAGCGAAAAATCGTTTGTTATACTGTGACACCGTCTAAATGAGAATTGATTTTCTCGGAGCTGAATAACTTTTTTCGTCAAAACTTTTTTCTCTGTGTTGATCAACTCAACATCTCAAGGAGGTTTCACCATAAAAAAAAAGAAAATTACGATGAATAATTTTTTTTGTATCAAAATTGTTTCCCCTACATTCGGTAACTCAACATCTCGGGGATCTCGGGAAATCAAGTAACTTTTCAATTGAGTATTTCATTTCTTAGAACTATCTCAATTCAACTCGGACTGGAAGCTTCTTTTCAAACTTTTTTGGCATCGATTATAAGCAATACATGAACTCGGAATCAGATTTTTTTTTATATTTCGATTTCGATTTTACACAATGTTTTTTCGCCCTCCTGAAAAATTGCCATTTTGTCAGTTACCTCATTTTGCCTTTCCACTCTTCAAATATAGATCAATTTAAGTATTCGAAATAAACTGACCGACAAGATGTTGAAATTAAGTGAAATATAATTTTTAGTAAAAATGTATTTATTTACTAACATATTGGAAGATTAAAAAACGGTTTTATGTGAAAATGTAAGTAACCTTCCAAAATGATTATATAAATATTGAAAACTTTCGTGATGAGTTAAGTTAGAACGTACATAATATTCCTTAAAAAAATGGTGTGGTGTTCAATCATGATAACCTATAGAATGTCTGTTAACACCATTATTTGACGGACTCTTATTTTTTATTAAAGACGTTAGAGTCAACTGAAGAATGTGGAGAGTCATTGTAGTGACTAGTAGTTCTTGAAGGGGATCCATGAAATAATTGACGCCTTGCAAATACACCCTGACTTTGGTCTGATCTATCTCGTATATATTCAGGGCTTCTTGAACGTACATTGCTGGAATGCGCTTCGTGCAATCCATAATAACTTTCTGTTCCTCTATTTGTGACTAATTCCGGACTTTTTGAATGTATATTGGTAGTGCCTGAACGCCCTTCTTGTTCTCCAGGAGTAGGTCCTGATCTACTTCTTGAAATACTTCTTACAGGAGAAGATGGGTCTTGTACTGCGGGTACATTATGCACTGAGGGTGAGCTAATCCCTGCGAAAAAGTCATGACCTGCAGGTGAGTTATGTAATGCGAGTGAACTACTATGCTCTGCAGGTAAGATTTGCCGTACGGGAGAGCTATGAACTGAAGGAATTCGTTGATTTAAAGGAGTTGTAAATAATTCTGAAGTCAGATCTGTAAAAAACACAATCGATTGAATTATAAACTTTAAAACATTGTTTAAGATACACGAAGGAAATTTGTTCAGTAACCGATACAAGAAATTCGGTAAAAGATGGACAGAGTAACATTTCGGTAAATCTGACAGGTAAGGCATGAGAATCTACTGAGCAGGTATACACATTCAATCGTTCACGAAAATGCAGTCATGATTATGATTTGGATTGCAGAATTTACCCAAATGTTTTTCTGTCATATTGATATTTTTCTTTGAAATAAAGATAAAAAGTGATACAAATTCAATACCTGAACGTCCTGATTCTCGATGCAGTCGTTGTTGTATTGCTGCTTCTCCTATTCTAGTAAGTCTTCGATTCGATCTCCGAAGAGGAGGTGGTGCACTTAAATGGGGAATTCCTTGGTCTGGAGGAGTTACCTCAGATGATTGTGTTCCGAATTCTGTCAGAATGCAAAAGATATTTATAAATTCAAAATGCAATTTCTATACAATTTCATCACATCAAGGATATAAATTCTGCATAACGATTCTGTATATCTTGTTCTATTGACCTATCCATTTGTAAAAATTTGTCTGGAATTATCACAATTATCAACATTTTTATACTTACCAAGGAACTTGAAGAAAACTACAAAGACAAGAAACAGGCCCGAAAAGTTTAGACTCATTTTGTCTAGTTATTGAGCAAAACTGATCATTTAGAATTCGTCAAATCGTAATGGACGCTTCTTTCGAAAATTCCGTTATATTTAAGAGCTTACTATCTCGTTATTCAATATAAAATATTACACATATTTAGATAAGGAGTCAAAGCGGATAATTTATCATTCTGAAAACTTTACATCCAAATTTCATAATTTATCTTTGCTTGAATGCGTCAGAATCATATACTTTATCATATTTGTATAGTGCTTTAAATGTACTTCTAAACCGGTTTTTTGGTTAATACCAACTGACATGTTTATATACTTTTATGTATAATTTTACGGTCTAGTTAAATGGCCTAACTCAACCTTTCATGTCAAGATAAGTGATGTATGTTCTTTTAATTCCTGTATAGTCGGAGAAATTAAAATATAAGTTTTTTTTTTTTAATCCAAACTTGCCATACTTTTGGAATTATATCTGTGTAAATATATCAAGAAAATATGAGTAACCTTCAAAAATGATTAGATAAATATTTAAAACTTTCGTGATGAGTAAAATTAAATCGTAGATCTATCATGAGAATAGTGGAATCGTCCGTATTTTCAACCTCTATTTTCTAACAGACCTTTACGAGTAAGCCTTTGATACACTTTTTAGGGTTCCAAAATGAAGGTCAAATTCATTAACCAGTTATTTCCGACAAAATAAATTGCAAATTATCCTAATGCCATTTTTAATTTCGATGAAAATCAAAAAAGTTATATGCTTTTAAACATTTTAAAAATTAAAAAAAAACGATCTTTCTGATAGATTCAGAAATTTCTAAAATTTTTACTAGATATCAAAAATATATATTTAGGAACTATCCTAATGAAAGTTTTCGATTAGACCAAAATTCAAAAAGTCAGATGATTTTCAAAATTATGCAATTTTTGTTTTTAAGAGATCCGTAAGTTTTAATCGTGTTTTTTTAGTAGATTTCAACAAGATTTACAAATTATCTCAGTGATATTTCTTAATTGGATACAAATTTTAAATGTTCTAGATAATTAATAATCAACTAGATTAACTATGTTTGGGATATTAAAAAAAAATTCTGTAGGATCGAGAATCGAGGAGTGCGCACTTGCTAACTGCGCACTTCTTTTGGTCACACTGAGAAAAATGAATAGTTGGGGCAACAACCTTTTTATTAGTAAAGCATTCATTGGTTCTTACAACTATTCAGTTAGTAACACCGACTAAGCAAGTAGTCGATTTAGGAAGCTGTTTATAGTAATTGCGACTGGTTTACGTTAGTAACGTTTTATTAGTCAGAGTTACTAATAAAATAGTCATATGTACTACTAATTGATTTCTCTAACAAATAAAAGTAGGTGTCGTAACTATTTTATTTGCCACCTTGGTTGGTACGATTGAGAATGCGACATAGGTACCAACATAGGGAGAACTTTTAGACATGGCCGTCATAACTCGCTGCTCACTTGATGACTCGTTAGATTAAAGCTCATTATTTTTTTTATATAAATGATGGGAGAATCAGAAGTGTTGAAAAGTTTAGGATTCGTAGATTATATCGAAGTATTCGAAGGTGTGTATAATAAATTGTACAATCAAACGAGTTTGAAGTTTTACTGGAAATCCTAACCCACAAAGTGTATCTGCAATTAGAAAGATCCTAGTGGGCATAGGGAAGTATTTTTTTCAAACCGTCTCACCAGCTAAACTGAAATTTGACTGACATCAGTGTTCCTAAGATGTCCCAAAAATAGATGCCCGCGTGCCCACGATACAATCTTCGTTATTCTTCTTTCTTTTTAACTATCTTTCTACTCCGCTTTTGCTATCAGCCCCTCAATTTTGCAAATATAATCATTCACGACGTCACTGAAAAATCCGATCATACATGAAATAAATAAAAATTAAAAAATCCCAAAAATATTGTCTCATTATAGCTTTCCAATAAAAATTCTCCTTGCCTCTGTAACTTCCAAGGCCCAGTGAGATTTATCCAAGATCCAGTAATTTATAATACATACAGCGTTCTTCTTTGATGATTTATATTTCTCTTCTTTCTCCCTGGCTTACCTGGGTCGCAATCTTTAAAATCATGCCATTTACGTGTGTAACTTCGGTCGTCAGAACGCCTCTGAACCATTTCTGGTTTTCTCAGTCGTTTTTCACCGCTTCCGTGTTTATAGTTCCTCACGTGGAAGACTGAACCAAAGTCTACGGTTCCATTTTGTCTACATCGTTTTATTTTTTAAAGAGAACCATCTTATAAATACAAATTGAACAGCTATTTCAGTTCCAATTTATGACTGTAGTCCATCAGGGGTTTAAATTACAGTTTTCGATTTAAGTTACAATATTTACGATATTTAAAAAGGTGCAGTCGAAATGCACGCGTCAAACGTATGGAACCGAGCGCGAAACGCAAGAGCGTACCTGCGCGCAATGAGAATGTGCCCGCACGGCGGGCATATTTTTTTCAAGGGACACACCATTGAAAAGAGTATATCAATTACGTGTATTATAAACAATGCTTAAATTTATTAATCTAAAATCAACAATTCAAAATAAACATTTTCCTTAGAAAAAGGCAGAATAAGTTGAAAACGCGAAAACAAAAGATATAAAACCAAGTCGAAGCAGAATCTATCGAAAATTCGATTTCATGTAACAGTCAAAATCTTCCAGAATGATTTTGCCATTCCAAATTTCAAATTGGTTCATCTCCAAAAACTCAGTCAGCATCCCCTCCAAAATGTAATGCCTTCCAATATTCTACTGTGCTATCCAAATTCACAGATGTACACGCTATCCACAGCTTAATAAAATCCTCTCGTTTAAAATATTGAAATATTTCAAAGAGCACAGGAGACGATAATTTCATATCAAGAGTCTTCTGGAACAGTTCCATATTTTTTTCGAATAAGACTCTTCTTTCTATGCCTTTCTTAAAACGAGCCTTTAATTCAATTCCATATGCCGGAAACTGTACGAAGTAACTTCGTAACTTTACTGCTTCCATTATTCTTTCGTTTCTAGAGTAAATTCTTAATTTTTTTGCACTTCCTACTAAGGCATCGAAATACGTAATATTCTTAGCAATCTCAGCAATTCTCATTTTATCAATTTCATTGCGGCAGTGATTGGTTTTATCTTGTCACACTCGATCAACTCAAAATTTTGTTGTTTGGTATCTTTAACTACGACTTGTAACCTAACTACTTCTTTTGTTATGGCCCTCACAATATTGTCTAAGGCCTTGGAACTTCTTTCTGAATAAAGGGACTCGGCTTGATTACTCAAAATCATTTCATCAATGTCATCTGATCGACCGCAGCCAGAACATATATCATCATTATTAGAAATATTCACAGGAGATATGTCCCTATCCGTTGGTCGAAAACAGATATCACAAGTCTCTTCAACCAACGAAAATTTTTTAAAAGCACGCACTCCAGGTGTGTATCCTTTCCCATTAGTTACGTTGACATCAGCTCCTAATTCTAGAAAAAGTTCAATTGCATAATCTTTAGCCGTGAAGGCAGCGGAATCAAGAACGGATTTTTTCATCTTCTCTAACATCAGCGCCATACTCCTGAAGCAGTTTGATTTTATTCATGATGTACGGATTTCAACGCAAGAAATCATCTTGACCATATACTTCTGAATCAAAAAAGACACTTTGGTCTATGATCATATGAAGAGGTGACATGTCACCTTCATTTTTAGCATCTACATCAGCTCCACGTCGCAGAAGAAATCGAAGCATTTTTTTACCAGAGTTTTCATTAAGAGAAAAGTGTACTAAAGGAACACCCTTTAGGGTTTTTGATGCGAAAGCAGCACCTTTTCTCAGTAATGTTTTCAAAATTTCGACGTTGCCTTTCTTTACAGCGTGAAAAAAGGGAGTTAATTCTGCATAACAGACAGAATCAATTCGAGCGCTATAATCAATCAACTCACGCACAATTTCCTCGTTCCCCCTTTCTGTAGCACAATGAAGAGGAAATTCTTATTTAGTACTTGCTCGAAGATTGACATTCGCAACAGCCTTTAAGAGAATTTGAACAATTTTCTTATGTTCCTTTTCAACAGCCACACTAAGAGGTGTTACAATTTCAGACATGGAATTCACATCAGCACCGTGTCGCAAAAGCATTTCAACGATTTTTGTGTTCCCTACTTTTGCTGCAAAATGAAGCGGCGTGTATCCAGTTGTTGATTCTAAACACGTATTAGAATCAGACTTAATTTCTTCACTAGAAAAAATACGTTCAATGCTCTTCGTAAAACTTACGTATGTAGAAAGAACTCTTGCCTTGATATTTGCCCAGTGATTTAGAAGCACTTCTACAATTCTTTCGTGTCCACCACGAGCAGCAGCAAGAATTGGCGTACAAAGAATTTCATCAGAATCAATGTTAATTTTCAAATTTACTTCGGCACCGCATTTCAAAAGCAATTCAACAATCTGATCGCGACCTTCCTGGGCAGCTGCGTGAAGCGGAGTTAGATGTGTTTCATAACATTTAAAATTATTAGGATCAGCGCCTTTTTCTATCAAAATCTCTACGACTCTGTTGCGTCCATAGTAAGCAGCTACATATAGCGGAGTGTAAGGCTCTTCTGATTTTATCTCACACGAGTGATAGTCAGCATAGCGTTTCAATAGTTGGAGAACTATTTCGTCATGTCCTTTTTGAGCAGCGATATGAATCGGCAGCAAACCTTTATTTGTGAAGGAGTCTGAAGCAGTTCTTTCCAACCAAATTCAACAATATCTTTGTGACCATTTTCAACAGCAACATGGAGGGGTCTGTAGCCATTTTTATCCACTGAAGTAAGCATAGAAGCAGTCTCAGATACCTGTAACAGGTGTCGAAAGATTACCTTGCATCCGCTTTTGGCAGTAAAATGTAGTGTTGATGCTTCCAGTCCTGGTAGTCCGCTGTAAGGAAAACCACACTATTTAATTCGAATGCACACGTTATATTAAAAGCTTATGTTTGCTGAGTCATTTCAGAGATGTTTAAAATGTTTTCAGCCATGTCAAACAGGGTTATTGTCGGACGGGATTTGGGCTCCAATTTACAAAATTGTAAGTTGCTGGCACGGCCGTACAGGATTTTTACTAAAATTAAAAAAATATTTGGAATCACACATTTAATTTCAACTCAGAATTCTATTAACACTATACTCATGTTCTGGAAGCAGCCAGATGTGCGTATATTTCAGGTTTAAATAAAAAGTATAACACATGTGCTTTATGGCAATCGCCAACTTTAGATGCGCTTTTCACAAAAAGTCGTTTTCCGAAGTTCCAACTTCAAAAATACCCCGGAATTTAGCTGGCTATGTGGCCCTATATATAACTCCATACCGGCCACAAAGGCCCTTTTCATGCGAAAGCCAACACATATTGTAATGACGTAGTTATAAAGACTTCAATATCGGTATAATTAAATTACTATTTTAATTTTTTCCCATTATTCCGTAAAGAAATATCAATAAAAGAAAGTCTTTTTTACAATGTTTGAAATTACTACTACCCCAAATTTATTCATCCCTATATTTGAGAATTTTGTCTACTTTTTCCCATTTTCTCCCTATTTTTTTTAAGCTTCAATTAAGTTTTCAAGAATTATAAGAAACAGAAACGTACGACACTCAAAAATGCGCGTCACAATGCTTGTGCGGCTGTGAGTATGTGCAACTAGAGATCTATAATTGATATTTTCTGGAAGACTTCTAGTACTTTGATGATGCAATTATACCTCTGTCCGTCCGACCGGTGCAGGCAGAAAATTCCATAAGAGTAAAAGAGACAGAGAGTACTTTTTGTCCAATTTTCCTCTCTTTATCTCTTTTACTCTTATGGACGCTTGCCTGCACCGCACCTGTCGGACTTACACATGCAAGTCAAATTGTCGTTGAATCGCGCAAAAAAATAGAGAAAAGAAAATGTAACATGATTCAGTCAACAGTGTCGTGAAAGAAAAAAAAAGTATCTCACACTCAATTGACATATTTTCGTTCCTATAACACTTAATTTAGAAATAAATTGTAATTTTATTTTGTAATAAAATTTGTGGTGTTTTATAAGTGTTAAATTTAACTTTTTTTCATTGCGCTGGTATTTTTAAAAGAAGAAAATCCCCTTTTTCGACGAAAAAAGCCCCTATTTTCCCTATAATTGAACTGCTGAACAATTACTGTGACCCCTGCTTTATACGATTTACTTAATAGACCCTTGGTATAATCTCGTTTTATTACATTTTAATTCGCATTCATCATGATCGCAATTGTTCTTTAAGTACTATAAAATATAATAAATAATCATAAATTAAAATAAATATTAAATATTAAATATGCATGCAGATGACCTTTATTTAAACATAAGATTTTATCCCAGCAGAAATTAAAAACGAAGAAATAATTTAATAAGTTAATTTGGGATTTTATATCAATACCCAGAAAAAATATTCTTTTCGAAATCTTCCAAATTGAAGAAATTTCGTATGATTATCATCAAAATTACAGAATTTTTCATTGTAAATTTTTAAACAATTGGAAATTCTTGAATTTTGAAAATATTGGATTGAAAAATATTCAATTGTTAAGATTTATATTTTAAGGTTAAGTAATTAGATTTTTTTTAAATATGTAGTTCAATTTAAAAAATTTCTTATGGAAGTTTCTTCAGGGTCAAATTTTGCATTCCTATTGTGACACACTTCTGCATATCCGATCGGCATTTATGACCTTTGGAGTTCCAAACTTTGGCGCTCATGTCCTTTTTTGAGTGTCAATCTTTTTGTTTTCGCAGAAGAAAATGACGACAAATGGACGGACGTTCACCTGAACGAAACTATAAGGGTTTCAACCCGGGGCTACGAAAACCGTAAAAGGGATTTTAGTTCGGCCAATCTTATATTTACGAAGTTTTTCAGGTTTTTAAGTTAATTGTGAACTTATTGCGGGTTATGCGGGTTGGCGGGCTAATTGCGAATTGATTGCGGATCTGCGGGCCAACCCGCAAACCCGACCCGTCCCGCATCAATTTTGCACACCCCTAATATTTAAAATGTTTCGTTACATAAGAAGAGAAATGGTGATTCAGGTTTTTCGGGTAGTAAGTAACTAATTTGTATTTAATAAGATATGACTGAAAATATTTTTAAAAATTACGTAATATATGATATGTAATGTATAGATGGTCCCTTGCCCTGATTTAGAATCAGTTTGACAACACCTGGGTGTCCATTTTCAACAGCAATAAGAAGCAGTGTTTTTTAGTTATTTCAAAATTTTGTCTGATGTCTATGGATTTTTGTATAAGCATTTCAAGAATCTCTTTATTACCCGTAGCGGAAGAACAGTAGAATAGCAAGAAATCATCTTCTAATATTGGAGTCTGGTTTTGCCGAAAAGAGTAATCCAAAAGAATCTTGATTCAGGGTTCGTCTTCCTTTCCAGCAGCCAAGCGCAACGCTGTTATCTTATTTTCATCTTGGACGTTATGTTTTGCACCGTGCTTCAAAAGAAAATCAACTACTTGGGAGTGTCCATTGGCGGCAGCAATATGAAGTGCTGTTTGTCCCATATTTGTCCTCGCATCAATACCTGCTTTCTTTTTTAAAATAAATAGCAATATATCCACATCACCACATTGCGCTGCATATTGAAGCACAGTATATGGGGTCTTACATTCATATTCATAATCATATAACGTATAATTTGTATCCTCTATGTCTAATACTTGATCAAAAATGAAGTCGAAAATTTGACAAACTTCTTTGTCTACTGGTAGTCTTTTGACAATTGAAAAATATATTAAAGCACTCGCGGAATCAAGGGGTTTAATCATTTTAAGTGTTTCCAAGTTTCCATAAGCGATAGCTAATTCTGTATTCCAGCCTTGCAATTCAGGGTACATAAGAGATGCACATACTTCTAAACCATTATTAATTATCAAAAAATGTTCAGTTTCAAACTGCTTGTTGGTTAAGGCAAGGGAAATCATATCTGAACCTTCAGGCCATTTCTGTAATTAATCTGAATTTAAAGAACTAGTAATTCGTTTCACTGCTTCCAAATTTCCTTGTTTCACAGCCGTAGCGGATCCGATTACTGTAAATGTGGACAGGAGTGACTTTGCTATCTCCTATAGAACAAACATAATTTTTATAATTTATGAAAGAGTTTGAAAAAAATATCAATGGAAGTTTCAGACTCATTGCCAATCCGAAAGAAAGTCAGTCGGTCTGATTGTGATTTCGGCCAATTAAATTCTATACACGGAAAAAATAGCTATTTGCGATATAAGTGCGCAAAATAGGCGATTGCTGAAGAGTGCGAAACTCGTAGCATAAGCCACAGGCTCGAAGCACAAATAATCCTATTAAGTCGGAGCTTAGCGCACGAGCAAAGCGAGTGCGAAAACGTAGACGAGTGCGAAGAGCTGAAGGCAAATGCTGCAATCACACGAGGAGTAATCGCCTGTGCGTACACTGTAAAAAAATTGGTTGAAAATTACCGCATTAATCAGTGGACATCAAAATACCAGTGATTATTGCGGTAATTTTACTGCAATAGTTGAACATTTATGTGATACTTTCAAATCATATGCAGAAAGGAAAATTCCCGTAACGTCACTTTCAGACAGTGTACTTTTACGTTCCTCTTGTAAAATTCAACTGTCAATGTAAAAGTTTGCCGACCCATTGTCGGGTGCTCTGCGCGTTCGATCGTTTTGAACCGCATCTACAACTTTTTGGTGTTTTGGTGATGCCATTGTTGTTCCCACGAGCAGCTAGGGAAAGGGCAGTAACCCTTGGTACGGGGAGCCTCTATCCGCAACCCGAGGATGCGTTCGGTGGCTTTGTCATAGGTCTTTGACAAAGCCACCGAACGCGTCCTCTGGTTGCGGATAGAGGGTTCCTATACCAATGGTTTCGGCTGAATATGGTTACAATAATTAAGAGCAATCGCGGACAATTGTCCGGAGATGGTCCCGAAGGAATAATCCCTAAGCGGAGGCGTAAAAACCGTGCCGAAAGCTGAATGGCATCTGGGTGAAGAGTCTTAAACAGTGACTCTGGGATACCGGGCGACACCTCAGAGTATGCAGCCTTATCTTTGCAAGCGGGGCTCTACACGGATGGACGAACCCGTTCCCTAGCTGGTCGCGGAAACAACAATGACACCACCAACATACCAAAAAGTTGTAAATGCGGTTCAAAACGATCGAACGCGCAGAGCACCCGACAATGGGTCGGCGAGAAATACCAATCATCCTAGAGTTCGGGGTGCTGAAAATAATTGAGATTGAAACACGACGACGAACCGGCAACACGCCCACATTGAGTGGACGAATCAACTCAAGGATGACTTGCTAGACTGCAACGATGCCAGCATTATCCCTGTAAGCCGAGGCTTTATGGCACGAATGCATACTCTGTGGTGCAAGAAACACCCAGAGCTTCAGCACGTTTCGATTCAATCGTTGCAAATTCAACGTGCCTACTTCCTCAAAAATGGATATGTATCCCTTCGTGGAGAAATCTCACAAGAGTCCGACCTCTGGACCATCAATTGCTCGGTGTATGGTGCTGCGAGAGCTTAGGCTGATTCAAATCGAAGGCTCAAACCGACGATGGATCAAAAGATCAACAGACGCTTGCATGAACTGAACAAGAAGATTGGATGGGCAAGACAGAATGCGTCCCGTGTTCAATATGTGATTGACTACAAAACATCTGGTGGACCGTTCACGGAAAGGGTGCGAAAGTTCACACAAGAACTGAGGATCTTGAATCACACACTGAACAAGTCAAAACTGCTGACAATCAAGCAGATTATTGTTGACATATGACGGCTGTTATCTGACGCAAGGAGCAGAATACAGAAGAGAAAGAGAGATGGATCAGGGAGAATCAAAAGTTTCTCGCTGACCCATCTCGTATCAAGAACTTCTGGTGGAAGAAGTTTACTTCTACACATCAACATTTGTCCCGCATATTCACCTCATATTTAAAGTCGGAGACGCCCATTCCGCAATAACTGGTGTTAGGACGCACTATCCTCCTACTGAAAAAAGGCAACTTGTCCAACCCAGAGATTTACAGGCTAATAACATGTTTGAACTCAGGACGTAACATCAGTAAAGGAGTCTCTCTGAAGCAGATACAAGCATCTTCTTCGACAGACTTGGTCTTCCAATCTATCAGTCGGTTCTACTCTACTCGTTTCGGGTGGTGCAATGGACGAAGAACGAGCTTAAGGCCCTTGATGTCACCACACGTAAGATCATGCATATATATAAAAGCTTGCATATCAATTCCTCAGTTCCGCGATTATACATTTCACGCCGTCAAGGTGGACTTTTGAATCTCCAGTGTCTTCATAACCGAATTGTTCTAAGTACAGCTTATATCGTTGCCGATGGCAGAGATCCTCTCCTAAAAACGGTCAGGAACCACGAGATGATCGGTGAAGGAGCGTTCCTTTACAAAGCCGCGGAGCAAGCGGCCGAGACCCTTGGCCAAATTTTAACATCAGAACTGAGGAAAGTGCATTACTCCATCTAGATGCTTCACTTCTGAATGCCGAAGTGAAGAAAGCAGAAGTTCAGAAATTCCATCAAGAGCTACTCGACAAGAAAATGCACGGACATTTTCACAGGAATGTAGAAAAATAGTCCTTGTCGAAGGAGCAAACTTTTCCTTTCCTCAGATCATCAGGGCTTGATTCAGGGACAGAGGGTTTTATTTTCGCATGCCAGGATGGTGTCATTTCCACCTTAGCATACTATGACCGCATTTTATGTCAAGAAGTTCCCAGCGATAGGTGTAGAGCGTGTCATACACACGCTGAGTACCTAGAACACATACTATCGGGGTGTCCTACCCACGCAGGAACGAAGTATATCTACAGACATAATGGGGCCCTAAGAGTGCTTTATTACCATCTTTGTCGCTCTTACGGTGTTGGCCGCGACCCTGACCTGCCGAAAGCTCCAAGGGAGATAAGAGTCACTTGTCCAAAACGAAAAGTGTCAATTTTTCTGGAATTACGACTTTCGGACAGCAGTCTCCGTTGCTCACTCGAAGCCTGAAATTGTTCTCCAAGACTTCGAGAAACGAACCATATTCGTGATCGAATTCTCGGCTCCGGCCTACTACAACATCACTACCAAGGAGAAAGAAAAGGAGGAGAGGTATCAAGACCTTAAAAGGGAGCTGCAAAGACTGTACCCAAAATATTTGGTACAAGTAATTGTCCTTGTGATAGGTGCTTTCCGAGGTGCGAAACTATCACTGGTACATAAGCTTAAAGCCATACCCGTGTGCCAAAAATATGCCAAGGCACATTTCAAAACGTTTTAAAATTCTGAATTGTTTCTTCCTGACATTAGTGACAAGAAACCCTCGTGAAATGAAAGATCAACTTAATACCACTTAAAGATCAGTTTCAAACAACGTTTGGTCTTTTTCTGGTCTGTAACCTGCAGCCTATACCTGCGTCATTTTTAGGACATTGAAATAGACATCACACACTCTCTCTCTCTCTCTCTCTTTCACTCTCTCTCTTTGAAATAAGGAGAGCTGTCTGTATCAACAGAATAGCCATACCTAAATGTCCTAAAGAAGCTGGGCTGATTTATGAGCATTTATGAGGTCTAGAGGCTTCAACCAGTTTCCGTTATATTTGTGGATATTGGGGTTTAAACTGCTCGCTGGGACAAAAGGACTGAGGCCTTCTGGGACCAGAAAAGATCAGTTTAAGATCCCTTTAAGACAGGCCTATACCTGCCTATACTGTAGTCTTAAGTTGTACTTTCTTTTCACGAGGGAAGCGTAACAAAAGATAACATCTTTTCTAACAAAATAGTTACACTTTTCAGTTCCTCTCCGAATTTCTGTTGCCTAACTTTTAACATAGCTAACCAAAAATCTCAACACATGCGAACCCAGAAAACTTTCTATCTCGAAAATTTGTTGCTCAAATTTTAATAACAAAACTTATTTTCTGATATAAGTCAACCTTTTCGATTCCCCTCAGAATTTCTGTTACATAACTTGTAACAAAACTAACAAAAAAACTGAAAATTTACGAGGCCTGGCAAAATTTATTTCCTGATAATTCATTACTAAGATTTAAATAACAAAACACATTTTCTATCCGCAAATGTCACCCTCTTTGATTCCTCTCAGAAATTTCTGTTACATAACTTGTAACAAAATTAACAAAAAAACTCCAAATTTACGAGTCCCATCAAACTTAGTTTCTTAGAATCTTTTAAGCAAGCCCAACAGAAGACAACACCTTTTATAACAACAAAAATTACTCTTTTCGGTTCCTCTTAGAATTTCTGTTAAATAACTTGTAACAAAAGTAAGGGAAAAATTAAAAATTCGAGAAACCCACCAAAATTTCTTTATTGAAAATTTGCTAACAAAATTAAAATAATAAAACACCTTTTATTACAACAAAGGCAAACTTTTCGATTTCTCGCAGAGTTTCTGTTTCATAACTAATAACAAAAATAAGAAAAAAACTGAAAATTTACGAAGCCTGGTAAAATTTCTTTCTCTAAAATTTGTTACCAAGATTTAAATAAAAAAAAAAAAAAATTTTTACCAAAAAAAGTCGCCCTTTTGTCGTCTTTTATGAATTTCTGTTACGTAACTTGTAACAAAAGTAATAAAAACCTAAAAATTCGCGAAACCGAGTAAAATTTCTGTATTGAAAATTTGTTACCAAGATTTAAGCAAAATGAAACACATTTTCTAACAGCAAAAGTCACACTCTTTGATTCCTTTTAGAATTTCTGTTACATAACTTGTAATAAAAGTAGCAAAAACCCGAACTTTTACGAAACCCCGAAAAATTGCCTTGTTGAAAATTTGTAAGGAAGCCTGACATAAGATGACACCTTTATCAACAAAATAGTTACTATCTTCGGTTCCTTTCAAAATTTCTGTTACATAACCTGTAATAAAAGTAAAAAACTAAAAATTCGAGAAAACCACAAAATTTCATTCTTAAAATCTTGTTACTAACATTGCATTATCACAACAACTTTTCTAAGAACAAAAACCATCCTTATTCATTCCTTTTGGAATTTCTGTAACATAACTTCTAACAAAACTAACAAAGAAGCTTAACACTCGCGCAATCCAGCAAAAATGCTTTCTTAAAAATTTTTTATCAAGATTAAAATAGCAGAATATCTTTTCTGAAAGCCAAAGTTATCTTTTTCGATTCCCTGTAGAGTTTCTATTACATCACTTGTAACAAAACTAGCGAAAAACTAAACATTTGCGAAAACCAGCTTATAACAAAAAGACTGAAAATTGGAGAAAGCCAGCAACATTTTTTTCATGAAAATTTTTTGGCAATATTTCAAAACCAAAACACAGTTTCTGACCAAAAATATTACCCTTTTCGACTCATCTCAGAATTTCTGTTTCTTAACTTATAAAAAAGCTAACAACAAACTGAACATTCACAAGATAATACCGTTATCAAAGTAACGAAAGTAACAAAAGTACCCAAAAGAACTGAAAATTCGAGAAATCCACTGAAATTTCTTTCTTGAAAATTTGTTGACAACACTAAAATAACACAACACTTTTCTTAACAACAAAACTTATTCTTTTCGATTTCTCATAGAGTTTTTGTTACAAAATGTGTAACAAAAGTAAAAAAAAATCAATATTGGCGATCTTAACACATTTTGGTCAAAAGCTACCGAAGATATTTGGAAACGGAAACCTTAAACATGCAAACGGAATTAGTGAATTATTTCCTGACACCTAGGGCATTTTGAATGCCTTAGTCAGTTCTATGATATTTAGCCTTTTTTTAAAAATAGATGCAATTTTTTTGTAAGTGGGAACTGTCTTTGTTCTTGTCAAATTAAATCCTTGTCTGGTGCGTTTCTTAATGGAAAAACTACGTGCATCATTTTTTAAACATAAGTTCTAATCCATGTTCGAATAGTTAGAAACACTTATACCTTTTCGCAAAGAAATTTGTTTTGCGTCAAAGGAAGATCTTTTCTTTGGATTTTATCTAGTTTTAAAAATTACCTTGAGGTCAAAAAGGTTTTAAATTTTCCAATGCTGTTAGAGGTCTGAATGTCGGTTTTGAAATTTTCGTTTACTCCAAACATTGATATGTCACATAAATTTTCTATGCATTAGAGTTGTACTTTTTTTGAAGCTTCACTTCTGGTTAGAAAGTAAGTCATATCAACTGTTTTACTGTACATGCTTGACAAAAGATTAACAAATTTATTTCTCAAAATTGTGTCCGTTGCCTGTGTGTCCTGCACAACGATGTTTCATATAATTGTTAAGGTATAAAAAATCGGTGTCTTCCCTGAATTTCGTAAATATTTATTGTCTTCTCACACAATCTTTTTCCAGGCAGTATATTGAAAAATCGGCTGTCCCCTTTTGCTCGTTCAACCTCAAAATCTTGCGAGGGCTCTCATCGCTGTTTCTGATAACAACAATTTGTAGTTTTTCCATCAAGGAACATAACAGACAAGGTTGCACTTCGACATAGAACATTTTATCTATTTCGTTTTAATCAATAAATGTCAGAGAAGCTACAAATTATTTATACTTTATTGTTTTCAAAAAATTATGCACTATTTGTGGTGACATCATTGAAATTTATGTTTCAACATTTTTTGTGTAGTTCATCCCTGAAGGAACATAACAGACGAGGTTTCAATTTGACGAGATCCTCTTTTTTTAAATCAATAAATTTTACAGCAGTTAGAAATAATTTACACTTTTCATGATTTAAAAAAAATAATGTGCTATTTGTGGTGGCATCATTGCAATTTATGTTTCAAAGGTTTTTTGGGTAGTTTTACCATCAAGAAACTCAAAAGACAAGTTTCCACTTTGACAACAAACTCTAATGCATTTCTTAAAAACTGCCAAGTGTCAGCAAACATACCAATTAGAGAACCTTATTCTCGATTCGAGAAAATACTTAATCGCTTTCGGTTGCATAATGGGAATTTCTGTTTCAAAAATTTGTTGGATAGTTTTTAAACCGAGGAACATAAAAGACAAGGTTTCACTTTGACGAGAACCTCATATCTATTTTTTTGAAGTCGTGCTTGGAATCCTAAAGTTTTGGGGTAGTTTTTCAAGCAAAGCATTGAGAGAACGTCTATTTTTCAAAACTTAATAAATGTCTCAGAAAATTTGAAATTATTCGCACTTTACATGATTTTCACAAAATAATCCACTACTGGCGTTGGGATTATATAACTTTATATTTTTCAACATTTTTGGGGTAGATTTGCGTTTGAAGAATACTTTTGACAGGATTCCCATTTGATGACAAACTTTTATGCATTTAAAAAAAAGTGACAAATTGTCATAGAAGTGACTAAAGCATTCGAACGTCCCTAGATTTTCAGGAAATAATGCACTAACTCCGGTTGCATGATTAAGGCTCTTATGTCCAAAGCTTTTTCGGTAGCTTTTGACCAAAATGTGTTAAGATGTTAACTTGTTTTACTTTTCCTCAGTTCTATGAATTTGTTTGATTATTTTCGGTCGGAATACTAACTAATAAGGTATTTCTTCCATGTTTGTTTGAAAAACTTTTCGCTAGCGATTCGTACTGTAGGTATTGAACTTCGCTCGCTATGTTTGAAGCAGTGAGATTTCACTGGAGAAGTAGATACAAATGGGCCTTGAGTCAAAGAATGAAACATCTTTAGGAAAATACCACTGATGGGCAAAGGAATTAATAGACATAAAGTTTTATAGATTACGCGAAGGTTCACTTTTTTGTTAGTTTTATTACAAATTATGTAACAGAAATTCTGAGTGGAATCGAGAAGGAGGGTATTCTGTTATTTTAATCTTGCCAAATATTTTTCAAGAAAAAAATGTTGGTGGATTTATTAAATTTCTAGTTTGCGTCTATTAATTCTGTTACAAGCTATGTAACAAAAATTCCTAAAGGAATTGAAAAGAATACTTTTTCTTGTTGGTAAAGCTATTATGTTATGTTAGGCGTGCTGGAAAATTTCTAAGGTTTCCCGAAAGTTCAGTTTTTTGTTAATTTTTTTACATATCATTTAACAGAAACTCAAAGAGAAATAAAAAATAATGTCTTTTCTGATTAAAAAAGGTGTTTTGCTGTTTTAATCTTGCCAACAAATTTTCAAGAAAGCAATTTTCCTGGGTTTCTCGAATTTTCAGTTTTTTTCGTTACTTTTGTTAAAAGCTATGTAAGAGATATTCTGACAGGAATGAAAGGGGTTGACTTTTTTTGTTATGAAAGGTTTTGTGTTATTTGAATCTTGCTAAAAAAATGTCAACAAAGGAATTTTTGTGTGTTTCTCGAGTTTTTAGTCTTTTGTTACTTTTTTACAAGTTATGTAACGGAAATTCCTAGAGGAATCAGAAAAGTGATTTTTTTGTTAAAAAATGTGTTTTGTTTTCAAGTATTGGTAAGGAATGTTAAATAAGGAATGTTTTCTGGGTTTCGCAACTGTTGAATTTGTTGTTAGTTTTGTCACAAGGTGTGCAACAGAAATTATGAAAGGAATCAAGGAGGATAACTTTTTGTTGTTAAAAAATGTGTTTTGTTTTTGAAATGTTGGTAACAAAATTTAAATAAAGAATATTTTCTGTTTTTCGCGAGTGTCGAATGTTTTGTTAGTTTTTTTACAAGGTACGTAAATGTCTATTCACATGTGTTGAGATTTTTTGTTACATTTGTTAAAAGTTAGGTAAAATACATTTTTTAGAGAAATCAAAGAGGGTAACTTGTTGGAAAAAAATGTATGTTATTTAAATTTGGTAACGAATTTTCCAGAAAGTAATTTTGTTAGATTTCGTAAATGTTATTTTTTAAATTTTTGTTACAAGTTATGTAACAGAAATTATAAGAGGAACCGAAAAGGGTGAATTTTGTTGTTAGAAAAGGTGTTGTGTTATTTAAATCTTGGTAACGAATTTTCCACAAAAAATTTTTGCTCGGTTTCGTGAATGTTCAGGTTTTTGTTATTTTTGTTACAAGTCATGTAACAGAAATTATAAGAGAAATGTTGTTTTGTTAATTTGATCTTGCTAATAAATTTTATGGAGAAACAATTCAGAATAAATCAGCCCAGCATCTTTAGGACTTTTAGGTATAGCTAGTCTGTTGATACAGACAGCTGTCCTTATTTCAGAGAGAGGGAGTGGTGTCTATTTCAATGCCCTAAAAATTATGCAGGTATAGGCTGAAGGGTACAGACCAGAAAAAGACCAAACGTTGTTTGAAACTGATCTTCAAGTGGTATTAAGTTGATCTTTCTTTTCACGAGGGTTTCTTGTTAATAAATGTTAGGGAGAAACAATTCGGAATTTTAAAACGTTTTGGAGGTTCGAACTTTGCGTTTTGCGTTTTGCAATAAACATTGAAAGAGCGACTACTCGACGGGGAATTACCTAATGCGGGAGCTGAAGTGTTTCACCGAAAAGCACAAACTATCTTGACGTTTTGGCGTTTGAAACACGTACAAGTGGTCGCTAAAGCTCGCTCCTCATTGGTTGATTAGGCCCAACTTTGAATATTTTTTGTGCCCAAACTAAGCTTCGCACAAATTTTTGCTAGAGGACTTTTTTTTTTTTTTTTTTTTGCACTATCACATTGTACAAGGGGTTGTATATGTGGTGGGACACCCTGTATAGTCTTTCTAAGTTAACTTTTTGAATGTTATATCTTACATTGCTTATATTTAAAGTGGAGTTACCAGAAGAGTGATAGATGTGCATTAATATCTTTAAAGAGATAGACAGCGCTGGATGATGTAAGTCTTGAGCTACATACGGTGTCGATGCCAAATAATTAAAATATTAGGGTCATATAAATCAATTACCTCCATAAGAGTGTCTAGAAATAAGAAATATTGCTCTGACGAAAGATTCGGTGGAATATAGATCGCAACCAAACCCAAACACTATCTCTTCGAAGTAATTTTTACACCAATTATATAGTTAGTTAGTTTTAAAACGGGCGAGGAGCCCATGCAGAGCTCCCCTTGCGCTTAAGCTATAAAGCCTATTGCGCCACACCCTTATTTATTCACTCTCAGCAGTCGACCCCATGCCTCTCTGACGAAGCCTAGCATGTCGAATACTGATCGGATTGTAATTTCCTCTGGTCCCATAAAATGAGCCCCGAGGGTCTGTTGCCTGAGTCTAGCTAATGCCGGGCACTGGCCCAATACATGCAAGGATGTTTCGTCATCCCTGCCGCATCTCCTGCACTCTGTTGTGGGGTTATACCCCATTTTGTGCATTGATAGTTCGAGTGGTTGTGCCCAGTAAGGATCCGTACCACTGTCCTTATATCTTTCTTGGGTAAACCCAGGATTTCCCTGGCTCCGTCCATCCTATAGGTATAACCCAGGATAGATTTCGGCTGACGGCAACCCTGAATTTGTTCCCAGTATTCCCGGTGTTTTGTTCGGATCCAGCTTATAATGATCATGCCGATACAGCAAGACGCTATTCCCAGTACCGGTTCTGGTCCTATGTATTCACTTGCTGCGCCACGTTTTGCCAAATGGTCCGCCTTTTAATTACTCTTGATCCCTGTGTGACCAGGGACCCATATGAGGGCAACGTTGTTTCTTTCTGCAAGTTGGTTTAATGCTTTTTTGCATTCTAAACCAGTTCTGGTGTTACGTCTGGTTACCCTATTGCAGTTAGTGTCGCTTGGCTGTCTGAACAGATCGCAATTTGTCTGCCAGCAGCGTTTTCTTCTATTAGTGTTTCAGCACAGCGACGGACAGCCAAGACCTCGGCCTGAAAGACAGTAGCATATCGACCAAGTGAGACCCCTATCCCTTTTCCTCTCTTGCTGTCATAAATTCCTGCTCCTGTTCCTCCCTCTATCCTGGAGCCATCTGTCTACCAGATTTCCCTTTGGAGGAGCGGGTTACCATTTGCTTTACACAGATCCATGCTTGGGATGCAGATGCGGAAAGCTTCGGCAAAGTTGAAGCGTTTTGGTACTTTATCTTGCCTCATCTGTAGAATTAGCAATGCGCTGATATCACTCGGGAGCCTAGTGTGGCTAGTCCCCCTAGTCCATCTATTTGCTCTTGCTAGGCGGCCCATCGCGTGTGCCGCTGTATCGGTTATCGCAACATGTCGGGGTTCCTCATGGAGCATGAATCCTATCGCCGCTGTGGGCGTAGTCCTTATTGCTCCAGTCAAACAAAAACTTCGCAGCCTGTCCTGCATTGTTTTAAGTTCCGCCCGTGGCCACCAGACTACGGCCGCATGTGGGAGCCTGGGTTTTAGGACATTAGAGTAGAGCCATGCAAGCATTTTAGGCCCTAGACCCCACGTCAACCCAAAAGCTCTCCTGCTCATCCAAAAAGTCATGACAAACTTCCTGCATTGGGTCTCCAGGTGCTTTGCCCAGTTCAGCTTGCTATCTAGGATTACTCCCAGATACGTATTGAACTGAATCTGCAAACGTCAGCTTCCCACCACAGAATACAGGAGCATCATTGCCCTGAGTGTAATACCCCTCTTTATTTAGCCTTCGAAGGAGGTCGTCCACTACAATGCACCACAAGAGGGGCGACAGGACACCACCCTGTGGGCAACCCCATGGAGCTGTTCCCCATACTAGGCCTTGACCCCATCTGGTTCGAGTCTCCTCCGGCGTAGCATGTTTCCTATCCAGCATACTAGCTGGTCCGGCACGCCACATCTCAAAGCCTCTCGACATATGACTTCTGGAGTAGTATTGCTGAAAGTACCCTCTATAAACAAGAAAGTGCCCACAGCATACCCCTTTTGTTCCAACTGCTGCTCCAATTTCGCCACAACAACATAAAGCGCAATTTCTACCGAGCAGCCTGCCTAAAAAGCATGCTGCCCTCTATGCAGCGGGGAGGCCAAGAGCACTTCATTCCTAATGTATCTCTCGTCCAGCTTCTCCAACGTCTTCAGGATAAAAGACGTTAGGCTGATTGGTCGGTAATCTTTTGCAGCAGTGTAACCCTCCCTCCCAGGTTTAGGAATGAAGGCCACTTTGCCATACTTCCATGCCGATGGCACGTGTTTAAGGGCTATACTTGCCCTAAATAATTTCGTCAGAGGAAGAACGACTAGATCCATGTCTTCTTGTAAAAGCGCTGGATAAATGCCACACGCCCCTGGTGATTTAAAGGGACAGAAGGACCATACGGCCCATTCCACCTTTTTGTAATCAACTACCTTAGCGGCGAAAAATCCAAATGGTCCTCTCCACCTCTTGGCCCAGCCTTCCTCTTCTTGGTCGGTTCGGATTCGCTGAAAAGCCGGGAAGTGAACTGTGATTGTGGAGCCTCGCTGTTTCCGAAATGTCTTTCGATTCCTCGCAGAAGCCCCTTAAATCCTCCTGCTTATACTTTCTTAAACTTTTATTGTATTCATACTGGGTCATCTTATCATCTTATCACTGGGTCATTTTATATCTGCAGTTTTCTGTCCGATAAATATTTTTAATAGTAAAAATGAAAAAGATACAAAAAAATGTCCTTAAATTCAATAATTTTTAAAACATAAATCGTCAAAACTCAGCTAAATATTATTGAAAGTGTTTAAAATTTGTTATGTGCATGCAGTGTACCCTAACAATACCTACAAAATGAACAAAGAATCAAAATTGCCTATTGTTTAATAATAATTAATTGCAAATTGAGACCGGTTGATAAGCACGTTTTTATTTAGTTTCGGCAAAGAAAAGTATCGAGGAAACATTAAAGTTGAAATAACTTTCAGTGAGATATTTGTTCCTCACTATTAAAGTAAGATTTCTGGAAATTTTTAGATCGATTCATTAAAAAATATCCGTAAATCTTACTTCAATCGTGAGGAACAAATGTCTCACTGAAAGTTCTTTCAACTCTAAAGTTTCCTCGATATTTTTCTTTGTCGAAACTAAAAAAACGTGCTTATCGACCGGTCTCAATTTGCAATTATTATTAATAAATAATAGGCAATTTTTATTTATTTTTTTTAAATTTTTAAGTCATTTCTAGGGTACGCTGCGTGCGTATACCAAATTTCAAATAGTTTCGATAATATTTATCTGAGTTTTGACGATTTATGTTTTAAAAAATAATTTAATTTTGGGAAATTTTTTTTTCACTTTTTCATTTTTACTGTTAAAAATATTCATCGGACAAAAAAACTGCATGTATAAAAAAGTTCCGTCTTGCCCTTTTCTATATGCCAATATTTTTAAGAATTTAATTTTTTGAACTTTAAAATTTGGATATCACGAGACACGAGGACAATAATTTTTCGCGTTATCGAACGGGCGACCCATTTTTTGATCCGACCCTCAATTAGTGAAATCAGAAAGAAAACAACTTACGTTACCTAACATCATTTCAGGCACGTTTAAGACTGAAAATTTGTAGTAGAAATTTTTGTCAAATTTTCTTAAACAAGATTTGTTTAAACAATTGATGTTTAAAAACGTGAGAATCCAACCTGTAGCGCCATTCGTTTGCTACTGTGAGGGAAAAGATATTTGGGGTTGTAGTAAGTAATAGGCGCGGATATACAATGGTGGCAAACGGCGACCCCCCCCCCCGGATTTTCTGACCTACCTTAATTTTTTTCTTTTTTACTGAGAAATGAAGAAACGCTATAAAAAGTATGAAATTTTACATTGGCAACAATAATTTAAAATTGTTAATTAATACTAAAAAAGATTTCAAAATATATGAAATAATATTAAATGTGTAAAATGGCATATGTATACAGCATGCGTATACAATTTTCTGACCCCCCCCCCCCTAGGACACTTCTCTAGATCCGCGCCTGGTTAGTATTGTTTAACTTCTATCATCAACTCATTATGAAATTAACAACAGTTTTAACTGCAAAGAATAATTATTATCGGGGATCCATGTAGCATTTGTTCTTAACTTCCACAAGGATTTGCTGACAATGAACTCACATCCATATATATTGCAGTAACGACTAATGTCAAAATACAAAAGTTTCAGAAAGCTCTCAGCATGAAAAATTTATAAACTTATGAGTGAAAGTCTGCAAGAAGTACAAGCATCACCGTAATCCTACTTAAAAAAATAATACGGACAAGTATGCACCACCCATGATATTTTTGAATTCCTTTGCAGTTTAATGCACGTCAAGTAATAATATTACAAAAAGTTTGAAATAATTAGTGCATGTTCACTTGTTTGGAATTATGTAATTTTGATAGAAAACCTCAAATTTATCAGATTTTGTAAAAAAGTATACGTTGCCGGGTTCCGCATGCAATCCAGTCCTTTATTAAATAATAAAAACAACAGAATGAAAAATACGACACTCACAATATTTTCTTGCACAATAATTCAGGGCTCATTTAATTCCCGAATGCCAAATTTAATGATCCGTATATTTTTCTATCAAAACCTGGGGTTCTGATAACGAACCGTTGACCTAGAAGCACAACACATAGAAAAAAATCACTCAGGCAATATTTCTTTACGCTATTATTTAGGGCTAATTTGGAGCTCATTTAATGTCCGATTGCCGAATTTAATGCTTCTCATTAAAAAAACCTATGGTCCTGCTAGTTTAGCGTTAAGCTGGCAGGACTGCACAGAAAAAAAAGGATTTAGACCATTTGTTCACACTATAATTTAGGGCTCATTTAATGCCCTATCGCCAAATTTATTTCTCAGAATAAAAAAAAAACTGTGGTTCTGCTAGCTTAACGTTAAGCTGGCAGGACCACACGTAGAAAAAAATGCCTTAGGCAATATTTCTTTGTACTATAATTTAGGGCTCACTCAGGGCTCATTTAATGTCATATTGCCAAATTTAATGCTTCGCGTTAAAAAAGAAACCTGTGGTCATGCCAGCTTAACGTTAAGCTAGTAGGATCACAGGTTTAAAAAAACATCGGAGCATTAAATTTAGCAATATGGCATTAAATAGGCCCCAAATTGTAGTGCAAAGAAATATTACCTGAGTGGTTTTTTTCTATATGTGGTGCTGCTAGCTTAACGTTAAGCTAACGGAACCACAGGTTTTTTTTCATTGCGGAGCATTAAATTTGGCAATAGGGCATTAAATGAGCCCTAAATTATAGTGCAAGTGACTGAATCCATTTAAAATCAGGCAGGGTTCTACACTTGAAATCGCAGAATCTCTCGGGGACGAAATATGTTCTTTTTAGAGGAAATTAGGCAATACGAATTTTTTCGATTCGCAAAAAAAAAAAAAAATTCTAAGAAGTTATGAGTATTTGAATTTTTTGCTTTGTTTTTCAAAAACCCCGATTTTTTTCTTTAAATCTTTATAACTTTTAACCAATTCAGAACAAATTAAAAGTCGATTTTTCAAAAAAGCCCACCTTTAAATTTGTTTTCAATTTTTTTTTAAATTTGTACCTTGATAAGGAAGATATCTTGTGAGTTTGATGCTTGCTGAATAACTTTTGTAGCCAGGAGAATTTTTTTTCTTACAATCGAATTTTCTACTTTTTCTGGGAAACAATCGCAGATACGAAAAAATGTTGCATTAAAAGTTTGCAGGTCTAAAAAAGTTTTATGAAAAATGTCTCCTGTTCTTTTGCGATATCTTCCATCGTTAACGAGAAAAATTCAAAAATTATATTTCCAGGAAAAAAAATTCTCGCGGCCTCAAGATTTGTTTAGCCCGCATGATGCTGATAAGATGCCTTTCTTCTATTAGCAGAAACTTGAAAAAAATATTTGTAAGAATAAAAAAGTGCTGTTTTTTCAACAAAAAAGAATTTTTTCATGTTTTCTAATTCCGTACAGTAAAAAAAGCTGGGCTTATTTTGAGTCGGATATTGACCTTTGATTGAGAGTCAGCTTTTCTATTAAAAAATTACCGGTAACGGCTAAAGTTAGCCCTGAAAAATTAGTACGCAACAAAAGTTAGCTTACCTTTTTGTGCGAATACAAATGTTTAATTTACTCATTTTTGTTCAGATAAAATTTAATGTATAGGTAGTAGCAGCAAACCACCCAAATGTTAGTTTAATCGGATAATATCTTCTGTTCTATGTATGGATTTCAAAATTCAAATCTTGGAAAATTTTTTAAACTTTTCCTATGTGTCCAAAAATTATGTTACATTTTTTGTAGGTTGGTAGTCAATAGTAATATAAAATTAGAAAATAAAAAACAAAATTTGTTTTCAAGTTAGAACTTTTTTAAATGTACAAATAAACGAGTTTTTTGAGATTGTGTTAACTGCACATTTCTATGAAAAATGTAAACATGTCGTGCTTGAAATTTCTTTATCTGTGATACCTTTTTTCTGTTATTATAAAAAGCATTTTTTCCTAGTTTAAAAATAGTGAATTTGGCCTTTTTTGAGCAATTTTTAAATCCTTCACACCACGTTTTTTTCGTATGATAGCAAAAGGACGGCACAATTTTTTTTTGTTAATTTATAGTTTTATATTATTATTATTCACTAACAAAAACTGTACCTACAACAAAATCAGCATACGCTTTTGGCCCATAGGAATTTTTTTGTTATTTTTCCAAAGTTTGATTTTTTAAATCCATACACAGAGCGGAAGATATTATCCGGTAGATCTAAAATTTGGAGGGCTTACTACTGTTGGCCAAATACAGCATTTACCCACTATTAGAATCCGCTACTCGAAAAAAAAGGGTTTTCGGCCCACTCTGATAGCTAAAGAGCTAAAAGCACTGAAATTTCACGTAATTTATCAATCAATTTGTCATTAATTTCAATCCTAACAACAGAATAAGTGAACCAGTCATTAGACGACGATTGTGATGACGGATCATTAAAGATTATTTGCACTATAATTATAAAATTGCAGGTTAGGACTGTAATTGTCCTGCACTTTAAATTGTCAGCAACACAGCAAGAAGTAAATATTTGCTTCGTTACACTTTATATTTTCCATTTTCCCTTGTGCCTGATCTGATCAACCGCAGATTATCGAAGTGTTCTATTTCTCAACATTTTTTGTGTAAAGAGATCGTTAACAGGTTTACAGTGTTAGAATGGCGATTAAAAACTAAGAAATTATACCTAAGTTTAAAATTATAATTATTTATCCACATTTGTATTAGTATATTTCTTTGCAATATAATATATAATATATTTTTCATTCTGGATCATAATTATGGATCATATTGACAAATCAAAATCCTCTTAACCTTAAATTTAAGAGGAAATTCCATTTGTGTCAAAAAAAATTATTTTGACACAAGAGGACATTTCTCTGAATGAATGTTAAAACTCATATAATTTATTTTACTGTACAATGTATTTATATAGTATGTTTCTTTTACAAATATATTTTTAATTGCTTATAGCGCAGAGAGTGAAAATTTTACTTGATGACGTTGTAATTGCTAATTACCGAATTATAAAAAGTTTAATGAAGCAAAAGGATAACCAATTCATCACGAGACCACAATATGTTCTCACGTGCTCTTACCGTACGTCACTTGCCTGTGCACACAAAAATGCAGATATAGTAACTAGTTCACGTTATCACGAAAACTCAATCAACAAATGCAAATTGTACGCGCAATACATTTCGAAGAACTGAAAAAGTTCATTCAGAATCAATAACTATGTTAACTATTTTTAAGAAATTAATAAAAAGTAGGTAAAATAAGTAACTTAATCACTATATAATATTTTAAGGGAGATTTAAAAAATGAAATATAAACTTCTGTATGGGATACTTATCTGATTATTTAAATTCAACTGTCACTCAGAATTAGAAAAGTATTTAGTTGAATTAACGAAATATAAATAATTTGGTAGGTTCAACCAAAAAAATTGGTTATACCATCAAACATATTGGTTTAATCAATTAATTATTTTGTAATGTTAGTAATATTATTTTGTTCCCTTAAGGGCATGTGATACTTCG
This sequence comes from Andricus grossulariae, assembly GCA_011634705.1. Classification (NCBI taxonomy): domain Eukaryota; kingdom Metazoa; phylum Arthropoda; class Insecta; order Hymenoptera; family Cynipidae; genus Andricus; species Andricus grossulariae. The sequence continues at coordinate 87,890,531 of JAABKJ010007545.1, read as the reverse complement.
TCATGTGGTAAGTCGGGTTCAGTTTCCCCGGGTTTTTGTCCACAAAAATTAAAAATTTTAAAAACTGTATTTGGAGAGGCTATAAAATAGAACAACAGACGTCCCCGAACTCTTTTTTTGAGGGATAATAGCAAAAAAAATGTATTCTGCTAAATAAAAATTTTCTCTGTGCACTATTTGGAGGTTAGGATTCGCTTTTGAGGTATCTGTCATTCCGATGAACAGCTGATCCAAAACGCGCATGCGCGTTTGCGATCTCAATCTACTCGCACTATCAGCCTGCAGCGGTCGGGCAAGACTCTGCCGACCTGCCGCGTGCATTTAGAAGGCAGCTTGGTTTCCAGCCCGCCAGGCTGATCACGTGCCGGCACGTATTGTTATCTGGGTTCTTTAAAATAAGTAAGAACTGATTCAGGTATTAAGGAGCACTTAATAAAAATTCTAAATAAGATTGACAACTGCAAATTGATAAATTAAGAGGCATGTAGATGGTAGAAGGCACAACCTGCGAATACAAAATCTCGAAAGGTAAAAACTAAAAACAGTCATTCTCATAGGTTCTTTAATTGCTCATCAATAGAGGGAATTTGTTTACCCGTTTCTGCCAGCAACTTAGCTTTCTTACTTTTCTGATCTTTTTCTTCTCTTTTTTATTTTCTTTAGCCTTTTCTTCTTCGGTCGTTTTCCTTTCGCACTTTTCCAAAGAATTCTTCCATTTTCCATGGGCTTTCCTCCTTCAAAGAATTAACTCCTTAGAAATGGTCAAGGATTCAAGACCTCCCGATTTCGTTACGGCATCATGCATCAATCGATGTGACACAAGCGTTTCTTCCTTAAGATGCTGCACAAGCATTTCACCGTTCACAGAAAACCCTCTTTCTAAGGCAGCATTTCCATGAGATAGTGTGAAGAAAAGCTTTAATATTTTCCTAAAGTTTCCCGTTTCTATTTCTGGTCGCCTTGAAAGAGTTTCCTTCCAAAATTCGTTTAACAGTTTCATTTGTTCGATTACGTAGGGATCTGCCAACAACGTTTTGTATTCCCGATCTGCATTCTGACCCTAGCGGACCGAATGAAAGGAACGGATACGCTACAGCGTATCCTTATAGTATCCACATCGTATCCTCTCCGCATCATGCAAGAAAAACCTATTAAAAAAGGAAGATAAACATTTAACAAATTAAATGTTCATCTTCCTTTTTTCATGAGTTTTTCTTGCATGATGCGGAGAGGATACGATGTGGATACTATAAGGATACGCTGTAGGGTATCCTTTCCGTTCATTCGGTCCGCTAGGGTCAGAATGCAGATCGGGAACACAAAACGATGTTGGCAGATTAAAAAAGGAAGATAAACATTTAACAAATTAAATGTTCATCTTCCTTTTTTCATGAGTTTTTTTTGCATGATGCGGAGAGGATACGATGTGGATACTATAAGGATAAGCTGTAGCGTATCCTTTCCGTTCATTCGGTCCGCTAGGGAAAGAACACTAGCAGAAACAAGATTCGCCAATTTTACAGAGAAAGATATTCTTGCCGGATTTAGACAAGTCAGAGCTTCTGTCAAGGAATACTTCACAGAAGATTTTTCTAGTAACTTTGACACAAGATACTGAACGTAGTTCGTGCACTCTTGCTTGAATTTAAGTGTTTCTTTGAGGCTCGCACCTTTTCATTTTTCCAAGGCGTCACGAGTGGCATAACCAAGATGAATGTCTTTTGCGTACATCAGATTAACATATAATTTGTCCGACTTTTTCATCACGTCAAAGCCTTGCAACGGCGTTTTTGCCATTACGTCTTCGTTGACAAACCGTGTCATGCAATTCTTTACTAAGAGCGTCGGACTACTGTATAAAAATGGTGCTAATGGATCATCCGAAATTATATTAAATTAGAAATGGTTCTAAATCCTCAGCCAGTGATTGAAAAAAGGCAAGTTTCGTTGGCAAAAGTTTATCGTTTAACGCGTCAGCAACTATGTTAAAGCTGTTATAGGTCGGTGCTTCATTCGTGGCTTGAACGTGTTCGACATTTTTTTTTTTTTAATTTGGTAGAACTTTTTGCACTCTTCGTGAAACTTTTGAGTTGTCAATCCAACGAACCTGGCAAAAATCCAGTGAAAATCCCTCGGTTCCCGTAATATCAGTAAAATCCCCACGACGCGCACGTGTTTCTTTAAATAAGTTGTAACTTGCTCTTAAAAATTTAACTACACCCTAATTAGCTTTTGTAATGCGTCCCTTGAAAGATCCATGAATCACGTGAAGGCCACACGAGCCTAATTCCAGCAGTTGGGGCTAATCGTCGAAGCCAATAACAATATGTTCGAGACTCTTCACTTGGTTCACGACATTATTTTAAAAAATGGAGCAATACCATGAACGGATCTGGATGCAATCTTGTGCTTATGTAATCGCATATTTTTTGCAACTTAACTGTCCAGGAACATTCTCGGAAAAAGAGAAACATTGCTTTCAACAGTAAGCAAAGAATTGTGATTCATTATTGCTTCTATACACCATAAGATTTCGGCTTCGGTCACGTTATCTTTGGTTGCGTATAAGTAAAGACAATTTTGTGACAAACGAGTATCAGGCAATACATCTCGTAAACAATTTCCCGCCGATGGAGAGGGCACAGAAGACGGTTGTGCTGGAATTACTCATTCAGCAGTAGATGCAGAGGGAAGTTCTTTGAAAGATACAGAACTATGTGACAAATTCATTGAAAATAAGCCTGGAATAGACACTGACTTTTCAGCAAAATCGATTAATTCCGTATGTCTTTTACTTTTAGCATGACTTGTAAGCGCAGTACGGCCCATAGACTCAAACGAAAATGACATGTTACATATCGTATATCAAGCATAAAAGGTGTTCTTTTCCTGTTCCACCCATGGAAATTCAGTTTTCCAAGCCACTTGGAAGGTTGTCTGGCTCTTCATTATAGAGAACTGGTGAATGAATCTGAAAATCAACATAAAAGGATAATTATACACGACAAACATAAGGAATATTAGGCATTATTAATAAAATAATTCAAGTGTTTGCCCTCAATAATAAAATCGGTTGAGACTATTGATGAAAATTAGGCTTTAGGTTCGAGTGAAAATTAACACAATCGATTAAAATTACTTCAGACGCTTCGGCAAAAGTTGGTGGACCTCTTCAGTGATTTATTCTCAAAAATATATACAAATATAGATATATAATGCAATTTCAATGTCTTAATTAACTGCGCAGACTCAGATAAAACGAGTTATGATTTTTTATAAACATATATTTGGTTAATTATTTTTTAAATTCTAATTCGTAAATATTTCTTAGATATAATTTGTAATTTCTTTGGCATAAGCGATTAATTATTACAAATTGATCACAAAAAACTACCTTTAATTTTTTATTATGACCATTTAATTATAATTAAATGTGTTCATAAAGTACTTAATGTAAAATTCGCTAGTATTTAAATAAATAAATTTTATAATTAACCAATAATGTTCATAATAATAACAACGGTCTTTTTTGAAACGTTTGAAGCCATTATAATCTAATTGTAATTATTTTTACTGGATCCTAAAGTACAATTTTCACCAATAATCTTAAGCGATGACCACAATAAAGTAGTTCAGCAAAAATTAAAAAATTCGAGAATTATGAAAGGGTTCAAATTAAAAAGGTCTTGCTCAACAAAGGAAAATTTCATAATAATGAATAAATATTATATCTCTTAGATAATGCAATTTGTTTACGGCTTAAACATTGTTTTTATTGTTTATAAAATTTAAGGAATTTTAGATTTATCGACCCTCATAACCTCAAAATTTTAAGTTTGTTTTTATAACTTTTATCACAATATAAAATAGTTTTATTAATATGCGGTTGTTATTAACACAAGCTTTCATGTACCTAGCTTTAAACTTTGAATAGATTATGTATGATTCGAAATCTTTGACTTTTAATTTTCAAAATCAATCTCCAAAAATCTAAAAATAGCATTAAATAGAGTGTTGAATCACGTTCAACAGTCATGTTAGTAGAAACAGAATGAACGTATAATTATAACACTAACATTGAATCAGATATAACACTAACACTGAATCAGATGAGCGAGTTGAGAGTCGATCGTTTCGATACACTAACCTTACTTACCTATTTTTCGCGCAACTTTTGAATTGCACCATCCATTTATATGATTAAATTCAAATTTATTCAGAAAAAAAGGATCTCTCTCCTCTCGCTCCACTGGGATTCGAACAACAGATCAACTGATTTCCGGTCAGGTGCTCTGGATTCCTATTTAGAAACATTTATATGATTGTAAACAATAAATGTTCAAATTTATTTGTCTTGTTATCACGATTAATTAAACAAATCACATTTTCGAAAACTTTAAATGTGATTTCTGGTTGGAATTTGTATTCCCGGTTAATTACCGGTTTTATATTAATTCCTGGCTTATTCCCGGTTAGTAGACACCCTGCTAGAGCTTACACTATTGAAACGACTTGCACGAAATTTTCAACATAAATCCGTTAGATGAATATCTAGGATTATGTCTGGAAAAATTTGTATTCAATCATTATTTTTCCATTTTTTGCGCTTTCAATGCAAAAATTATATTTTCTAGTAATTCAGATGACCTGGAGCTTACACTATCAAACCGATTAATCAGTAGGCCCGGTCGGGCCTCGCCGTAAAATAAGGCGATCCTGCCGGGGGTACTTATATGAAAATATCGCGTTCCCTGTTGCTTATACACAGAGAAAATGTTTACGAATTATGACTCGTGACGAATCCACAGTACTTTAATATTATGTATATGCCTATTACTATTCTTAAGTCTACGACATTGCATGTTATCCTACCACACTGTATGTTACACAGGAAACGGATGAATTTCTAGGTTTGACAGGAAAACCGAGCACCAAGTGCAAGGCGGCGCCGAGCCCCAAACACCTGTTTTCCTTCTCAAAGGAAAAGCTCAGTTTCAAGCCAACCGTACTACGTGTCGGGTGCGATTTGTGCTCATTTCAACTTTTCTGAATAAAATACAAAGATTTATCCACGGAAAATCTTCTGTAATAAATTAGTTTGTTCGTGATTATTAATCCCGTCACAGACTCACCTTTACACCATAATTGAACTGCGGCATCGTAGAACGGGATATAGAATATTTCTCGAGGATCGGGAGGGGGGGGGGGCGCTCAAAACCAAACACCTGGGACCCCCCTCCCACCACTCCTCGAGAAATATTCTATATCCCGTTCTACGATGCAGCGCGGCGGTTCAATTTCTTATAGTGTACTAAACATCATAATTTTTTGCAAACGGGTAATGAAAGATAAATAATTCAGGATTCCGTTGATATGAATATGTTAATGACTTATGCAGATTATAGGTTGTATTGTTGTTATGAACGTTCATGCTTCGTGCGAGTTGCCGAAGAAACTTCACCAGTTCAAGATTCAGGTTTTTCTTCACCCCAAGGTTTAGAAAGAGCTGTGGTGACTTCTCTGCCTTCCTTATGGAACATTATCGGGTGGGGACGGGGATACGGTATGTTACCGGCAACCAAGGTTCTTCATAACTTTGATCCCGTTCACTGTGTTGGTTGTGTCATCATCAAAGATGTTTGCTTGTGTTCCAATGTGAATGCTACTATCTAGCTTTATTGGTTACGCTTTACGCGAAGCCTTCAATACAGTAACTGTAGTGTTTTCTCTATCTTATATTCGTTTGCTATAAGTTGTATTCACCGCATTCATAGCATAATAATTGTATTTTAAAATTATTTTTTAATTATTGATTGAAATACAATGTACATTACTTTACATTTAATTGCAATGGAAACTATAAGTGAACTGATGATCAATTAAATATTTTGTTTACATTTGAATAATAATAATTCAAATGCATCCCGTTTGAGTGCCGTTTTAGTTCCATTCAATCGGCAGGGCAAGGCCAACTTCACACTGGTTAGAGTGTATGTGCCTAGACAGTGTGAGGATGGTTTTGTTAATGTTTGTATTTTGGCTCTCAGTTATTGCGCTTTCGTAGACTATTTGTAACTAAGTTCATACGAGAGGGAGGGGGAATAGGGATGTCTATTTCAATGCCCTAAAAGTAATGCAGGTATAGGCTGAAGGGTAAATTCCAGAAAAAGACTAAACCTTGTTTGAAACGGTATTTCTTTTCACGGGGGTAGGCACACTCACGAAGGAATAGTAAGGAGTGGTATCACATGCGCATTGCTTTCTTCATGTCACGTGTTATCTGCACTCTACTACCCTAAATTTGCTTCGAAATGTAACATACTAGAGTGGAGCTCCCGCCTTCTCGGCGCGGGGATAACACGTTACACGACAATAGCCATGCGCATATCGGAAGCGAGATATGGTTTGCATGCCTGGCAAACACTACCGACCTCTTGGAGGCTGCTCGTCCCACTCCCCACTTACAGGGGTACTACTCCTTACTATTCCTTCATGGACATACTACTCTCATCAGATCACGTGACTGCATTATAAAATGCATCCGTGACTGATGTTACATGTCGGGCCAGACCCGTGCAGCAAATTTTCGCCTAAAAATTGTAAGTCAAGAGCAAAAATGCCTAAAACATATTAGGCTGTAAGCATTTTAAGTCTAAGGGTTTCTTTTTTAATATATAATAATAAGTTTATTAACAAAACATACTTGTTGAACTAAGCATTTATATGGAATTACAATTGCAATTAAATAAAACCTTCAAGTACTACCAAGGTACGGCACAATAACCGCAATTGCGACCTTCGGCCTTACAATACCAAGCCTCATTTGTGAAGCGACCGTCTCGATGAACACTTGCCATTCACTCCTTGTACACACACATACGCAGTCGCAATCGCGCACCGGCGTCGTGTCGCCCTAACGTCTGCCAACCTAGATTCATAATACTAGATTCATAACCATCCCAAGGAGTAACTATTATTTATTACACGAAAAACAATACAGTAGAGTCCCGCTTTACCGGGCGTTTCGGAGATACCCTCAATGACCTTCATGGTAAATCGGGACTCTTCAAACCGTTTTTGTTCTCCTTCCTTGCAGCTTCTTAGAGTGCCGAACCGTAAACTGCGCAACTGCGCTGACCTTGCAAGCACCTCTCTCACCCCCTTGGAACACCTCCCCCGGTATATTGGGACGCGGTAAAGCAGGACTCTAGTGTATAATAAAAAATTGAAGTAAGGTTGTCCTGCGTATCAAACACCTAAACCTCAAATTTTAGCCATTATATTTTGTTTATCGTCAGATTTGGTAATCACAGATCGACGATACAGTTATTGTATAACATTGTGAAAATAACTTCTACACTTGAGGAAATATCATGAAGAAAATTTGACTACTTACGCACTGAAAACTGTATTTCTCTTAAATCGCCTATGTAAACAATGCTAGCTTGCCCACCACGTTGCAATGAGCTCGAAGAAACTGATTTTACGGACGTGGCCTGACGTCACATTAAAATACTCAACATTAATGCAATACTATTCTACGTGTTTATCACGAAGGAATTGTAAGGAGTGGTATCACCCCATGATTCCGCGCACATGCGCATTGCTGTTGTGTCACATGTTATCTCCACTCCACTGCTTGAAATTGGCTTCGAAATGTAAGATACTGGAGTGCGGATCGCGCCTTCTTGGCGCGGGGATAACACTTGACACAACAACAGCAATGCGCATATACGCGGAATCGCGATATGGTTTGCATGCTTGGCAAACACTAGCGATCTCTTGGAGGTGGCTCGTCCAACTCCCCACTTACAGGGATACTACTCCTTACTATTCCTTCGTGGTGTCTATGTACTCAAATATTATTTTCTGATGTCGAACAGTGAAATATGAACAAGTTTAAGAAAGTATACAAAAGTTGACATAATATTGGTTAAATTTATTCATACTTTTGATTATGATAATCTAATTATCATAAAGTAGTGATGCTAACGGGCCTCGACTTTTTCAACTACGCATCTATCGAAAGCGCGTGTCTATTTGAAATGAATCAATACTATCAATAATAATACAGATAAATATATTTCAAAGTTTTTTACTTTTAAACAATTAATTAAATTGAATACAAGAAATAGCTAAATTCTTAAAATAATTCACTATTAAGGGTCATGTAGGCGGTAATTTAACCTAGAAAACTCACCTGAAAAAATCAATTTCGAATGCTGGCGCAACGAATGATTATGGGAGGGGGGAGGGGGGGGCGAATCTTTTTTCCTCTTGGAAGCTCATATTCACATTTAAGGCGGAAAGTCCCTGCGGATCGTCAACATTTGCGATAAATATGTAAAATTGATAGAATACTGCATCTCCAAAGTAGTCGAAAAAAGTAAACAGAAACTACGTCAGCAGCGCCGCCTGGTCTCTCTATTGATCTCTAAAATCGATTTAAATTGACTTCTGGCGCGATATTCATAATAGAAAAATTATTCCAACAGACATAGGAGTGATAATTTTTATAACGCTGTAATAAGTTATTAAAAACCATAACAAATGTATCTTATTAAAAAATATTATTTTATAAAAACGCTACAAGAAGGAAAAATGCATTGAATATAAGACAATGACTCAAAAAATTCCGAAGTAAAATTTTACAAATACCCCCCTGACTTTTCGAGGAAGTTTCCTCACGAAGGGTTGATATTATAACATCACCCTAAAAATACTTCGGAATTGAAACCTATCCGAATTAAATAACACGCTCGTTCCGCAACACTGCTCCGACCCAGGTTGCTGATCAATCTCTCTAGCGATCACCCCAAGTAAAGAGCTTAACAAGGTTGTTATGTGACGTTCCTTACTCGGGCCCATTAGTCTCCAAGGTCTTTTGTTTCAGGCGTCATTCACTCTACTCACATTCCTTTTATAAATTATTTGTCGTCACGCTTTTTCGTTCTGGCATACTTTTCTAGCTTCCTGCACGTTCATGCATTTTTTTCATTCAAGCTTTAAGATTGACAAATATTTGAGCTTCAAAGAGGAAAAAAATTGCCCCGCGATAATCATTCGTTACGCCAGCATTCGAAATTGATTTTATCAGGTGAGTTTTCTAGGTTCGATTACCCCCTACATGAGCCTGATTGTAATATTAGAAATGCGCATTTTATAATTTTAAATAGATTTGCGTTTTTCGGTAGATACGCAGTTGAAAAAGTTGCGGTCCGTTAGCATCATTATCATAAAGCCTAATTATCTAAAGTTAATATTACTTTTTATAAATTTGAATCAAATCGCTTAAGATCTGAATGTTAATTACGAAGAAAAATATACTGGAGAGCCATATGAGATTAAAAGAATTCAAGGAATTGAATTCCAACGCATAGGCCATGCCAAGCCACATACCTTGACTAATTGTCCAAAGTACCAATATAATCATCATCCTACTCACATTATACATCAATCTTGGAAAACATAATGGAAATAAAGATAAAAACCAGAAAAAATATTGTGAAGTTATGATTGTGTTATAAATTACAACAACGAATGCCTGCATCATAAGTGCAAATGGCAGATTCTTTTTAGATGAGTAAAATCCAGATAAATTTATTAACAAAATGAGTTGTGGTAAAATATTGAAAATTAGCAAAAACTTAGAAGGAATGGTATCAGCAGACAAATAAAGAGTATAAAAGAACACAGAAAAATTGTGTCGAGTATCTTTTCTAATCAAGTGATAGATTAGACTCTCATGGATAAACTTGAAACCGTAGAAATAGTAACTTACGACAGTTGCGATGGTTAAAGACATCAAACAAGTTAGAGTAAATTTAATTTGTTTCGTATTTATAAAAATATTATGTGATGTGCGAAGTGACAAATACATTGCTAAACTAAAGGCCAAGGGATAGAGTCTAAAATGTATAGAAAGTCCATGTATTAAACCAGCGGCTGAACACAAACCGCATTCTAAAAAGTATAATGACAGAGTTACTAAGCATACAGCTAAACAATCGGCATTACCTCTTGTTGATATAATAATGATCAAAGGATTATACAGCCACAAGTATGCACAAAAGTTGACTATATGTAGATCATGATTTTTATTAGTTGCTACTATTTTTCTTATTAAGATTGCAACTAAAATGTCAACGAAAGAAAACAAGAGCTTTCCATAATTTGAATACAAGAAGATATTCGGAGTTAAAATTGCAGCTAATAACGGACTGTACCTATAAGTGTGTCTATTAAATGGAGACAAACCATCTAGCATATATCGTGAAGCATCTGTGAATACTTTATAATCAATATCAGTGAATGGTACTTTAAAGTTTTGATCATGGAAATTCGAGTAAATAACTAACACAACCCGCAGCGTAAGCGCAAGCACAAAATGGAATTTCATTGTCAATTTCTTAATTTTATTTTGATAATAAAGCAGTATAACAAGAACATTAACAAATTTACAAAACGCTTTGGACTTTATTTGTGAATTCAGCTATGAAGTAAAAGAATTACTAGGTAGAATTTTACAATTTGTGTTATTCAATTTCGTCATGAAGATGGTTACTTTTCATTATGCCTTAACTTTTCGTTCAATGGCATTTTTCATCAAACACACTTTAAAATTGTTAAATTCTGACTGACAATTATTTTTCTCCAAGTTGACTTTTCTTATCACACAATCAGCGTATATTGAAGCTGATTCATGACAACGATTTAACAAAACTGGATATCTTTTTAAATGTCCTTTTGTATTCTTTAGAACGTCCACTTTACTGGCCATCGTTTGATTCGTGGAGCAACTTCTTCTGTGGAAATTCAACATTCGTTTCAGGGGAAGATACCGAAAAATCGTAAATCTGTTTACTATAAAATATTGCTACAGAGAGAAAAACTGTTGGTATAACGAAAAGCCTCGGATGACGCATATAAAAAGGAGCATCTTTTAACACCGGTCTTCGCTTCATGATCTATTTTGTAGCCTTCCGCTGAAATAAAATAAACTAATCATTATATCCGTCTAAAGTAAGCATAATTATTCTAATATTATAAACATCGAATGAAGTTTGACTGTTTGTTCGAATAGTCTTAAAAATTGCAGATCATTCTAGAATTATATAATAATCTAAACCCTTCCGCAACACTTTAGAAAATTCCACAAGTTTGCGGAATATTTTACAAAAATCCGGAACATCTCAAGGCATTCTAAACTATGCCAAAAACTTGAAGAATATTTTTAAATGTAAATAACATTCTATAATGTGTGTATACCGACGGGATTAGCTTCGAGGTGAATCTCGACTCGGGAAGAGTTCAGATGTTAAGCCATTTCGAGCGCGGATAGCACTCGGATGGGTGACCATCTGCGACTTATAATCGGGTTGTGTATTCACTGCGTTGCAACTAATGTCGAGCGGGTGCATTCTAGAGCACGGAGAAATTGAACCAACTTTAAGTGAAAGATCGTTGTATATGGGATATTTCTATTGATCATAGTTGCCTCTTTTAGTTTTTGAGATATGGTGAACAGAAAAAAGTCACACATACACTGAAATTTTTTGAAAATTGTATTTTCGAGCTCTTAGGGTTGAATTATATCGAAATATGTCAAAAAAGTCGATTTGAAAATTTAGGTCATTACAAACCTCCCTCTATGAGGAAGCAAAACTGACATTAAAAAGTTAAACACAGAGAAGAAAGAAATGTATGGTTTTTACAAATTACCGGTTATATGTTCGGTCGAGTGATCAATAAAAATAAAAATTATGGAAAAATATATTGCAGGGGAAAAATTAGTCCAGAAAATCTTGAAAAAGCACAATATCTTAAGGGGTGCGCAGGTGGGAGTGGATCCTCTTCCCAATTACCATACTTCTGAGTACCTTTTTATCAAGGTATCGCCTAACTTTTATCTTTATCAAGGTTATCCCTGATTATGATAACATTGAACTTACCGGTGACCTCAACACAAATCTTAATGCTACCAACAATTTAACTCACTATTTAAAATCATTAGTGTTCTCCGACGGATTAACTATACTTCCCCATCAGAGTTGGGTAGTGACTTGTTACAAGTAACTAAGTTACTGAAAAGTTACGCTATTTGTAACTTTTAGTGTAACTTTGTTACTATTTTAAAAAGTAACTTGTAACGTAACTTAAATACGATTTTCGCAGAAACTTTGAAATTTAATTTAATTACTTTGATGTTACTTTGTGTTTTTTGTATATCATCTTCTATTAAGAGAGGTTCATAGATTAGTTATATGCAGAAAGTTAATCTCTTTTGGTTAAAGTTTCAGCTATGTTGAACTTTCATTTTTTGTGTGAATTCAACTGTGTTTGATTTGAATAAAAATCGTTTTTGGTTGAAATAATATCAACTATTATATTTTTCGTTAAGAATTGATCTATTTTGGTTGAAAATTCATGTATTTTGTAAAAAATTCAACTATTTTATTTGATTAAACAGTAACTTTTTTGTTGAAGTTCAAATTTTGGGTATATTTCGAAAAATTCGTCTTTTTTCTTTGAAAATTTAGCAATGTAGTGGACATTTTTTTTCTTTCTTGGTTTAAAATTTGGCTTTTTCGTTTTAAAATTGATCTCTTTTGGTAAAAGAAAATCCAATTTTTGTTGTTTGAAAATTCAACTATTTTGGTAGAAAATTAACTTGGTTAAATAATTTAAATTTAAAGCTTTTTCGGGTTTCAATCGTGTGCAAAACTACGAATCTTGCAGAAGTTTCGTGAACATTGCAGTTCACTTCTTCATGGCTGACCTGAAACTGAAGTTTCAGGTTATGTGGTTCTTACATATATTCTCTACGATGCCTGTGATTGGCCAGAGCGCCCCGTGGTAGGTACTGCTCGAACTTGATTGGCAGATTGCGAGTGAACGTGCGTTCTAAATCGATGGACGGGAACAAACGATGATGCAAATGTTTGACCGTCCACTTTCGGCACCGGGCTCCGTTCCTGTAGCAGCTCCTACAATTTCGAACGCAATCCCGAACTACCATATCATGCCTGATTTTACGAAAAATATAGTAAATTTTCACGGTGAAGCTGGTACTCCACGAGCAAAAAAATGGATCGAAACCATCGCTGGAATGAAAGTCCTTCATGATTGGCCGGACAATTTCGCCCTGGAGACCGACCGAGTCCAGGACCTACTGGAACCTTTAAAAAAATACTTTTACAGCCAATTAAGACTTTGCAAAGAACTCAATTTACCGATTTTGGACGTCAAGGAGCAAATCCTGGTAAGATTATGGTCGCGCGACTTGTGCAATGCGATGGCAGCTCGAGCACACGAAAATATTGATACTTTACTTCATGACATGTTGGAGTATGAGAGCATGAATGATCAACGAAAAGTGAGAGTTCGAAGACACAAGGAATCTACTAAACACGACACTTCCAAGAAAACCTCATTGAATTACCAGCCGAGCAGTCACGAAACGAAAAAGAATACAGCGCATGAGTCTTCTTCGATTGCTGCCAACCCTGACAAACGGCCACCAGTAAGAAATGCAGAAGGTCAACTAAAATTCTACAATTGTGACAGATATGGTCACATTTCGAAGAATTGTCCTGAACCTCCGAAGGTCGAATCGTGCAAAAATTGTGGAGCCAAGGGACATACCAAGATACCAAATACGTACCAAAATACGTGAGAACACAGTTTTAAAGAGTCTTGGTATTATTGGCATTATTCTGGTGGGAAGAACCTACACTGACTCTACATTCGTAGACTACCAAAAAGTCGGAGACGCGTTGACCTTTGTACTAAGTAAGTTCTCACGATTGGCTAATCTCCCAGTCAATGAGAATCACACGGAAAAATTGAGTGCGGTCAGTAAAGTGAATTTACGCCCAAATTCCGTAAGTTTTATCAATGTTGTGTCCGACCACGACTAATTACTTGTGCCAATGATGAACTTGAGCTCTTCTACCCACACAGTGCCAAAGGGATCGTTGGTGGACAATTTAAACGTCCTCCCACTACCTGAACGACGATCAAAGGAGGCAGATTTGGAGCCAGTCTTTCCAGAAGAGGTAAACACCGAAGAATCTCAACCGCAAGAAGTTAAAAAGGATCTCATCGATATTTTAAACAAGTTTCGCCCCGCAGTAGCGAAAAATATGCGAGAAATTGGTTGCACCAATTTAGTGTGTATGGACATTGTAGAAAACTCCGACGCTAAGCCCATATCACGAAAACCGACTGCTGCGAGTGACAAGGAACGTGAGAAAATCAAGGAGATAGTGCGTGAGTAAAGAGAACTGGGTTTTGTGACGGACACCATTTCTTCCTATGCGAGTCCTGTATTTTTGGTGAGTAAAAAAGTGGTGATCCTCTCCTAGTTGTAAATTACCGTGCGCTTAATAAACAGACTCAGCGGATTCATTTTCCTTTACCAAGTCTCGATGAACACTTAGCTAGATTAGGAGATAGCAAATTATTTATCACATTGGATCTTGCGCAAGGGTACATGCAGGTACCTTTAACTCAGAAATCAAGGGCAAAAACGGCCTTTATCACCCCTGATGAGACGGGCGAATTCACGAGAATGGTGTTTGGTCTTATGAATGCACCATCCTACTTTTCCAAATTGATGTATCGTGTGTTAAGACCATTGCGTAGTCATAATGTGTTGTTCTATTTAGATGACATTTTGATACCCGGAAAAGATTGGAATGAGTTAAGGGGACGTTTAATTTTAGTACTGGAAGCCCTGATAGCGGCAGGATTAACGATCAATTAAAAAAAGTGCCAATTTTTAAAATCTCAGGTGACCTACCTAGGGCTTGAAATCTCGTGGAAAGGAATTCAGCTAGGTGCGGAAAAATTACAAGCTATAGTAGAGTTCAAAACACCAGGAAATGTACATGAGGTACGTCGTTTTCTCGGATTATGTGGGTTCTTTCGACGTTTCATTCACCAGTTTGCCGGAGTAGCGAGCCCTTTATACGATCTTTTAAAGGAAAATCAAAACTATCAATGGGCCCCTCACGAACACATGGTGTTTCGTTATTTAATCGAATTGCTAGCTAGGGAACCGATCGTTCAACCTTTCTGCACAGACCGCGGTACAGAAGTTCATACGGATGCGAGTTCCGTAGGATTAGCAGTAATGTTGCTGCAGCGTGACAATAATAATAAGCTTCATCTCGTGTACGCAATCAGCCGTAAGACCAGCGAACCTGAACACAACTACCACTCGAGCAAGCTTGAATTGTTAGCGGTGGTGTGGGCACGGACGCGTCTCAGAAACTGGCTAATTAATATAAATTTCGTAGTCACGACAGCTTGCAGCGCGTTGTTGTATCTTAATACTCATAAAAGTAGAAACCCACAAATTGTTAGGTGGTGCAACCTTCTTTCCGATTACGACTTTGAGGTTGTTCACCGTCCAGGAACTGCGATGTCTCATGTCGACGCCCTTAGTCGAGCACCAATCTCCAATTACGTCATAAACGAAAACGAAACTGGGATCATTTCTCTAGTCAGTCAGGAAGAAGCAGTGCTGGTATTCCAGTATGCAGACGAAAAATTGCGGCGAAAATACGAAATATTGTCTAAAAGGCGGAGCGAAAGATCAAATCACGAAAAGAGCGAGGTCAACGGCTACGAATTAGTCAATTCTATTTTGTATTACCATGAAAAGGACAAACTCCTTTACGTCATACCCAACTCACTACGAAAAAGTATCGTGATAAGGTACCACGACCTCGAAAGTCACGTGGGAGCAGACCGAATAGTTTCCAAGTTAAGGGAATTCTACTACTTTCCCGGCATCCATCGTTACGTGCGGCAGCATATTCATTCCTGCTTACAATGTCTCATGACCAAAACAAAGACTGGTCGTCAAGCTGGCGAACTGCACCCGATTAGACATGGGTCCAGATCATTCGGTAAAGTGCATATCGACCATCTGGGTCCGTTTGTTACAACAACGGGGAGAAATAAGTTTATACTGGTTTTGACAGACACGTTAACCAGGTTCGTGATACTATCAGCAGTCAGAGACACTAAGGCGATAAATGTTTTACGCGCCTTAGAAAATGTTGTCTTAGATTTTGGAGCACCAGTGCGTATAATTTCAGATAGTGGCTCGTGTTTCACATCTAAGTTGTTTCAGGATTTCTGTACGAAACACGGTATTCATCACGTGGTAACTTCTCCTCGTCATCCACAGGCGAACGGCCTCGTGGAAAGGACTAACGCCACCTTAATACCGGCAATTCAGGGAAATATTGGAAGTCAACAAGGACGAGACTGGGACAAGCAATTGAAAAAGGTCCAACGGGACCTTAACGAGTGTGTAAGTAAATCTACGGGAAAAAGTCCGTTTGAACTTCTCTACGGCTATGTGAACCGTCACGATGAAGGTCCCTTAAGAACCTTAACCTTGGAAGACGAGGAAAGATATAGAGAACCTCAAAAGCTCCAGGAAGAAACACTGCAACGAATTCAGCAGGAACAAGCACGTTATAAGGAACGGCATGACAAGAATCGTAACGTTAATGTGAAATATGATGTCGGTGATGTTGTGTACATGCGGGATGCACCTGAGCAAACGGGAGCTATTGGATAGCTGACATACGGCTCGACTCTTTAGGGCGCAGATATGCAGCTACGGCACATGCCTGTCAACTGAAAACTTGGAAGCCAAGATGAAGAGACTCAAGAGGTTTCACGTTCCGACCGTCTAGATGTTGCGGGTGAAGAAATGATAACGAGGATTAAAATAACTGTACGTTTGCCAAAGCGATTCGATGATTATGTGATGTAAACTATCTATTTTTTTGTGTGTGCATTAATAGCCCTACAAATTGTTCTCGGGGACGCGTGGATTGTCAGGATGCCCGAGTGTTAGCGACTCGCGTTGTGAATAAACGGTCGAAGAGCGGTCGCACGGGCACTTGCTGGAGACACAGCCCCTGGCGAGGGCTAGGGAGGGGAGCGAGTGGGGAGAGCGTTGGCGGCGCGGATGACGAGCGATCGGGGAGGGTGTGATTCGTGCGAGATTGCGAGTGAACGTGCGTTCTAAATCGATGGTCGAGTTAGCGAGCCCTAACGAACACTTGTAAATCCAATGTACTGTTTGCAGTCTCTAATTATACCAAGCTTAACATCAAACCCGCAGTTATATTCATTTATGAAGATACCCGTCTTCTTCCAGGCACCCACCACCAAATCCTTCGAGTGTGTCGCTATTCATATGTAGGTAGAATTTGCAGCTTTTTGATTGAAAAGCATAACTGTTTGATTGAAAATTAATCTGTTTTGGCTGTGGATTCAACAATTGGTTGAAAATTCGTATTTTTTGGTTGAATTCAACTCTTTTTGGTTCAAATATCAACTTTTAGTTGAAAACTTATGATACATCATTTTAGTTAAGAAATCTTTTGTTTCCTCATAATTTAACTATATTTTGTTGAAGATAATCTTTTTGTTTGAAAAATTTTATGTTTTGTTAAAAATTTATATTACTCAATTGAAAATTCAACTATTTGAGTAAAAATTCCTGTATTTTATTAAAAGTTCGTCTTTTTGTGATAGAATATGAATGTTGTTTACTAATATTTATCATTTTGGTTGAAAATCTCTCGCACTTCGCCATTCCGAAGGGTACCTCTGCGGCAAACCTCGAAATCGAAAGCATAAGGTCACTCATGTATGACAAAATAAAATAAAAGTTCTAAGGCATTAGTGGATGTCTATTTTATATATAAGATGACCCCACAGTCTGGCGACGACTCGGAGCAGCAAAGTTACAATCCCTAGGCCTCGAGGGCTTGTTTAGAGCAACATTGCATCCCTCTCGAGGCTCCTGTCAAATGACAGTTCATAAGTGGATTCTGTGCCCGACAGTCTGCTACACCTTCTTTCGAGCCGCTATGTTCGTACATCTTACGCCACACAGGCTCAGTTCGTCGAACAATCTTGTTGTTCAGGACAGCTGTAAAGATCTTATACAGTGTGTACAAACAAGTTATTGGTCTGTCAGATGTTATGAGGTTGTCGCAAAACGCCTTCAAGCGGATAATATTATCAGTATCTTCTTTCAACTTCAGTGTGTGTGGGGCTGGTATACCTCTCTCCAAAAAATATCTACCTCGTTGGGTTTGGGTGAATTTTTGACAGAAACAGGGTGATTACTGAAGAGACAAGATGGGTTAGCGAGAAACTCTTGAATCTCCCTGATCCATTTCGCTCTCTTCTGTGTTCTCTTCCTTGCCTCAGATAACACCCGTTTTATGTCAACAATTTGCTGCTTGATTGTGAGCAGCTTTCACTTGTTCAGTGTATGATTGAACATCCTTAGTTCTTGAGCGAACTTTTGAACTCTTTTCGCGAATGGCCTACCAGATGTCATGTAGTCAACCACACACTGTATTTCAATTTTTAATATATTCTTTGATGAATACTGCTGTTCCTTTATTATAATCTGACAAATTTTTGGCATCCGCTATTCGGATTTATAACTAAAATTCACTGTTCGTAATAGATCCCAGTCCATGGTCCTTGAGACCTTATTTGGATGCTTCGATTTTGGTCAATTTGGTTGTTATGAAACCATTATTCACTGGAATAAGAGAAAAATAAATAGGTGAACAATATATTTTTGTTATATTTCTGCTGTAAAAGTTATTATGTGTAGCTAAAGAAGTGACTAATGTTCGTTTGAATTTGAAAGAATTACGAAGAATTCCATTAATAATACTTCGAAATAATTCAAGCTGAATTCAAAAGAATGCAAATAAATAAGTAAAAATTAAAAAACTCCAAAAAATCGCATTGATTTTAGTAAGTTTGAAATGAGTTAAAAAAATACAAGGGAATTCAAAAGAATTTGTTGAAATGTCTAAGAATTCAAAGTGAGTATAAAAGGCTTCAAGACGAATTAAACAAAAACTTAAAATTTCAAAGAAATACACTGAACTGGGTAGAATTGAGTGAATTTAGAACAATTCAATTGAATAGAAAAATTTAAGAGTAACTGAAATAATGCAGGCTAAATTAGTAAGAATTCAGGGAATTCCAAATAGATTCAGTTGAATTGCAAAACATATTTGAAAATATATTTAAATCTTTGGAACCTCACGAAATTCCGAACTTCTTGTGAATAAATTCTTAGAAATCCATTAAAATATTATAGAATTCTATGAAATATGATAATATTTCCTGAAAGCCTGAAAAAATTTAATAAAATATTTTGAGAACTTTCAAAATCCATTGAAATCATTGAAATCTCCGAATTTCTCATCAAATTCATGGGAATATTTTCAAATATGCTAAAACCTTATAGGTCCTATAAAATAGTTTCATATATCTAGAAGTTACAGAAAATTATTTAAAACTATAACTATGGTGACTTTATCTTGAAAAAGTGACTAATAGTGACTGTTTGGCAGTCCTGATTATTCTCGACAGTTACTTGAAGTTCTTCTCACAGAAATCCCCTGAAATTTACAATCTGTTATATAATAAATTAGAATAAATCTCGAAGAATCCAAGAAAAGTCTAAAAGACTTGAGAAATAATTGAACAAAAACTATTTTTTTCTTAATCTATTGTATTTAGTAGAATTGAGTTAATTTATTCTTCAAGTGGATTCAACAATTTTTTCAAGAACTGAGGATAAATTAACAAAAATTCAGGGGGAATTCCAAATGAATTCAAATTAATTGTAAGCAATATTTTAAATCTCTTAAAATATTTGAAACCCTCCCAAAACACTCTCATTTCTAATAAATTCTTTGAAATCCATTAAAATTTTGTGAAATCCTGTGAAATTTTATAAAATTTCCTCAAATCCTGGAAAATTTATTAGAATCCATTGAAATCATTAAAATCTTTGGAAGACCCTCGAAATTCTAAAAAGCTCGTAAAAATGCTCTGAATTCTTTTTAAAAGCATTAAAATGTGCTCATTTCTTTGAAATTCCTTTAAATTAACGAACTAAATAAAAAATATCTTGAAACCTTTACAAATTCCATAAAAATATTTCCAGTCCTTTGAAATCTTTCAAAATCACTTGCATCTTGTGAAAGCTTTCGAAACTCCCTTGGAATCATTCAAAAGAATCTAAAATATTGAAAATCTTCTGAAATTAATTACATTACTGATATCAAACAAAAATTCCATAGAATATGTGAAAATACCCTCACAATATTACTTGCAAATGTTTTGAAATTCCTGGAAATTATTTGAATTATTGGAATAAATAAAAAAATCCTTGGAATCTTCTGAAATTCTTTAATTTTAAATCTTCTAAAATTACTGCAAACTTTTTAAAGATTTTGAAAATCACTTGGAATTTTTTTAAATGCTCTCAAATATTTTTAAGCTCCTGAAATCCTATTAAATTACTGAAATCGATTAAAAATTTTGTGGAGTCGTACAAGATACTTTAAAAATTTCCAGTTTTTTGAAATTGCTTCGAATTCTTGAAATAAATGAAAATTTTTTTGAAATCTCTTAAAATTTTACAAAAGATTTCAAAGAATTTGAAATCTTTAAAAATCACCTGAACATTCTTGAAGCTCTTGAAAATGCCTTAAAATACTCTAAAATATTTAAAATACTCTGAAATCGAATAATTTACTGAAATCAATTGAAACTCCTGCGAAATCTTTTATAATACCTTAAAATATTTCAAATTCTTCAAAATCTTTTAAAATTTCTTGATTTTTTGTAAAGCTGATTGCAGGTTTTAAAAATACCCTATATTCGGTACACGTCTTTGCATCCGTTTAAATGATTGGAATTATTTTTAAAAAATTGCCAGGTGTATATAATATTTTCATGAAAAAGTCCATTGAACTATTGAAATTATATTTTTTATACTTTAGAGCACATGATCTCAATCAAAAGAAAACGTAAATGTATTTCGTCGAAACGAGCAATGAGAATTACGCTAAAAGAAAATTGTAGAGATATTACGATACATATAATTATATCATTTAGATATTTCTTGTAGGGAGAAAATAACATTCGAGGGAATTAGCATGACAGGCTTTCGAGAGATTTAGAGATTTTTACTGGAGATTTACTAGATAGGATTACAGTTGAATCATTATGAACCAGTAATAAATCTCCTTTGAACATACTCCAGCAAGATAACGAAAAGGAAATATTTTTTGTTTGCTATAAAAAAAGCTGTATAGGACATTGGTGAAAGACTTGATGAACAAAATACATACACTTTTTATTATTATTTGTAGTTATGAGGTACTTGTAACATTCTAAACAAGGCGACTTGAAACAAAAAATATTACATTTTAGCTTTACACTTGTTTTAATTGAGTTAATGTTGTGGAGGATTGTGGCTTATACGAGAATTTACATGTTCTATTTTAAAATTCCACTTGATTTGGCGGAGGGATCCCACTGGAACATCTGTTATTTCATCTCCGGTCATTTTGGCAACTTTGCCGCTTTCCATGTTTATTTTCACCCGTCTTGTGCCACTATCACAATAAATTCCAGCAAGAATTTGACTAGTCTCCAAGATTGCAAAGACGTCACCATCAAATGTTGATAACACAATTCGTTCTTGGTTTGAAGTTCGCTCAAATTTATTCTTTCCTACGGTTAATGCAGGATAAGCAGGAAAAGTGTATCTTCGAAGTTCGAATACCCGGTGCGGATTCTTATAAGGAGTAAGCCGAATAAGTTCAAGATCTTGAAGCTCATTTCCAGATCCGTCAGAAAAAGAAAGCCTGGTTAGTAGAGCACTGGACCTGGCAGGAGATTTGGACCTCGCGCGAAGTGGTGACTCGGCGGGAGGAGACTGCCTTTCCGGAGAAGAAGGTCTGGCAGGCGAAGCATACCTGTCAGGAGTATCAGGTCGGTCTGAAAAATAAGACGGCCTGGAACGAGGAATACCAGGGATAGGTTCGCCTGCAAGAAGAAACAGATAATTACATTATTCACATTCATATTATTTTTTAAAAGCACTTTGGAATTTCATGGACTCCTTGTGGCAAAATTGACGTGGCGAATACTGAAACTATATATTCGAAAAAAATTATAATCCTCCTTTTTGTATATCGCGCTTCAATTTTGAAGCAAAACTGAGGATATTGAGAGAAGATTGCCCATTTCGGACGAATTCAAATACTATTTGAAAAAAATAGCAATAACGATATAATGCATATTACGTCGAATAAATTTTCATTTGCGATAAACGCCGCAAACGTGCACTCGCCTGAGACAGCAGTTCTAGGAAGGCCAAAACCGGGGGGACTGAAACGGAGTGATTGGTGTACCTCAACCATGATTTGGGTAAAATAAAATGATTTCTTCACATCGCACTCAGATAAGAATCTGAATGTCAACCGATCATTTTCTAAACTATTTACAAACATTCTGGACAATAATGGGAACAATTATTTGTATTAAAGTTAAATAATTTGTTTGGAACTAGGCCTCATGCATATTTTTCACTAGGTATTGAAATGTAAAATAAGAACACCTTCGATTAAAAATATTTCTATTCAAATATATTTCGCCCCAACAAAGTAATTAAGTTATAACACTGTTCGAGAAGTTTCAGTGTTGAGGTATTTGTCTAGCAAGGGGAAGGCCTGAGGGTCTAAATTCAAATCGAGGTCGCGTGAGCATAATTCGAGAGATTATCGAATTTCATTTTTTGAATTTATTTTTGAAATTAAAATTCTTCACATCTGAAGAGAATCTTTTTTTAGGGTAATTAAGTGTTCATTCAATAATATCTCATCATCTGAAAAGAATGAGGATATTGGTCATTCATAACAGTAATACATTCTATTTGTTACATTCTGCAATTGTTCAAATCATTTTACGATATACAGAGGAGTGATAGTAAATTCTGTTGTTCTTAAATTATTATTCTCCCTAAACTCACTACCATAGCCTGATCGTAGCCTGATGAGTGTTGATCCGGGTGAAGAAAAAACAGTGGTTGAAAAATGTTTCAAACGAAAATTGGAAAATTTCTAATGTTGCATCAACCTTGAATTATATTAAAAGAATAATGTTAGTAAAATACATTTTCTAAATATTATGAAGTATTAACAAAAGGAAATTAATATTTTGAGAAATCCTGCGGATAGTTTTGAGACATTATTGATGAAAATAAGCCTCTGAAATTTGAGAGATTTATTTGCAACCGTCATTAAGATATCATGTTCGCAAGAAAGTGTGTGACACACACTGAATACATGAACACCGAAGAAAAGAAAAAGGATAGAGAAAAAAAAGAAGTTAAGGAAAGCAGGAGCACAGAAAAAGAGAAACACAGGACAAAACGAAACAGAAGCCCAGGAAGAAAGAAACGCGGGAACTGAGGAGAAACGGAACGCAGTAACATAGAAAAAAAGAAAAGCATGAAAGAGGAAAACATGACAAATGAAAACAAGGAAGAAGGTAAGCAGGAACATAGAAAAAAAGATAACGTAGAAACACAGAAAAAAAGAAACGCAGGAACACAGGAAAAAAAGGCAGGGAAAAAGGTGACACAGAAACACAGGAGAAAAGGAACGCAGAGCCACAGGAAAAAGAGGAAAAAAGGAAAGCAGAACAGGAGTAACGACAGTAACACAGGAAAAAAAGACCACAGGCGAAAAGGGAACTCAGGAATACAGGAAAACAAAAGAAGGAAGGAACGCAGGAAAAAGGAACACAGCGAATAACGAAAAATGAGAAAAAATAACGCAGGAATACAGGAAAAAATAAACGCAAAAAAAAAGGAACATAAGCTAAAAGGGTAGCTTATGCAACATTTCTTAACCCCAGCTTTTCCTGCGTATCGGCCGCGACTGCGGTAATCACCCAGAAATTCTTAGGTTCCGCGATTTAATTTCAGCCAGTGTTGTAACGCAGGAAACTTGTTTGAAAAACTGAAATTGACCGGCCGTAATCTTAAAAATATTAGCTACAACTTGAGCCAATAACACTGAAAAAATCTTCACGGATGCCTAAGATATGATATGTCAGGTCATACCGCAGAAACTTAACATTATTAAAAAATTTCGTATTATATGATGGATCTACCAAAGGAGACAAATTTTCAAACTTTTTAGTTTGAAAATTTGTCTCAAATTTTTAACGAAAGAGATGAAAATTTTTTGTAACATTCCCAAATTAAGTGATTGCATTGTCAAATTTATAATAACTTTCAGAGAAATTGAAGTTACTTTTTTAAGTAAGTGCAACGGGTGAATTTTTTGCTCTGTAACGTATCTGTAAGGAGCAATTTCGAAAAATAAAGTTACTTACCCCCCACAGCTTGTTGGCTTGGTTGGCTCGAAGAAGATGGACCTAAATAAGACTGCCACCTCTTTTTTGGAGGAAGTATAAAAGGTGAGTCGCCCTGCCAACTTAATTCTGTAAGAACGAATAGAAATGGATGAATTTTTAATTTTAAATACTAAAACTGAAAAAAACTTGCTACAAAATTTGGATCAAGAAACAGAAATATTTTTCGTAATGCCAACATTTTTCACGCTTTTTTCATTTTCGGGTCCTTTCTTGCATTTTCTGGTTATATCGATAGCCATAAAATGCATCTGAAAATGACCTCAAAATTCTTGAGCTAAAAATATTATGTATAAAAAATAAAGTTATATGTCGTATGAATTTTGTCGTAAACTTCTTCATATATGTTATACATACAGGGACAATATTGTTTGGTTAATTAATTTTAATATAATTTTGCAGTATATATTTGTCTTAAAAATATAAATTGTAGTAAGACTATAAACGAGCGAAGTTTATATGTAAATAACTACGTATATATCTATGTTATATAATATACTCAAAGAATCAAATGTGAAAAGCAACTTCTTATCACAAAAAATGGGCTTTGTTTACATATTTGATACAATGGGAGTACGTACTATTGTAACATAGATACATAAGATGACGTTTGTGTTAACTTCACTTATATTTTTATGCTATTTATATTCTCAGGAAAAATATAGACTACATATTTTATATGAAAATTAATGAAGCAAAAGAATTTGGTAAAATCTTGAAATTTTCAGTTACAGTAACTGAAAATTCCTAAACTGTAACAGAACTTTCTGATATGTGTGACTGAAACTTTATGCAGTTACCGTTGCTGAAATTACTGTTACAGTGCTTCTGACAATGCAAAATTATGTAATGAAAGTTCCTTAATTTTATGGAAACATGAAAACAGTGAACTGCACTTATGGTCATATTGTGTAATCAAAAATAATTTTGGTGTACAACACCCTCCTAAAAATTATTCGAAAAAATTGAGAAAATCACATCTTTCATGTCTCACTATAAGGACATTTTTCTAATTGTGTTTGTTTTAAAAAGCGGCTCTATTTGATACAAACATATTCAAATATACCTAAGAGTGGATACTTCCTAGAAAATAATTTTCCATAAAAATGCACAAATATATGAACATTATTTATTTATCGCGAGCAACATATATTTTGTCCACATTTTTCGGCTTGAATTTACTACTCTTTGAGAATTTTTCTGTAATGAAAAATAATAAAAATAAAAAACACGTGTCGCTCAGTTTTTCGAGTAATACAACATATTTTAGAATAAAGAAAATCGGAGGCGGACACCTACCTAAGTTTCCTTGTTATTCACCTCCTGAAATTGTCCCAAACCCAGTTAGTTAGTTTACCAATTATATCATGAATATTATTACTTTTGGACATTATTCTTCCCGTCACTGAGTGAACCTCTGCATAGAAATTTGTATGACCGCCATAGTAAATAATGTAATTTTTACATATATAAAAATATTCTTCATGTAGCAACCAATTTAATAAAAAACCGATTATATTTCACAATAACCAAAAGTTTTTTATATTTAACAACTGAAAAATTATATTTCGAAAAACTTGCAGAAAGCTGAAGACATAGAAGGACAAAAATCAAAAGCCGCAAAAAGTTGATATTAGTATAAAAATTATAAGTATGGTCACCCTAATTACACTTACCAACGAAATCCAGATGAACTGAAAATATAAGAATTAGAATGTAGTTGGCGATCTTCATTTTTTCTCAGGTATTAGGTAGATGTTCTGAATGTCGACTGAGACTGACGTGGAAATTTTTTCCACGGAAGCAGAAACTGACACGTTTTGTAAATAGGCTCTATGTGCGCATGAGTGATGGTGGTATCTAAGTCCTTAGTGTCTCTTTTGTAGAAACTTCTCTTTTTAATAGGTTAACATTGAGATATAAAAAAATCATGTAACAGACAAGAAGTAAAGCAAAGAAAAATATCATTCATCACTTTGGTGTCAGTAAACATTTCTTCGATTATTATCACATCATATTCGTTTCATGTTTTATAACTGCGTGTACTTTTATTGATATAGCATAAAATTACCCAGTTAAACAGGTTGTGTTTTTCACTTCTGTAAATGGTCTTTCGCCATCCTATAAATTTTGGAACAAAAAATTATATTTTACTTCTAGTGTTAGACGTTCCTTCTAATAATGTATTCCTGATAAGGCCTGGCGTCGCCGGGCGAAAGCTCGAAATGAAATAAAGTTTTTTAAAAAATTACCAGGCTAGTAGATCGAAAACCGTCACTACATCGACAACCTACATTTCGAAATATAATTTTTTATTCACATAATACATATCATATATAGTACTAAATAATTGCATAACTTTAATCAATCAGCAGTCACGTTTATATTCACAATTTAGAAATATAGACAAATCTGAGAGCCGCAAATTCATTCTAAATACAATTTGTTACTGTCATGATATCACACGTAATACTAAAAAATTGCATATAACATTGACTAATATATACAACTTTATATTTTATCAGAAGATTATAACTGTAATCAGTCATTTATATTCACAATCTTTGGCTACAGTGAGTTTGAATGTAGAAAAATCGTGACCTGCTTCTGCAAAGACATCTAACACTCCGTCGGCAACTTTGCTCACATAAATAATTTTGCTTTTGAATGTCTTGAGCATTTTTTCTGTAGGCTAAAATTCGGTACAGCTTTTACCTGGCAATAGATACCAAACACGTAAAATAGTATCTGCTGTTTTGAAAGACATTCTGTTCCTTAGTTTGTCCTTTATAATATTAAAAATAGAAAATGTTCTTTCCACTGAAGCAGTTTTGAACGGTAAACTAGGAAGCGATAAAGCAGGTTCTGAAATATGCTTGAAACTTTTTTCACCATATGCACTTTTTCCTCCATTAACTTTCGCCCAATATCCGCTGGAGATACTAACATCAATTTGAAGATAGTGAAGAAGCTCCCATTCCGTGCATGTAGCATCAATGTCGCTGCATATATTTTCAAACATTTCAGCCATGTCCACAGTACTGTCTTTATATTGACGTGATGCGATTTCAGGGCTGAAAAGACTTATTTTTTGCAGACCTTTGATATTTTCTGTGATTCTGCAACTGTAGTTCCTCGCAAAATTAAACTAAAATGTCTTTGCCCCTCTCTTTTATAATTTTTAGTGAATCGGGTGCATAGTAGGCACTCTCTGTATTAAAAAAAGTAACCAAAAATAACGCATTCCGTGGCTATTAAGTATTTCTTGAACAGAAAAGTAGTTAGATCTTCATTATTCGACATAGCTTTTTCCAACTCATTTGGCACCACAATCAATTTCACACTACCTAATGGAAGGTTATTCAGGTCCTTCAAAAGTTTCAAGGGTTCAACCGTGTGTGACTGAAAAAGTTTGATAGCGGTTATCACATTTTTCAAAGAATGAGATAGGTCATAGTGTAATTTTAAGGTAGTTTAGCTCTTAGTTGTAATGTGCGCGGGGGCAGGGGGCAAGTCCCACCCCTGGCTCTCAAGCTATAAAACCTATTGTGCCACACCCGCTTTTATTCTCAAGACAGTACTCCGAATCCGGCCATCTTCGAGGAGTGTTTTTGGATCTCGGTGGGTTTCGTTGTTACCAACGTTCTGAGAATATACCTCTCGTTTTCGGAGTACAGAAACAAAAATTTGGCGTCAGAATAAGAAAATTCCACAATCTTACTCAAAATTCAACAATTTTTCCATGAAAGTCAGTACAAGGGACATTTTCGCAGTACATAACACAAAGTTGGGGTAATAATTGGAAAATTCGAAACTTTTACTTAATTTTACGAAGAATCCCAAAATTTTACCAAAAATTTCATTTATTTGGCAGATTCCCATGAAAATTAGTACAAGGAAGGTTTTCGGAGCACAGAACACAAATTTGGGGTCAAGATGAAAAATTTCACAATTTTGTTCAAAATTCTACCATATTACCAAAAATTATAAAATTTTAGTAAATCCGACGTAGTTTACTACGTCGGAATTTTCAATAGGGATGCAAATAATGAGGCAGGCATTGAATGGTAACGAGATTCGGGTTAGTCCCTGTCAGTCTGGAAGAAATAGAATTGTGAGCTCTAACCACGGCGCTCGCCCCATTAACACTAATGCCTAAAAGTTTCTCCAAATTCAGATCATCATCTGCCAGTTGCAGTTCAATAAAAAAAAATGATTTTTAATCAAGAAGATTAATTTTCTAAAAATGGAATGGTTACATTTTTAACCCAGGAGATGAAACTTCAACCAAAAAATGAATTTTTAACAAAATAGTATATAGTATACACAGAGGTAGACAGAGAAGGTTGGCTGGTTTTGACGGACAATTTCATACTTATCGTTTCTATACAATCATTTCATCTCTGTCTACCTGATACGATAGAAAAAGAGGTTTCGAAACGATAGTTTGGAATTCGATCTATCTTATTCAGTCTATCTAACATTGTTGACAACGGGCTGAATCCTTATTGATTGAAATGGGGCTTTGTGATTGGCATTACTTTGGAATGTTGAAACAAAAGAAATAGGCTCTCAGGGATGTGACTGCAAAGGACAATACTGTGCCCACCGAAATAGTCTCTTCTGAATTTGGTGATAATTAGTCAACCAATATGGTCAAAATGATGTTGAATTACTGTCCAAGACATCCTCTCCGAGGTATATGACCAGCTAAGCTGGCTACTAAAATTCCTACCAAGACTCAATCCAAATTAGAAATCATAGCACCAGGAATGTTGCCAGTGACATCCGGGCTTGAGCTACAGAGGTCCCACTCATATTGCCGGGGATCGAAAATAAACCCTTCCAAGAAAACAGATAATGAATTTCGCCTCGAGGCGAATAAGTTATTTAGGAAATCAAGTGTCAGACGGAAACTTGAATCCTAGTAGTTTTTCAAGACGTTCAATAAAGATTGGGGTATGACCAGAAGGACATGAGCAGGTTGTTACACGGCAGTAGGATTGGCCGGCAAATTTCAAATGGGTTAAGCTACTCCAATTGAAAATAAGCGTCTCATTAGTTTCTTGAAGACTCTCACTAGGTCTGGAAGGATCAGGATTCTTCGGGATGGTCTCATTTTCGAAAAGTACATATAATAAAAAAAGAAAAACAGGCAGAATCTATTCTTAAGCTTAAACTATCTTAAATAATTAACCCAAGTCTTGGAAAACCGCGCAGCTTCTGGATGCTGGAAGCAAAATAATGAAAATATTTAAAATGGAAAAAACAAAATAGTCTGAATCTTGAAAATTAGGGAACTTGTGACTTGAAAATATCATGTAACGTAACATCCGCATTCTATCTTGTAATTGCTATTTTTTAAAAACACTATTTGGATTTGTCCAAAATATGCAATCTTCTCATAACCTCCTCAGACTTGCCTCAAAATTGAGGGGTCATATGCAAAAAAGAGTTATTTTTTCCTTTGTTCTTGTGTTCCTTTTTTCTTTTCTTTATTTTCCCTATATTCCAGCTTTCCTTTTTTTCCTTTTTTCCTGTGTTCCTGCGTTGCTTTTTTCTTATGATCCTGCGCCTGCCTCTTTTTTTTTACCTGTCGTCTTGCATTTTTTTCTCTCCTTTCTTCCTGTGTTGCTGCGATCCTTTTTGCCTATGTTACATTTTTCCTGTGTTTATTTTTTCCTGCGTTCCGGCAATCCTGTTTCGTTCTTTTTTCTTATTCTCTTTGTTCTTTTTCCCCTTTTTCCTTCATTCCTTTTTTCTCTTTTTTCGCCCTGGCTTTCCTTTTTTCCCATGTTGCGGCTTTCGTTTTTATTTCCTTACTTTTGCCTGTGTTCCTTTTGTCCTTGTGCTACTGCTGTTACTCCTGTTCTGCTTTCCTTTTTTTCTCTTTTTCCTGTGTTTCTGCGTTCTTTTTTTCTTGTGTTTCTGCTTTCCTTTTCTTTTTGTTTTCCTTTTACCTGTGTTTCTGCGTTCCTTTCTTTCTATGTTCCTGCGTTCTTCTTTTTTTCTTTTTCACTGCGTTACCTTTTTCCTGCGTTTAATTTTTTCTGTGTTCCTGAGTCCCTTCTTTCCTGTGTTTCTACATTACCTTTTTTCCTATGTTTCTGCTTGACTTTTTCCTTGTTTTCATTTTGTCTTATTTTCCATTTTCCTGTGTTCCTTTTCTTTTATGTTACTACGTTCTGTTTCTCCTTAGTTCCCGAGTTTCTTTTTTCCTGGGTTCCTTTTTTGTTTTTTCCTGCGATTCTCTTTTCCTATGCCCCTGCTTTCCTTTATTTCCTCTTATACTGTATCCTGTTTCTTTTTTTGGGTGTTCATGTATTTTTGTATGTGTCGCACACTTTTTTGTGAACACGATAACTTAAAGACGGTTGCAAATAAATGTTTCAAATTTCAAAGGCTTATTTTCATCATTAATGTCTCCGAACTGAAAGTGGTATTTTTCAAAATACCAATTTCGTTTTTTCTAGTACTTCATAATATTTAAAAATTGTATTTTATTGACATTATTTTTTCAACATAATTCAAAGTTGATGCAACATTAGGGAGAAATGATTTGAAGAACAACAGAATTTACCATCACTCTTCTGTAAATCGTAAAATTAATTGAAGAATTGCAAAATATGTAAAAGAGTATGTATTACTGTTATTAATTTTTAAAATGTCAAAAGTATATAATTCTTCAAAACTTTTTCTGTGAAAAATTACTGGCTTATGATTTTAGTTTTAAAAAATTGCATGCTTTCTCAGTCTTAGACTATATTTCTTTCAGGAACATAAGTTTATGGTCAATAAAATCTTATCATTGTAGCGATAAAAATAACAAATGAAAGCGATAAGAATGAAATGTTTGATAAGAGGTAAAAGTCTTTTAGTTCACGATATTCTTGTATGTTTAATATTTTTCTTGTGCAAACTATTATTTTCTATTTTGGAAAATACCAGTAATAATATTGCAATAATATTGCAATTCTTAGGCAACTACCTAAGAACTGAAACTTTTCGAACACTGCCATAACTACTCATTTTGTTGGGGCTAAATATATTGAAATATAAACATTTTTGAACGAACTTGTTCTTATTTTACTTTACAATACACAGTAAAAGATGTGCAGGTGGCCTAGGCCTGTATAATTCACGAGGTAACGACTAGAGAATATATATGATGTACTCTAATAAAACACCAGAGTAATCCTCAGCAGCACTGTTGATCAAATTCTTCATTAATGCTTGAATCAGTTTTGAGACACGTGGAAAAATGAGAATGATCTATACTCTGGTCTCATATTTGGCAGTTATCCTTAACTCCATTGGTAAATATAATATTTATTATATCTTGAATTTTAAGAACATTTTTAAGTTTTCAACATATAAAAATTTGTCCGCCGTAATCTGCATTTTATCCTAGTTCCTATTTTTTCCAAACACTATTCAAATTGATCCGAAATGGTAAATCTTTCTCTCACTCTCATGAGTCTTTCTTCGAAATTGAGGCGCCATAATATGCAAAAATGAGATATAGAATTATTTCGCGAATGTAGGGAGGGGGGGGGTCCTAAATGTCGCTGAAACACAAGCAGCTAACCCCTCATACTCTTGCGAAATAAAAATATCTACCCGGTTAGCATTCGGCACCTCAATTTTGCCACAAGGAATCCATGACATAACAAGGTGTCTTTAAAAAATAATAAGAATAACAAAATTTAATTCTCTATTTCTTCTTGCAGAATTGAGTTCACACTTTGAGTGCTTACCTAATGGCGAACCTATTCCTGGTGTTCCTCGTTGGAGACCTTCTTATTTTTTAGACCGACCTGATTCTCCTGCCAGGTCTCTTTCGCCTGCCAGATCTTCTTCTCCGGAAAGGCGGTCTCATCCTGCCAAGTCACCACTTCGCGCGAGGTTCAGATCTCCTGTCAGGTGCAGTGCTCTACCCACCAGGCTTCCTTCTTCTGACGGATCTGGATATGGACTTGAAGAACTTGAATTTATTCAGCTTACTGCGAATAGGAATCCGCACTTGCTATTCCAACTTCGAAGATACAGTTTTCCTGCTGATAAAATGATTAAATTAACCATAGGAGATAATATAATGGTGCCAATTCCAAATCAAGAACAAATTGTGTTATCAACACTAAATGGGGAGGCTTTTGCAATATTGGAGACTAGTCAAATTCTTGCTGGATTTTATAGAAGCAGCAGAAAACGGGTCAAAATAAACATGACAAACGGCACGGTTACCATAATGACCCGAGATGAAATCACGGATGTTCCAGTAGGATCCAACCGCCCAATCAAATGGAGTTTTAAAATAGAACATGTAAAGCCTCGTGTGAACCACAATCTTTCACACCATTAACTCGACTGTTAAAATGTAAAGCTAACATTTAATATTGTTTGTACAAAGTCACATTACTATGTTAAAAGAACCTTCTGACTACAAGTAGTAATAAAAAGTCAATGTATTTTGTTCCGCAAGGCTTCTTTCTATCTTTTGTCAGTGCCCCATGCAGTCTTTTTTGGTAGCGAATAAAAAAGTTCCTTTTCGTTTTCGTACGAAAATATTTTCGGAAGAAATTCATTGCCAACTATGTAATTCTCGCAACCAATCAGGGCCCCGAATCCTCTCATGGATGCAAGAGACATACTTTTATTGTGAATAACCATTAAGCTGAACAGGGAGCGAACTCAGGGTGCAGTCCCATGGAGCTAGATTAGTAGAACAGGGGAACAGTTTTGACGAATGATGTGGTTGTCAGAGTATTTGCAATAACCTCATTGGTCAAAACTATTTCACTATTCTACTAATATACCACCATGTCTTCCATGGGACTGCGACCTCAGCTACTTGCAAGATTTACAGATTTTGACGTTAAAAATTAAAAATGTAAACTTCCGATTCAAACTTCACAAACTATCTGTTGTCTCAGTCTAAAATATACTATTTTTAACGAATTCAGTTTGAAAATTTTTAACCAGCGTAAAGAACAATTTTCTAATAGTCCTGATTGTTCTAATTCAAAAACTTTTTATTTGTAAGTGAAAATGCTGTATTTCGATGTGTAAATACAGATAAAAATGTATTTATTTAGAAAAAATTTGAGTATTTTGAGGAGATATTTAGAAGTTTTTAAATACAATTTTAAAGCTTTTAAGGATTTTGAAAGGCTTCAAAATATTACAAAAATTTATTAAGATTCCTTGAGAAGTTGAAAATGATTTTTCATTTCGAAAAATTAATTTCAAGAGAATATTTAAAAAGATTTCAGAAGATTTCCAAAATTGTAAAAATGATAGTCTGGAATATTTTAGGGAAATTTTTTTTAATTTGCAGGATTTTTCAAAAGCTTTAGGGAAAAATCGAATAATTTAAAAACATATTTGGAAGTTTTGAAAAGTTTTCAACAATAATTTCAAATTTGCGTAGATTCCAAGAAATGTAAAATAAAAAGTTCCTGGGGAAACTTAAAGTGTTTTTTTAGTAAAAAAATATAGTTTTAGGTGAATGTTTTGAAAGATTGCAAACCAAAATTTGATTTAAAAATAATAATTGAACAGTTATTCATTTGGACCGATTTAAAATTAAAATAATCTAACTTCTAATCTAAAAAGTGTTCAATTTAAAAAAATTATAATCTTTTAATCTTTAATGTTTGTAACTTAAAATTTCCTAAAACAATATAATTTTTAATAAATTTGTTGATCCATACTTTAATTTAGGGTATTTAAAATAATGTCGGGCATATATAATTAATACAAATTATCATTTTGACGCCCTTTATGTGTAAATTCTATTATGTAAATATATTAATATTTCAAAGTGTTACCAAAGGTTTTAACAATTTTCAAGATTTCACGATATTAAAAAAGATTGCAAAGACTTCAATTTGTTTCAATAATTCACACGGATTTCAAAGAAATTGAGCGATTATTGGATTTCATCAAAACTTTCCAGAGCTTAACAAAAATTTCTAGGAATCTCAAAAGATTTTAAAGATTTTGGAATGTTTTAAGATAATATAAAAGATTCCAACAAATTTTTAATTGATTCCACTCAATGATTTCATTTCAGAGTATTTTAAACATTGTAGAGTATTTTAAAAGATTCCAAGGAATTTTCAAAAGCTTTAAAAAGTTTCAAGTTGTTTACAAAGATTTCGAAGGATTTGAAATGTTCATAGGGAATTTTTGAACATTCCGAGGAATTTTTTATTTATTTCAATAATTTAAAGGAATTTTGATGGATTCGTAATATTTTAGGGTATTTGAAAAGAATTCAAAGCATTTTCATGAGATTTTTGGAACTTTAAGGGTTTTCTAAAGATATTTTCAAAGATACCAAGGGATTTTAAAAGATTCCAAGGAACTAAAAAAAGTTCTAAGGGATGTGATCACATTTCTGATAATTTCAATGACTTTATGGCATTTAAAAAGCTCTCAAGCTATTCTAATAAATTTTCGAGGATTTAAGGAAATTTAATAAAATTTCACGGAATTTTATAAGATTTGAATGGATTAAATTATTTAACGCCGTCAAGGGGGACGCGGACTTCTGAATCGCCAGTGTCTTCGTAACTGAATTGTTCGAGACCCTTGGCCTCAATTTTAACATGAGGGGTGAGGAAAGTGCATCAATCCATCTAGATGCTTCACTTCTAAAACTTGAAGTGAAGAAAGCAGAGGTTGAAAAATTTTATCAACAGCGACTCGACTAGAAAATGCACAGAAACTTTCACAGTAATGTAGAAAAACAGGCCTTGTCGAAGGAGCAAGCAGAGCATGTCATGTACACGCTGGGTACCTTGAACACATACTATCGGGGTGTCCCACCCACCGTGACCTCATTTTTTAGATGACAGTTGCTCCCAGTGGGACCCTGCGGTGGTTGTTAACCTTTAGTTTTCAATTATATATATATTAATTATTGTTTATATTATTGTTTATATTAATTATTGCTATGTTTCGAAAACAGATTCACATTATACATCTATCAAATATTATTCATACAGAACTTGTATCTAGTCTTATCTTCCACGATTTTCAAAATTTCTATTAAATTATATCCATCAAGAAAGCTTATACTTTTCTTTTGACAGTTTCTGATTAAAACTCTAATGAATCTTATCCACAACGTTCTTGTATCATATTCTATATTGCACAATTTCAGAAATTTCTATTAAATATAAGATAGTTTTCGTAACAATATCTTGGTAGAAGAGTATAAGATTTTACAGCGAATAGAATTTGATAGGCATTTTTTTTATTGAGAGTCATATAATTAGGTACAACTCTAGTGGGGGATAATATCTGATACATTTTTAATGAGAAAATGTTGACAGAAAAGTATACGATTTTTCTGCGGATAGAGTTAGATGGGCTGATCCTAATGAAAAAGTAGTAATTCATCATGGCCCATTACCTGAATAAAAGATGTTGAGCTATGATTGGGCAATAATGGATCCTTGAAATAGGGGAATCTCTTATTATTTGCAAACATTACTCTCATTGATCCAACTGAAAAATGATTGCAAGACATCTAGATCTGAATGATATTACAAATTTCATTTGTCGAATTTTGGCGAGGGTTGATCAAAGACTTTTCACTAATTCTGTTGGACAAATCTTGGTATCATTGTATATTTTAAAAAAGCGGGCCTTTCGACGAAACAGGCTTTTGACATAGCCACAGTATAATTGACTTTGGGTTGCGTATGAATGACTAAGTGAGCTAGTAAAAGATACAAGGATTATGAGGGGTTCTGAATATAACACCTTCTAGTCTCAAAAATGAACTTAGGTCAAGGATAGAGAAGAAAGAGAACCAAAAAGAAATTACAGAAACCGGAAGTACGAATAGATTTTCAGAATAGGATATACGAACCCATAGATGGGGTAACTTGGGAGGCATTGATGAGCAGTAAAGAAATAGAGAGCGCAACGACTATGTTCGGGGATATCATTGTTAGAAGTGCGACCGAAGTGTGTGGTACTGCAGTTGTAGGAAGAATGTCTGGTGATGCATGGTAGAATGATGAAATCCACGCAGCCTTATGTGAAAATAAACAAGCGTATCTAAGAAAGTTGAACATCACAGGCCATAGCGATGAGAGGAGAAATTGACATGAAAATTATAACAGAGATAAAAAGAGGAAAGTAGAACTACTAGTCAAAGAAATTAAAGATAGAATAAAAACAGAAGAAGAGAAGAAAATGAAAATCGGTTGTGAAGAAAGTAAGAAATTATTTTATAAATTAGCGTTCATCCAGTATGAAAGGAAGTAGAAGTATAGAGTTAGTCAGAAACTAAAATAGCAAGGGTGAAATTCTTTATTATACAGACGCAATACAAGACGGTTTGAGAGACTCTTTTAGGCATCTAAGATTAGGGGTACAATTAGGAACTTAAAGAATGGTAGGGCTTCAGGTGTGGATGGTATTACATGTGGAATGCTCAAAAGCGGTGACGAGTATTTACTTGAAAGGTTGAGTGAGTTGATAAATATTTGTAGCTAAATGGGGGAAGTTCCAGATGATTGAAAAAATGCAATTAGCTTTCCAATATAACAAGGAAAGGGTGATAAAGATAACTGCAAAAGTTAGCAAGGTATCCGCTCACAAAGTACCGTAGGAAAAATATATTCAAAAATAGTTACTCATAGGGTAATGAAAATAACAGAAGAAAAGATCTGGAAATTCTAATGTGGATTTATGCCAGGAAGCTCATGTGCGAATCAGATATTCATCTTCAGACAGATCACAGAAAAAATTTTGAAAGCAAATAAAAAA
This sequence comes from Andricus grossulariae, assembly GCA_011634705.1. NCBI lineage: Eukaryota > Metazoa > Arthropoda > Insecta > Hymenoptera > Cynipidae > Andricus > Andricus grossulariae. The sequence continues at coordinate 87,853,430 of JAABKJ010007545.1, read as the reverse complement.
GTTTTCTGTGCATTTGTTGACCTAGAAAAATCATTTGACAAGGTGGATAAAAGTAAACTTTGAGAAGTCCTGGCAGAAGATGGTGTCAATGGATGACTCCTAAAAGCAATAAAAGCAATATGTGTAGATATTAAAGCGAGCATGAGGGTAAATGCACAACTGGTCGTTTGCAGATGATAAGCGTTTTACGGCAGAATTAGTCGAAGGCTTGCAGAGAATGGTGAGCAGACTAAATATTGGCATGAACAATATGGGCCTTAAAATTAACGTGAATAAAACAAAAATTATGGTGTCTGAAGGACAGCGGGGAAAAACAGTATGCAACATTGCCTTAGAGAATGTAGGGATGGAGTAAATTGATAAATACGTGTATACTGAAAGTTTATTTACTACTGACGAAAAAATCGATTAACATATAGCCAGGCGTGTAAGCTAGGGTAGGAAGGTTATCGACAGTATTCATTTAGTATTAATTTATTATAATAATAAAACAAAATGTGAGTTGGAATGGGGAATAATTATTTTGTCTTCGAACAGGGAAAAGGAATTTTGGAAAAGAATTTTAATTCTCATCCAAAGGAGTGGTATTTGAAAAACCTTTCAACAAAATTTCTGTTTTAATTTATAATTATAGTTTTATTTTCAAAAATTCATGTTCCAAATCAGAAACCTTTGAAACCATTTAATATGTTTAGAAATCTCTATAAATCTTTGAAACACATCTGAAATCATCTGAATCTTTCGAAATATTTCAAATTGACCGCCGCAGATTAACAATTGTCCTGGAGAAAGAGAGAAATCACCGAGAGTAATAGAATCATCACACAGAAGAATCGCGAGTTTACTTTTGTTTCGGCTTATATTTCATGTTATCGAAATAAGATTTTCTATCTCAAAATAAGAATACTTCAGAAATCGAACTATAAAATGAATATAGCTGCATTTTTATTCTCCGGTGTCTCATTTTTGTTGACACTTTTTCAAAGCTTCAAATGGGCCATCTTAGTAAACATATAAATTTGCCAACTGACGACGGATTCAGTTTATCACAAAATATTATATAAACTACGATAACAGTTTGACGCAATTAATAACTAAATTTCTTCATTTCTTCAGACTGATGAGATGTAAACACCTGATAAGAATATGTTTCACAACTATGATCTAACAGCTAAAGACTACGGGTTATACTACACAATCTGGAAAAGAACTAGGATATTCGTTAGAGACATACTTATTAAAATTCTTGATTAATAAATACATCAGATTTCTCTAATTAGTAAATATGAGGATTGTTTCTACTCTCGTCTTATCATTGGCGGTTGTCTTCAATTCCATTGGTGAATATACTAATATAATACATCTGTAATTTTAAGCACATGTTTTAAGCTATACTCAAATCATATTTTATGCGTAGTAATACAGATAATCGATCCCAATTGCTATTTTCCTTCAAACTTCATCTCGTTTCCTGATGCTTTCGTGTTTACTCTGAATTATCCACATTTTCAGTATTGAAAAAATCTGTTCTTTTCTTCCAGATTAACAGTTATTTGCATTTTTCGAACTGATGTTTTTGAGTCAAGTGATAATTTCTGGTAAGCTGAAGAACCGCTACAAGGCACGGTACTGCTTGTGTAAAGTTTCTTTTTTAATAATGACGAAGCGACTTGATCTTTTTGTGTTTTTGGAAGTTTTTGAACTACCTGCATAAGATTTTCGCGAGCTTCGATTGAATTATTGCAAAGGTTTTGTTTACCTCTACCTACTGCTTGAAATTATTTTCCACAAACTTCAACCGATAAACTACTATCAATATTTGTGTAACCTTTTGCGGCACATTTTGACTCGTATACGTTAAACTAACATTGAGATCATCTTCAGCAGTGATGATAGTCGGTACATTGTTCCTATGACCACGACGTTTTTTCACTCCTTTATGGACTTTGTACTTGCCTAACCAACATGCAAAACAATCGAATTCGTCATTATTCTTCTAATTATCTTTTGGCAAATTTATATCTTAATAATTTGGCATAACTGTCAATGGTCCTTTGAATTTCCCAATGGAAAATTGATTTTTTCTATTTACATATTGGACCAAAATTTTGCTTCAAATGGCTCATAAGGATTCAAACCTCTCTATAGAGGATTTTGAGAACGCAATCAAGCAGGACCAAATAATTTCGTTTTCTACCAAAATAGTTAAATTTTCAACAAAACAGATGAATTGTTACCCAGAAACATAACAGACTTTTCAACCAAAGAGAATCAACTTTCAACTAAGAATAGTTCGATTTTCTCACTGGGTTCTATTAACTCAGATTTTATTTAAGCGGATGAACGAGAAAGAAGGCGAAAATGGACTAAACAATAAAAGATTGTATGAAAATTAAAGGTAATTTTCAATACTTTCAGAATATTAGGTTTGAAAACTGAAATTTTGCTCAGGAAATAGAGTTAATTTTTCACTGCACACTTTGTCATTCCGAAATACACACATTTAAATTCGTGCTACACAAAGTGTATCTTACTATGCAAAATTTCAGGCCCTGCACAAGAGGTTCATGATATGCCATAATACGATTAATAACCTTGAGATAAATTTAAGTTCCAATATTGACTTGAGGAAAAATATTGTGGATTTTAATTTTTTCTTTCTGCATTTCTTACAACATTTTAATTTTCTCTGCTGACATAGTTTATCTTCAACATAACTTCTTTTTCCGGCTAGATTCTAAAAAAAGATCAAAGAATTCGTATTGAATTCGAGTAAATAAAAGGTTGATTTCAACAAGTTTCATAATTCATCTCAGATGCAATATGCCAGAATATTTAGTAATACTTTTATTTTCCCTTCTAAGATTCCTGTTGAGAATCCCAGTTGCGGTACTTCTCTCTCCGAAATAAGAAAAATATGCCGATAGAGAAAACTAAAATCCCGCGAAATATGCCAGAAGAGAATACACAATGAAAATTTAATTTTCTGTTTCTTGTTGCAGATTTAAGTTCAGAGTTCGAATGTTTACCTAATGGTGCCCCTATTCCTGGTGTCCCTCGTGGTGGACAATATTCTTCTTCTTCTAATAGACAGCATTCTCCCGACAGGTCTCTTCCTCCTGCCAGACCTTATTCTCCGGCTTTGTCTGCTTTTCCTGACGAGTATCCTCTTCGAGACAAGACTAAATCTTCCCCTACTGGCGAGCCTTCACTGCGTGACAGGTCTAAATTTCCTACTACTGCCGTGCCTCGAAGCCTTCTTCCTATCAGGTCCAGATCTCCTCCTACTGCCGAGCCCGGAAGTCCTCTTCGTGTCAGCTCCAGCTCGCCTCCTGCCAGTCATTCTCCTCTTCGCGTTTTGGGATTACAACTTGAACACCTTAGATATATTCGGCTTATTCCCAACGCGAATCCGAACCGTCGATTTCAAATTCGAAGATACACTTTTCCTCCTGATAAACCAATTCATTTGAGAGGGAAACATAAGGTCGTTCTGCACATGCCAACCGAAGAACAAAGTGTATTATCAACATCCAGTGGTGATGTCTTTGCAATAGTGGGGGATAAAAAGAATCTTCGTGGAATATATGCGACAAGAGCTGGCTATCAAAGGGTAAAAATAAACATTGACAGTGGCAAGGTTGAAAATATGACCCCACAAGAAACCATGGAATCTCCTGTAGGAAACAAATACACTATATCAAGCAATTTTAAAACAGAAGTTTCAGAAGAGTTTTTTCCACAAGTGCAATTTGATTTGTAAACAAATTCAAAACTAAAGTATAATATTTTATGTGATCTGAAGTAGGATCAAAATGTTACAAGTAACTGTAATTTGGTCTAAAATAAACAATTCTAACCTATTTCTTAAGACATTTTTAATTATGTAAATTCAAAAATATTTTTTATGTGAAAGGAAAAAATGTGTATTGATTAATTCTTCTGAACTCACTGAGTTCTTCGAATTCTGTCAATTCCTTGAATTCGTTCTGACTTAATTGAATTCTTCTGAATTATCTGCATTGCACATTCAGGAAATTCCATCGGTTCAAGAAATTTCATGAATACAAGGAATTCTGAAGGCTTTCAAAGAATGTAAGTAATTAAGATAGTTTAGGGGATCTAAAGAGTAGAGGGAATTTAGAGAAATTAAAGAATTCGGATTATTATGAGATTCCAGAACAATTAGAATGATTCCTTTGAATTATTTTGAGTTCAGAACTTCTAAAATTCTACTTAATTCTTTTGAATTGCATCAAATGCTTCTGAAATCTTTTCAGTTCTTTTAACTTACTTTCATTTCCCTGAAATGTATCTGAATTTTTTCAATTATCTGTACTTCTTGAATTCCGCCTTACTTGAATGAAGTTCTCTAAATTATCAGAATGCTACGAATTAGAAAGTTTTACGCTTTCAAACAATTTCACCAATTCCGTGAATTTCATAAATTCCCTAAATTCCATTAGTTTTATGAATTTAAGGATTTCGCGCATTTAATTCATTCCATAACTTTAACGAATTCCATGAACTCTACGAATCCTAATAATTAAAGAAATTTCTACAAATTCCAGGAATTTATGGAATTCTACGAGTTGAAAAAAAAATCAGAGAATTCAAAGCACTTGAGGATTTTAAAAGAATTCGGATGATTGCTCTTAATTAAATTTCTCCAAGTTATCCAGATTACTCTGAATCATTTAAATTCCTCTAAATGGTTTGGTCTTTTTTAGACAATGAAAGGAGAACGATTGACTAAACAATTATATTCAGGTTAAGCGAATCGTAGCGCACACATAGGCAGACTTAGGCAGTTTAACAATATCTATAAATTTTTTTAAACCGTTGGAAATCATTCAAATGTTTTGAACTTTTTTGAATGATGAGAGAAAAATTTTTTAATGACCGGGAGAAAACTAGAAAATTACCAGGAATTATAAAATAATCCCACAAAAACATATAGGGATCATTTTTGTTGCAGCATTTGCTATGTTCTCTGAAAAAGATTTTTTTCTCATAACGATTCCCCCCGTGTCTTATTTTTGTTGCTACTCGAAGCGACACCAGTTTGGCGTACTTTTGATGATTGGTGTTTTTTTTTAGCCGTCGGGTAGTTTTTCTGTATTTTTTCGAAATTCATATTAATTTTTCAGAACTTCAAATGGGCCGTTTTAGTAAATACTACATAAATACTCTATTCGAACGATGGTTTGAGCTTAAATTAAAATATTATATTAATTGCGATATCAGTTTTCACGATTTTTATAACTCTATTGTTATCTTCGAACTGACTGTAATGAGATTTAAACATCTGAGAAGGACAAGTTTCACTGGTTTAATCTAAGAGATAACGGCTATAGGTTGTACTGTATAATCTGATAAGAAACTGGAATACTCATCAGTTCATTATTAATAAATTCCTTCATTGTTCAATTAATCAGTTTTTCTTAAATAAGAAAAGATCATGATCATTTCTACTCTCGTCCTAACTCTAACGGTTGTCCTCAATTATATGGGTGAATATAATAATTCAATATATATGTAAATTTAGGCACAGTTTTTAAGCTATACTCAAATCAGATTGTATGCGAATTATTATACGTTCCATCCCAATTGCTATTCACTTTCAAACTTTATTTAATTTTGTCCAAAATGATTAGGAATTTAATCTGAATTCGTTCTGGGATATTCCAGAACGTGTGTGTTGAAAACAAATTGAAATCAAACAATGTCCCCGTTGGCACAGAATTTGTACCATCTGTTACCACGAGCACATATGGTACACTCCTAAGCGGTCATTCAAAAAGTTACGTAAGACGATTGGGGCGGTAGAGGAGCACATCTTGCGTGAAAACAATTTTAACCAAAAAAATAACAAAATCCAAGGATATTAGAGCTTTGAGGAAATTCCAGCAGAAATTCTATCAATTAGAGCTCAAGCAAATTTTCTTTTAAAGAAAATGCGCAATTTATATAGGTATATGTTTTTCAATAACGTTACCAAATTTATCCAACTCATACAAGTATCTAAAGGGATTAAATGGAATAATTAATAAACTTCATCAATTTTTATTATTAAAAATCCTGTATGCCAGTGGGGGAGGGACCCACATATCAGAAGCATGGTTCGCTCATATGCGCCTCCAATAAAAAATGTTGCTTCACGAAACTCTAGGAGTTATGACAGGTGTTACGTGAAGAGGGAGAGGGGCGAAACGCCAGTACCCCCAATTTAAAAACAAAGTTTAAATTGCTTGATCTTGAAGATCACCAAATGCGCTGATATACGACGTCAAAAAAAAAATTTTGCACCACATTGATAACCGGGTTATCAGCGATCAAAATGAGGGGTGGAGGTTGAAGTTTTTGAACTAACTGCATAAGATTGTTGCGAGCTTTTATTGCATCATTGCAAAGGTTTTGTTTACCTCTAACCACTGCTTAAAAAGATTTTCCACACACTTGAACGGATGAACTACTATCAATATTTTTTTAACCTTCTCTGGCACATTTTGACTCGTATACGTTAAACTATCATTGAGATCATTTTAGCAGTGATGATAGTCGATACACTTTTCTTATGACCACGTCCTTTTTTCACTCCTTTATGAACTTCAGACTTGCCTATTCAACATATAAAATAATCACATTCGCCATCATTCGCCCCAGTATCTTTTGGCAAATTTAAATTTAAATATTTCGGAGTAACTTTTTCTGATTGGGTTTTATTAATTCAGATCTTATTTAAGTGGATGAACAAGAAAGAATACGAAAATGGACTACAGAATAAAAGATTCAATGAATATTAGAGGTAATTTTTAATGCTTTTAAAAGATTAGGTTTGAAGACTGCAAATTTTGCTCAGAAGATACAGTTAATTTTCCACTGCACACTTTGTCATTTCGGAATACACACATTTAAATTCGTACTACACCAAGTGTGTCTCACTATGCAAAGTTTCAGGCCCTACACAAGAGGTTATCTTTAACATAACTTCTTTTTTCGGCGAGATTCTGAAAAATGATCAAAGAATTCGTATTGAGTTCGAACAAGTTAAAGGTTGATTTCAACAAATTTCATAACTTATCTCAGATATAATATGCAGGAATATTTAAAATATTCTATTTTTCCTTCTGCGATTGCTGTTGAAAATGCCAATTTCGTACTTCTCTCTCCGGAAGGGAAAAATATGCCGATAGAGAAAATTAAAATCCGGCAAAATATGCCTGAAGAGAATACACAATGAAAATTTAATTTTCTGTTTCTTGTTGCAGAGTTAAGTTCAGAGTTCGAATGTTTACCAAATGGTGCCCCTATTCCTGGTGTCCCTCATGGCGGAAAATATTCTTCTTCTTCTTCTGACAGACAACGTTCTCCCGTCAGGTCTCTTCCTCCTGCCATACCCTATTCTCGGGCTTCGGCTTTTCTTAGCGCGTATCCTCTTCCTGACAGGTCCAGGTCTTCTCCTACTGGCGAGCCAACTCCTTGTGACACGTCTAGATTTTCTACTACTGCTGAGACTCGAAGCCTTCTCCCTGTCAGGTCCAGATCTCCTCCTACTGTCGAGACTCATAGCCCTCTTCCTATCAGGTGCACATCTCCTCCTACTGCTGAGCCCCGAAGTCCTCTTCGTGCCAGGTCCAGGTCGCCTCCGGCCAGGTATTCTAGTCTTCGCGTATTGGGATTACAACTTGAACAACTTAAATATATTCGGCTCATTCCCAACATGAATCCGAACCGTCGATTTGAAATTCGAAGATACGCTTTTCCTCCTGATAAACTAATTCATTTAAGAGGAAAAAATAAGGTCATTCTGCACATGCCAACCGAAGAACAAAGTGTATTATCAACGTCCAATGGTGACGTCTTTGCAATAGTGGGGGAGAAAAAAAGTCTTCGTGGAATATATGCAACAAGAGCTGGCTTTCAAAGGGTAAAAATAAACATTGACAGTGGCAAGGTTGAAAATATGACCCCACAAGAAATCATGGAGTCTCCCGTAGGAAAAAAATACGTTATATCGAACAGTTTTAAGAAAGAAGTTTTATACTAGTTTTTATCACAAGAGTAATTTGATTTCTGAACAAATTCAAAACTGAAGTATAATATTGTATATAATCTGAAGTACGATGCAGCCCGTTTTACCCCTACACGTCAGGATTTTGAGATAACCTCAAAAACACCCGAAAAATCCCTAAAACCGGTCAAATCATTTATCCCATACCACTTACACTCCCCCCCCTACCAAAAAATTGGTAATCCTATAACACCATATCTCATAATCCCCTAGCCTCGTCATACCATAACTCTATAAACTCAAAACCCCGTAACCTCATTTAGTAGAAAAATCTGGTTCGGGAAAACAGAACAATTTCTTGAATTTTTCTTGTGTAAAATGGTCATGGGTAAGTAACTATATAACCCCAAAATCCCACAACAACATAACCTCAAAACCCCTTAACTCCGTTGCCCCATATACCATAACCCCTTAACTCCCTCATCCTATTCTGTGGAGAAGTCCGTTTTCCGAAATCAGAACAGTTTCTTGAGTGTTTCTTTTGGAATACAGTCAGGGTAAATACAACCTAAAACCCCCCAAAATCTCATCACACTTTCAATGCATTTACACGAAATAATTCAATTTCATAAATATTGCAAAAAAATATTGGAATACAAGCATACTGATGTATCGGAGACGCCTGAAAAAGGTTATTTCCCGAACCAGATTTTTCTACTCAATGAGGTTGCGAGGTTTTGAGGTTATGAGGTTATAGTATTACAAGTTTAGGGGATTATGAGATTATGGGGTTACCAATTGGGCGCTAGGGGGGGGGGATGTGGTATGAGGTAAATGATTTTACTGGCTTATTGAGTTTTCGAGTGTTTTTTAAGGTTATTTCAAAATCCATATTGGATATCATATTGGCATCCAAGACTCAGATAAAAAAATTGTTGTGAGCCTGTGTTATGTAAATTCAAAAATATTTTTGATATGAAAGAAATAAAACGTGTATTAATGAACTCTTCTGAACTCAATGAGTTCTTTGAATTCTGTGAATTCCTTGAGCTCGTTCTAACTTAATGAAATTCTTCTGAATTATCTGCATTGCGCATTCAGGAAATTCTAATAATTCAAGAAATGTTATGAATTCAAGGGATTTGAGGAATATCTTTTGAATTGCATCAAATGCTTCTAGATTCTTTCCAATTCTTTTAAGTTACTTTCATTTCCTTGAAATCTATCCGAATCCTTTAAATTATCCCGGTTCGGGCTTAGGAGAACGAACACTCACGAGAGTCACCCTGTAAGTTTGGTAATAAACCTTCAATCATTTTATGTTTCATAATTTTAATTGACTTGTCCCGTTCTCTCGAGGCTCCAAATCCTTCCCTTCCTTTAATTTGCGAGATCTCCCACAATTTTTTTCGAATTTATATTAGTTTTTCAAAGCTCCAAATGGGCCGCTCTAGTAAAAACTATATAAATTTTTTATTCAAACGATTCTAAGAGATAACGGCTATAGGTTATACTATCTAATCTGATGAAGAACTAGAATATTCATTAGTCACATTATTGATAAATTCCTTCAGTGATCAATTAATTAATTTTTCTTAAATAAGAAAAGATGATGATCGTTTCTACTCTCGTCTTATCATTAGCGATTGTCCTGAATTATATGGGTAGATATAATAATATAATGCTATACTCAAATCATATTTCATGCGAATTAATACATACACTCGATCCTAATTGCTATTTTCTTTGAAACTTTATTTGAGTTTGTCCAAAATGAGTAAGAATTCAATCTGAATTAGTTCTGGGTATCTGAAGGAACTAAATGGAATAAGTAATAAATTAATACATTTGATCAACTTTCATTATTAATAATCTTTTATGCCAGTGGTGCGGCTTGAAGGACCGCACGTCCATAAGTTCATCCTAATTTGTCACTTTTTACTCAAATGAGAGATAATTTGGACGTTCTAATAACAAAAATATTAGGTTCGAAGACTATAAATTTTACTGAGGAAATAGAGTTCATTTTCCACACCATATTTCTTCATTTCGGACTACACACTTCAACTCCGGACTACACAAAGTGTATCTCACTATGCAACATTTTGCCATCGTCAATATAGTTTCTTTTGTCGGCGGGATTCTGCAGAAGTTCAAAGAATTCGTAGTGATTTCAAAAGAATTCTAGGTTGAAACCAACAAGCTCAAAAATTCATTTGTTGGGATCTCGGAAACGACCACGAGTGTGACTGAACTTGCCTCTGTATTCTTTGGATATGCTGGAATAGAAAATTAAAGCACGCGCTTATTTAGCACCTTACCTTATTTCGCACGTTATTTCGGTTTTTTACTTTGCCTCAGTACTTTTTTTCCTCAAAAAAAGTTTGGGATATGATACGGGGAGAAATGTGATTATCCCTTCATGTCCTCCTAAATATGATCCTGTGATTCCTATTGACGAAACGAGTTGCAGTACTTCTCTCTCTAGAAAAGAAAAATATGCCGATAGAGAAAATTGAAATCGGGCAAAATGTGACAGAAGAGAATACAGAAAGAAAATTTAATCATTTGTTTCTCGTTGCAGAGTTGACTTCGCAGTTCGAATGTTTACCTGATGGTGCCCCTATCCCTGATGTTCCTCGTTCCGAACCTTTTTATTGTCCTGACAGATATCAATCTCCTAAAAGATCTCTTCCACTTGCTAGGCCTTATTTTTCTATTAGGTCTTCTCCTCCTGTCGAGCATCCTCTTCGTGTCCGGTCCAGATCGCCTCCTACTGCTGAGCCCCGAAGTCTTCTTCGTGTCAGGACCAGGTCGCCTCGTGCCAGGTATTCTTTTTTTCACGTATTTGTATTTCAATTTGAACAACTTAGATTTATTCGACTTATTCCCAAAGCGAATCCGAACCGACGATTTGAAATTCGAAGATACACTTTTCCTCCTGATAAACCAATTCATTTGAGAGGGAAAAATAAGGTCGTTCTGCGCATGCCAAACGAAGACCAAAGTGTATTATCAACGTCCAGTGGTGACGTCTTTGCAATAGTGGGGGATGATAAAAGACTTCGTGGAATATATGCAGTTCTGTGAATTTCTTGAAATCCTTCTGAATTAATTAAATTCCTCTGAATTATCTGAATTCTACATTCAGGGAATTACACGAATTCAGGAAATTTCATGAACTCAGGGAATTACACTAACTCTACAGATTCAATCATCTTAAAACATGCAAGGATATTCGAGAATATCACGTTTTTAAGTAATTTCATGAATTTGAGGAATTCTGACGACTTTCAAATAGTTTTAGTAATTACCAGAGTTTAGGGAGTTTATGAAGTACAGAGAATTCGGAAAATTCCAAGAATTCAGATGATTACGGGATTTCAGAAGTATTATCATCATTTCTTTGAATTGTTTTGATTTCTTAGAATTTTTACATTCTTTTAAATTATTCTGAATTGCATTGAATGCTTCTAAACTCTTTCAAATTCTTTTAAGTTAATTAGATCTCCTTGAAATGTTCTGATATCATCGGATAATCTGAATTCTTCTGAATAATCTGAATTCCTTGAATTATCTTAATTCCTCTAATTATCTGATTTTCTTGAATTATATGATTCTCTTGAATTCCTTATAAATCATTTGAATTTATCTCAATTATACGAATTCCTCTGAATTATCTAAATTCAAGGAATTCCAAGACATTGTATGAGTTCAGGAATTTTCTGGAAATTCTCATTTTAAATCAAGGGAATAATTCAATTAATGAATTCAAAGGAATTAGTGTATACGGAAAATAAGTAGTAAATAAAATAGTGTAAGGCCACGAAGTTTATTCAGCATTCTAGGTAACTTTGTAAATTTTTACCTACATGTGGCCATGTGTTTTTTTTAATATCAGGTATTCTATGGCGCGGCGCGGCTAAGTAGAGTAAATAAAAGTGTCTGTGGACAAATTAATGGTCAAACTACAATTATTTTCATCATGTTTAATTTTTCTATAAATGGAAGGTAATAAAATTTTGCATAAATTATTCAAATCTGCTTTTTTCAATTGTTTTCTTTATACTTTTTTATTTCATCAACAAAATGACAAAAACCAAAATTTTTTACTTTTGAAGAATACCGTTCATTATAAAATATTCAGATTCATTCAAAAAGATTTATAATCAATGACACAACAATTTGAAAACTTTTTTCAATAGAACTGTAGAAGTTTAAAGATTCATTGAATTTTTTATAAATAAATAAGTGGATGAGAATAATTTCGTGGGGATTAGCAATGTTTGCTCACATAATTTCAACTAGATTTGTACAACGTATAGACAAAAGGTATTTTTGAGTTGGATTAATGAAAATTAATAAATAATTTTTTATGTACGCGATTTTCATTATTATTTTTTTCACCAAATTTTCAAGAAAAAAAATCCGTTTTAAATATATATACCCTAAATTTTTTTATTTTGCGATTTCAAGGAATTTTAAGGACTTTAATATAATGCAAGAAATTTAGAGAGTTGAGAAGAATTTGAGAAATTCAAGAAATTTCACGAATTCAGGGAACTCCACATATTGCAGGAATTCCACGAATTTCAGGTATTTTAAGAATTCGAGGAATCTTAGGTATTCGAGTAATTTTGGGATTCACTTAAGGAATTTTGAGAATTCAAGGAATTTTAAGAATTTAGAGAATTTTACATATTCAAAGAATTCCACGAAATTCAGATAAATTACAGAAATTTTTTAATTTAAGGATTCCAAGGAATTCCAATGACTTTAACATAATGCAAGAAATTCAAAGAGTTAAGAAGAATTTGAGAAATTCAAGAAATTTCACGGATTCAAGGAACTCCACTTATTCAAGGAATTCCACGAATTTGAGGCATTCCATGAATTCGAGCAATTTTAAGAATTCAAGGAATTTTAGGAATTTATTTAAGGAATTTTAGGAATTCAAAGAATTCAGAGAATGTTACGAGGAATTTTACATATTCAAAGAATTCCACGAAATTCAGATAATTTACAGAAATTTTTTATTTTTCACGATTTCAAGGAATTTCAAGGACGTTTATATAATGCCAGAAATTCAGAAAGTTAAGAGGAATTTGAGAAATTCAAGGAATTTAGCGAATTCAATGAACTCCGCGTATTCAAGGAATTCCAAGGATACAAGGAATTCCACAAATTCGAGGAATTTTAAGAATTCGAGAAATTTTACGAATTTAATGAGTTCTACAGATTTAAAGAATTCCACGAAATTCAGATAATTCATAGGAATTTAAATAATTCCCGATTTCAAGGAGTTCCACGGATTCAAGGAGTTCCACGGATTCGAAGAATTCAGTGGATGCCAAGAATTCCACGGTTAAATAGAATAACGCGAAAGAAAGGAATTTTGTGAATCCAATGAATTTCACGAATTTAATGAATTTCGAAATTCTAAGGAATTCCACGAATTCGAAGAATTTTGATCATTTTAGCAATTTCGCGAATTAAGAGTATTTTGCAGATTTAAATAACTAAGCGCAATTTAGATAATTCACAGAAATTTTAATGATTTCATGATTTCAAGGAATTCCCTGGAAACAAAGAATTCCACGGTTGAAAGGAATTCCACAAATTTAAGGAATTTAAAGAATTTAAGGAATTTTACGAATTTAAAGAATTTTACAGATTTAAAGAATTCCACGAAATTCAGATAATTCACAGAAATTTAAATAATTTCACGATTTTAAGGAATTTCACGGATTTAAGGAATACCACGGATTCAAGGAACTCCACTAATTCGAGAAATTACACGGATTCAAGGAATTTCACGAATGCAAGTAATTCCACAGATTCAAGAAATTTCACGGTTACAAGGAATTTCAAGAATACAAGAAATTCAAGGAATTCCGCGAATTCGAGGAAGTTCACAAATTTATGTAATCTTACAGGTTCAAAGGATTCCATCAAATTCAGATGATGTACAGGTATTCAAATAATTTCACAATTGTAAGGAATTCCAAGGACTTCAATATGACGCAAGAAATTCAGGTAGTCTAGAAGAATTAAAGAAATGCAAGGAATTTCATTAATTTTAGGAACTCCACTTATTCCAGGAATTCCACAAATTCAACTAATTTCACGAATTTAAGGAATTCCATGGATAAAATAAATTCCATGAATCCCATGGATTCAATTAATTTCATGAATTCAAGGAATTCCAAAAATGTAAGAAATTCCATGGATGCAATGAATTCCAGGAATTCTACGGATTCAAGTAATTCCCAGGATTAAAGGAATTCCATGGATTGTAGAAAATCCACTCATTCATGAAATTCCGGAGATACCAGGAATTCCACTGATACAATGAATTCCGCAAATTAAGGAATTTTAAGAATTTAAGGAATTGTACAAATTTAAGAAATATTATTGGTTCAGAAAATTCGACGAAATATTGATAACTCACAGGAATTTACATAATTTTACAGTTGCAAGGATTTTTGTAGACTTTAATATAATGTAAGAAATTCAGGGAGTTAAGAAAATTTGAGGAATTCAAGGCATTTCACGAATTCAAGGAACTTCACTAATTCAAGAAATTCCACACATGCAAGAAATTCCACGCATTCAAGGAATTCCACGAACTGAAGGAATTTCACGAATTTAAGAAATTGCACGAATTTATGACATTTTACGAGTGCAGAAGAATTCAGATGATTTAGGAAATTCAAATATTTCAAGTTTGTTGAGAACTAGTTTTTTTTTGTGAAAATTAATTTTTTTACTGAAAAATGAACCTTTCCATTTTTAGTTGAAAATTATTCTTTTCTAGTAGAAAATTCATATATTTTTTCTAAAATTCGTCTTTTCGGATAAAAATTCATGCCTTTTTTAAATTCATTTTTCTTGTATAAAATGGTATTTCTTCCTTAAAAGTCGTTTTTTTATGAGTACATTTCTTGGGTTGAAAACTTTACTAGTTTAAATAAAATCGATACTTTTCGGGTGGAAATTTAGATTTTTAAACTGAAAAATGAGCTATTGCATGTGTTTTGAAAATGTATTTCTTCTTATTGACAATTCACGTATTTTGTTGAAAATTCGTTTCTTTTTTGTTGTAAAGAATTACGCTTTTTGGTTTAAAAATTAACTATTTCTAACATTAGAGAAAATCATCTCTTACCAAAAATGAAATATTTAAATTTTCAGTTGAATACATTGATTTAAAAAAAAAGGTTCAACAAACTAGTTAGATTTTCCACCAAAGAAATAAACTTTCATCCAAAAAGATGAATTTTCCACCAAGAAGTCAATTTTATCTGAAAAAGATAAATTTACAACCAAAAATACAACAGTTAAATTTTCATTGAGAAAATTATTTTCAAACAAAAGAAAAACAAATTTTCAACAAAACAATTAAAATTTTCACCAATGGAATGGATGTTTATAAAAAAAAATATTTTCGAAGAAGAAGAACATTTTGTACCAAAACAGGAATTTTCAACAAAATACACAGATGTTCTAAGGAGAACCCCAATTAGTGTGCGTGCCGTGCGTGTGATGAC
This sequence comes from Andricus grossulariae, assembly GCA_011634705.1. Taxonomy (NCBI): domain Eukaryota; kingdom Metazoa; phylum Arthropoda; class Insecta; order Hymenoptera; family Cynipidae; genus Andricus; species Andricus grossulariae. The sequence goes on along the minus strand of JAABKJ010007545.1, from coordinate 87,837,866 downwards.
GTTTTAAGGGGAGTGTACACTTATCGGACGGCAACTTGTCGAACATGTACTGTATAATGATGTTTCGATAATGAATTTCCTATAATTTGTTCGCAATTATAGGAATAAGTATAGGGAAAATTATAAGAAAAGTAATGGCAAAAAAAAAAGAATTATAGGAATGAATAATGTAAAAATATTGAAAGAATTATTGCACACAGTATGCGATTTTTTATTCCTATAATTCCTATAATGACGAAAAAATTATAGGATATTCATTGTTGGAAATTTATTTTAGGCGCATAATGGTTTTTCCTACAATACTTTTTCGTAAGGGAATAGTTGAATTTTCAACCTACAAAGATGAATTTTGAACCAAAATACAATTCATCCAAGAACGACCAATTTTAATAAAATAATTTAATCTTCAACAGAAACAGATTAATATTTAGTCAGACAGCTCAATTTTTAATAAAAGAGATGAAATTTCTACCAAAATTGTCATAGTTGGTAATTAAGCTGATAAAGATTAAATATTACATCAAATCCAGTTCAATTCAACCAAGAGAGACAAATTTTCAACAAGATATATGCACTTCATATTTACAAAATCTATGTCCATTTTCTCAGTGAGGAGCTGATGAGGAGCTGAAAAGCTGCTCACTCACGGTAGAGATTCAAATAGCGTCCGGTTTTGCTTAGAGTTCTCTCGACATCCCATGAGAGCGCCTTTCCTTTAATAACAGTACTCGAGCATTGCGACGTTTAGACCTGAGAGAGTTGCGAGCGAAACACTGCAAGAGATGAACGTTCAACACATTTCCATTTTATTGCTCAACAAGAGATGAACACCACAGCTGGCCACAGACCCCTTACTCATTCCGAAATGGGACCCACTAAAAAAATGTGTCAATGTGCTCGTGCACCGATGGGCGTTGATTAATTGAAATCTGATTTATTTACAAGGACTTTTGGATTGGTAATTTGTAGAGGTGGTGGTCTGATTTCTGTTACTTAATTAGTGAACGCTTTCCTAAAAAAAACTTTTGTTCTCTAATTTGTTTATAACGACATGAAAAAAGTTTGGATGAATATAGATCTTGGATTTAGATGGGCAGTTAAATTTTGGCTGGTTGGGTCGAGTGTAGCAGAAAAATGTTGCACACCCCTAGTATTCTGGGAAATTGGGCTGATTGGGGTTAAGTAAAAAGATTAAGGGCTACTGATCTTCTATGGAAAGGGGGTATTTAGATATGTAAAAACCTGAAAAGGTATACATAGATATATGTCTTGTGTACATGTCACATTTAAAAGCATTATAAAATTGAGAGAAACTGTATTTCTACAGTTTAAAGCTTAATTTAATCGAGTCAGATATATCCGCATATATTTTCTGGGGAGATTTTATTAGCTATTCTTCGTTCAAATTCTTTTTAAAATTTCCCTGATAAGATTTTTTTGCAAGTCATTTAAATTCATTAGTGGATATTTTGGTGGGGTCCGCCTCTATTGTAGCAACAATCCTATTATTATACTCCATAGATTTATTTATTATAAGATAAATCACTGCCCTGCAAATTTGAATTTTTTTTAAGCGAATAAGATGGCACCTCGTGTTTCCGAATGGACTTTTCGTGCTGAACACGTATCTGAGTTCAAAAACTTCCCATCACGTCACGTTCTGGAAAAATAGGGGTTCAAACCCCTAAAAATGGCGTTTTCAGCCATTTTTCAAAAATTGTAGAGCTGAACCATTACGTGCTACAAACTTCGCTAATATCATAAATTAAAGGCTGAAACAAGCCTTTTCAAATGAGCCGTATGCAGAATTAATTGCATGTGCCCTTAGAGCGGGGGGTGTGTTTCTGTCTAGATGTGGAGGAAGAAAATAAAAACATAAAGGATTTTAACATCTGTCCGCCATTGGATCCGCCATTTTGGATTTTTAAAATGTAACTGCATATTCGTAATCAGCGACCCTTAAAACCTCCGAGTAACAAGTTTCAAGCGAATACGATCAAATTTTGAAAAAATAGTCCGCCATTTAGAATATTTAAAACCTAACCGCATATTTATAATCAGCGACCCTTAAAACCTTTCAAAACTCTACACATTTTATTATGCTTGGTCGTGGGTGTAAGTATGTTAAAATCCTTTCTGTTTTCATTTTCTTCTTCCACTCCTAGACAAAAACACACTCCCCGCTCTAAGGGCGCATGCGATTAATTCTGCATACGGCTCATTTGAAAAGGATTGTTTCAGCCTTTAATGTCTGATATTAGCAAAGTTTGTAGCACGTCATGGTTCAGCTCTAAAATTAAAAAAAAAAAAGGTTAAAAACGCCGTTTTTAGGGGTTTCGACTCCTATTTTCTCAAGAACGTGACGTGATGGGAAAATTTTGAACCCAGATTCGAGTTCAGCACGAAAAGTCCATTCGGAAACACTAGGTGTCATCTCATTCGCGAAACTCATGTAGGGCAGTGATAGTGTTAATTGAAAACAGTACGTTTTAGACGGTGCCGTTTTGTCTCCTGTAGAAAACCAGTGCAATTGCTACACTTTTTATTGTGCCCGGTTGTTTATTCAAGAGTCGGACTCCTCTAACAATGAAAGATCTTTGCAGTAGACTTATTTTCAACTACGAGATGAACAAAATTGTAAAGGTACTGAGGAGCTTTATCTTTAATTAATGCTCATTTTTTGGTATATTGTATATGATTCTGATAAATGCATTAAACGCACTTCTAATTCCAGCTCCCTCCTCCAGAGAGTTCGATTCATATATAGCCCGGGGTCATTAACATAATCAAGAAAGGGAATACGTTGACCGTTAATACTAAGAGCTGGTGATGCTGCAATTTTCTCTGGAGATGGAGAGGAGGATGGTCCAATAATGATTGCCTTACTTTTACCCGGATTGAGAACAAGTCCACTAACTTACGATTACCGAATCTATGCCCTCCTGTACCAACCTTAGCAATCGATCCAAAGAGGAAACAGGTCCGGAGATATATAACTTGAAATCATCAGCGTATTTATAATAGTTACCGTTTTTAGGTCACGATCTAGGTATGTGGAGCAAACTTATCAAGTGCTGAAGTTAAGTAGGGAAGTGAGCAAAGAAGTCTAAGTATTGATGTTATTCACTGAATAAATTTTATCCCATTCGTATGTCGACAAATGATCATGGAATTTAGATTCAATTTTTTTTCTAAATTACAGATTGGGTGTTGTGGATGAGTGAAATTGTTGATAGTAAATTTGTAATTGATGTTGATCAGGTTATGGTTGGATAGAAACGGAATAGTGTTTTGTGAGTGTATGAGAACCTTATCCAAATTATCCACCACCGTATGGTCTATTCTAGTACCAGATCGAGAACCATGATATTTCAAGTACAGTTTATAAATTTCTAATAGTATAACAGCCATGGTAAACCCACAAGACAAAAAGTAAGAACTTGGCCGTATAATTGTAAGCTATTTTTGATTAGTAACAAGATTTGAAGTAATTGGTATAACATTTTGATAGATTTAAAACTCCACACTGAGGTCAGTCTGTGGACTGATACCGATTCAAAGATTAAATCAATTTGGGGCTTATTCATTTTAATCTGAAAGTTATATGTTTGTTTGACAGCAGAGGGTGGTTCGTTGTTTGGAAGGGCAGGGGTGGTTTGGGTTGCCCAGAGTATCCAGGGTGACGTTGTGGTTCATTGCGATGACGGCGATTTCTACTGTTACGGGAGTAATAATCTCCATACTGGAGATCTGCTTTAACGCTACCGAAACTTACAAGGGTAGTGTGTGTAACATGGGACACGGATTTTAATCATCTTTTGTGAGCAAAGAGAGGTATGAAAATATCGCTTGATAATTAAATACGGCACAAACATTTAATACAATTGTTCAAATACCTAAAAACACTATTCGTTATCATCGCCGTCTTCGGAAACAGATTTGGTGCAAACTTTAGGATGGTAATCACCGTAAAAATGTTTAAAACATAGGTATTCCGCAGTACGAGAACGCAAACGTCCTCGTACTGCGTAATATTGTATTCTTTATTTTGCTTAAAAATAATTTATTACGTGCTGCAAACATCAACTGATTGATAAAAATATTTTTATGTCAAAAATAATAATTTTTGTATTCTTAAAATATATTTTTTTAACTTTTTGTTATTGTTTTTATAATATTCATGCATAATCATGGTTAAACTATTGAAGCAAAGAATAAGAAACAACAAAAATTTTGAAAAAAGTACGAGGACGCGAACGCATGACGGCAGACTCTCTAGCCTGGAACCTAGATCACTGCTCCATCGCAGCTTCTTCGATCGTTCGACAATTCAAACCGATAGTCATTCTGCGCGGATTTCTTTCAATACTTTTTTCTCGTAAACCGCTTTCTGTCTAAGTAAACAGTTTCATCTTTCTTCGCCTCAAATTAAGCCCTCTTCACATGCTATATTTACCGAATAGCTCCTGCGGCGGCGGGCCACTTCACGGTGCGAGTCCAGTCATCTGGTAGTTTGGTTCCCGAAAAATTTCCATTTGGAATGTTTTTAATGAGAAAGTTTCGTTAAGGGGTCCATTTTAACATATAAAAAATGCTAGAACAGATCAATTGCCAAACCGGTTTTTTCTTTCTAAAACAATTCCAAAAGTTACTTTTGCGTGGACGGATAATTCCCATCGCATTTTAGAGCAAAATGTCCAACAGAAAAAAGAAAGAGAACAAAATTATGAAAAAAATTTTATTAAAAAAATAATACGCTATCTTTCATAGGTTTCCAGTTAGGATATATTGAAAGAAAAAAAAACTTTTTTGGATTTTCAGAGAAAAATCACTAAGTTTAAAAAACACTGTGTACCTTTGCACCTAATTACTACACAGAATAGTGTTCCACAGGTGATTGAAAGTAGACTCAATTTTCTGTGATTTCAAAAAATGAACAATGTCCTACCTATAATATGTGATAAGTTATGACCCCTCAAAGTTGGCCATTTTTGCCTGTTTTTACGGGCGAAAAAGTGGAGTTCAGTTTTTTTTTAAATAAATCGTGTCACATTTAGTTTGCATCGATGATGCCAGAGGATGGAATAGAGTCTATAAAATTGTGCGTAAATCTAAAAAAAAAGTCTTTCAGACCTATTATTTTAGGAATTGCAAGGTTTCAAAAATTTCATTTTTTTTGCATTTTTGACTAAAAACGAAAAAGTTCTGTTTTTTTGAAATACCTCATTTCCTGTCGATCCTACGACAAAGTTTATACAGAACAAATGAAAGTGGAGTCAATTTAGCGTAATTTGAAAGAAAAAAAACTGTCCTAGCCCTAATAGGTCACGAGATATGACCTTGGAAAGTGCACTCTTCCTGCATAGAGGCACCTGAGCGTAACGTAAAGTAGAACTACGCTCATATTTCGACTTTTTTGTCCCAAATAAATGTATACATTTCATTTATCATATATTAATCGTATTTTACCATTGATAAATAAATAATTGTTTATAACGAAAGCTTGTTATCACCACTTGTGATTACTTTTTGGCCCTTTTTTACTAGTTTCGTGGAAAAAAAGTGATTCTAATTGGTTGAAAATGTGTGATGTTTTTTTATCAATGAACAAATATTGTGTACAATTTACAGAAATCACTACGAATTACAAGTGTCTTGGAGGTAAGTATGGACTTCAGTGCAGAAAAAATATTCATTCGAAGATATTGTTACAATAAATTATTCAAAAACTATTTGTTTATTGATAAAAATATATGTCACATTTTTAATCAAATTATAATGACCTTTTTGTTAGAAAAGTATTCAAAAAGTAGTCAAAAGTGGCTATGGCAAGATTTTGTTATAAACAGTTATCAATATAAAATATTTGTTGATTAATGAAAAAACATCACACATTTTCAATCAATTAGAATCACTTTTTTGCCACAAAAGTACTAAAAAAAAAGGCCAAAAAGTAATCACAAGTGGTTATCACAAGCTTTTGTTGTAAACAATTATTCATTTAACAATGGCAAAGTACGTTTTATACATGATAAATGAAATGTATAAACTTATTTGGGACAGAAACTTCGAAATATGTGCGTAGTTCTACTTTACGGTACGCTCAGGTGCCTCTATGCAGGAAGAGTGCACTTTCCAAGGTCATATCTCGTGATCTATTAGGGCTGGAACAGTTTTTTCTATTTTTGAAATTACGCTAAATTGACATTGTCATTAGGTGCAAAAGTACACAGTGTTTGTTCAATATATCCTAACTCGAAACCTATGGAAGATAGCAGATTATTTTTTTTACACAATTTTCTCATAATTTTGTCCACTTTCTTTTTTCTGTTGCACATGTTGCTCTAACATGACATGGGAACCATCCTTTCACGCAAAAGTAACTTTTGAAACTGTTTTCGAAAAAAAAAAAACCGGTTTGGCAATTGATCTGTTATAGCATTTTTGATATGTTAAAAGGGGCCCCTTAACGAAACATTCTCATTAAAAACATTCCAAATGGGAATTTTTCGGGAATTTCACTCATTATTTCGACGTAATGCCTGGACTTTTAGTGGAGATGTTACTCTCGCGTAACTGGCCCGCGCTTGCACTGTGAGTTGCAATGGGGACTTTAACTTCTACTGAGTGGCGCGACTCACAGTTCTTTCTAAGTCGAATGACAGGTGTGGTTAGAATGCCCGAGAGTCCAAATATAGAATCTTGGGGTTTCGCCAAATATGATTCATGATTATAAATGTAATTTATAACCACAAATATTATTTTGCGGACATCAACACCGTCACAGAGGCATAGCAATAAAAATGGATTAAGGCTTGGATAATTTTTACCAGGTACTGTCATAAAAAAGGCCTCGGTATAGAACAGCCGAAGAAAAAGTTGAATCAAAGAAAGCCTTATTGCTATTTCAGGTTGTCAGGATGTTGAGACAAAGTAAGATGAATCCTAGGGAACCTTCTTTCTTGCAACAGAAAATCCTTTCCCCTGCAAGCCACAAGTACTTGATTTTGTTCTGCCTTCGGAGTTCGAGGGCCAAGGCATAGATCGTCCGTTTCAAGAGCGTCAGGGACTGCCAAATAAAAATAGAATGATTTTCGTTTCTGCCCAGCCTGTCTTTCTCGTTATATATGATTACACCAAAGGACCCCTCACCAAATGTACACGTTTTGGGTTTCGGCATAATTGGCTAATTTTTAGATATATTTTAGTTGAAGCAATTCTCAATACAGTTTTCTTCTACCAAAACTGAAAAAACTTACCAGTGTTTGCGCTACAGCGTTTTTAATGTATTAATTCACAATACCTTGTTCCAACATAAGCAAACATTGAACAGTAGTTGAAAACGTTTCGAAAGTATTTTTCAATGATAAAATGAATCAAGCTCATCGTCTAGAAGCTTATCATTCACGTCTAGCGATTCGCGTAAAATTCGGGCACCTAGCGCTCACTACGGATGCTTATAAACTTCAATATATCACAATAAATCGTAGAATAAGACTTTCAGATTTTAACTAGACGGTCGTTAAACGTAGATTATGCTTGAGCCACAGTATCTTTTGGTGTCTTCTGACGTTTAAGTGAAGATTCTGTTTATTAATGAATAAAACTATTAATAATCCGATTCTGCTTATTAACTGGGATGTTTAAAATAACTTTTACCTATTGATTTCCATTCGAAATAGCTTTTAATATGTTTTTTAAAACCTTGAAAATAGAAGATCGCAGAAGCGATGGTCTGCTGGCGTTCTGTTGTATATTTCGTCTCTTATTAATAACGAAGGGTAAGTTTTATCTTTTTTTTTATTAAAGAGAATATAAAGAAAAACTTAGGTCCATTATTCTGTATTCGAAATCGTTCTTGATATTTTTTTAACTTCTGGATTATCTATATCCAACGCTTTACGCCTATGGATCTCTCTGCTATTATATGAGGTGGCGACCGTCTAGTTAAAATCTCGATAGTTTTAGTCTGCGATTGAAAAATACTTTTGAAACATTTTTAACTACCGTGCAAAGTTTGCTTGTGTTGGAACAAATTATTGTGCATTGTGAAATTCAAAACGTTATAGCAAAAAAACTATCCATTTTTTTTGTTTAGGCAGAGGAAAAATTTATTCAGAATTGCTTCAACTAAAACATATCCAAAAATTAGCCAATTCCTTCGAAAACCAAAACGTGTACATTTCGTATGGTGTCTTCAGTAGTATTATATCCTGTAAGGCGAATCAGCAAAAGAAGCGATAGCGAAAATTAAGAATTATATTCATCACTATGGTAAAACGAAACCTTTGTTTTCTCACAGGGGAAGCTGGGTCTTTGGATTTGAAAAAGATATTAGAAATTCTGCCACTTGTAATCAGCAACACTGTAAATAAAGTAATAGGCTGAGTGCCGCACTAAGTGAAGTTTTCTGACGAAGAATTTTGAAAGATTCTGTTAGGAATTGAGAACTAAGAGGAACCTCCTGAGCTCAGAGATAAATTTCGTAAAAAAGCAGATGTAATCTGCGAGAAAATGCGGTAGAAAAAACAAACGATGGTTTGACGAAGAACACAAAAGCCTTGCAAAATACGAAAGCAGGGATTATATTATGATACCGAATGTTGTTATCGAAAGGGGAGTTCCCTAAATTTAAATTACCCTACGATGTAAAAAAGTTCTTACATAATGACTGTTATCTCATAGGAGATATCGGCGTGTTTCAAATAATTCGTTAACAATTTTCTAGTGTTTACATCTATGATAGAATGTGTCCAAGGGACGAACAAACGATGACTGTCCGAAGACGATTCTGATGGTCGGGGTGATCTTTTGTCAGGATAGACCAAGCTTTACTCGATAGTAGTCAAACAATTTTGTCTAATTTTGTGTCTGATGCTAGTGACCTCTATAAATGGCGACCAAATATCTAAGCAACAGAGATCGATTCGTTTGATCGATTATTGAAACGCGAGTCAGTCTTGATTTTTCTTGTATCAGTCTTTCTTGAATAAACATTTTTTACATTTATTATATAATTGGTCTTTGGTTTTTCGTTCGAACAATCCCTTCTGTTACTACAAATTAGTGATCTCAATGTTAGTTTATACTCTTTTTTTTATTTAAGCTTGTACTCTAACAATACAATACATTTGCATGGATTAGTAGAACAACAATTGCGATCCATCGACAAAAACGATTTCACTACCATTGTCAACAAACCGAAGGAATTACTGATATCTTTTTACTTTTTTAAGTTTCAGAAGAAAGTCTGGCTCAGAAAGTGTGCTTACTCCTCATTGAATTGTACATCGCCACAGCACAATCAGATGCTGCCTTAACTTTAGTTAATTATATCGAGAGGCAATTCGCCGTTTCAGATTTACCAAAAATATCGTCGACCGATAAAGAAGGATTAATGAAGCCTGTGAGGGAACAAAAAGAAATAAAAAAAGATAGCTCTGATATTGCAACTGATGCTTTTCGAATGAGACTAGCTAAATGTAAAATAAAAATATACCTCATAACACATCAGTTGAAATTATGCAAAAAGGAATGGAAAGCATTCGCGACCAGGGGAACCAATATGGTAAGGTTCTAATTTTCTAAATTCAAAAATATTTACCTATCATAACATCACAAACATCTTTTAAGTATTATTAGTTTTACAGAATCTTGCCAATATTTTTTTGGCAGCCAATGTTGAATATCTTCGCGGAAAGTGTAAAAAGGCAATCACGCTTTTAAATGCATTTACTCCTGAACAACGAGAATTCAAGTAATTTATTTAATTATTGAAATTTTTTTTTATCGTCCAGTTAGTTCCAGAAGACTATAAGCCACAGGATGTTCCGAGCAGTTTCGAGCTACACGAAAGTTTCGAGTAGCTCGAAACTTTTAATTGTCTGAAACATTCATTTTTAAAGAAGTAATATTATGTTAACAAAATTTGCATGACATTCAGTACTAAGGGGTTGTTTGGTTGATGATAACGAATTTAAGATTGAAATATCAAGATTGCGGCGTAATTTTAATAAAATGAGGGCATCCGCAAATCAAGTCATCGGTTTTTCGAAAATTTTCGCCCCCCCCCTTCCCCTTCTCGTGAATGACCGTAATGTTGTTGCTGCGCCCCCCACCCCCGTCCATTATCACCTGACTTTTTCTTAAAATGACGAAAATTTACATATCATGACAGGGAAAATTAAAATGGATTTTTAAAAACTGAATTGCGAATTTCTATATTCACAATAAGACACATTTTTCGTGACATTTACATACATTTTAAACTATAAGAAAATTCTATATATCTTCAACTGAAGAATCTCGTTATAAATTTTTATTATACAGTATAGTGTGAAAAAATATATAGCTTTACATACTGACGTATTCTCTTACATAAACTTTTATTATGCGTATGAATTATATAACGCAAATAGCTTTAAACGCCATCACAAACTGAAACATCATCATTCTCAATCCACAGATTCTGTAAATGATCTTCCATTACTTACGTAAGGTGAATGTTTTTAAATTTTATATCCCCTTCGTACGTAAAATTTTATATTTTTACTCAGTATTTCAACAATATATCAATTATTTTCACTATAAAGGAGATTTAAAAAAAATTGTAAGGGATTGCAAAAGATTTGAAAGATTTTATGTGATTTGAAAGGATTTAAACAGATTTCAAGGGATTTGAAAGTACTAAAAATTATTTCAAAGAATTAAACAAATTTTACGGAAATTAAGATTTCCAAAGCTTTTTAGGGATTTCATGAGATTTTAAGGAATTTTAAAAGGTTTGTAGGGCATTTCAAATTATTTCAAAGGATTACCTGAGGTTTCACAATTTTCATTGATTTAAAAATATTTTATGTTACGCAGGCATGATTTACGCGTTTTATCAGCGTCTTTTTAGTTCTAATAGTAGCCGTTTATACAACAGGAGGATGGACAGCGAATGCGTATATGTGGCGCCGACGTGGTTGCGGAGTACGATTATGATCATCCGATGATCGTAATTGTTTTCCGCGTATGCGCATTCGCTGTCGCCCTTGTACGTTTAAAGAACGCGTCAAGCTAAGCTCAAATATCATACGTGATAAACTTGTAAATCATACCTTTGTTACATAAATTATCGTGTGCACCAAGAAGGCAAACGTCTTTTTTTATCCTAGGTACACAATATACTATTAAGAGTTTGACGATATTACCTAAAGTCGGGGCCAAATTTCGAGGCCCCTCACTTCATTTGTTTGCAACTCGCACCAAAAAAAATCTCGGAATTGTCTAATAAAATGCATCTAAAAGCTTAAGGTCTTCCGAATTCAACGATATAATGAACTCTATCCTAAAAAATTGCTGTCAATAGTTAGAGGGCAAAAAATTCCAAAAGACAGCGTTTTTCGGCTTCCTTTTCCAAGCGACCACTTTTACCTATTCTCAGAAAGAGATCTTGAAAAGAATTCACGGGATTTTAATTCAAGAGATATGCAAGTATTTTCACGAATTTTAAAGGATGTCAGTGGATTTTAATGGAATTTCTAAGATTTCAAGAGATTTCAAGGGATTTTATGAGGTTTCAAAACATTTGGAGATTGCAAAGGAATTCAAAGGATTTTAACGTATTTTAAGGTATTTAAAGTGCTTTTGACGATTTCACAGGATTTTGAAAGATTCCAAACTATATCTACGGATTTTAGAGGATTTCGTAAGATTTCAAAAGAAATAACGAAATTTCAAATGATTTCCGAATAATATAATGGATTTTAAAGGATTTCGAGTAATTTGAATGGCTTTTAAAATATTTTAAGTACTTTCAAGAGATCCGGAAAAATTCCCACGGATTTAAAAGATTTTAATGGATTTTAGAGATATTTCATAGATTCCGAAGAAATCTTGCAATATATAATTGATTTTTAGAGATTTGAAGGGATTTTCACGAATTTTAAAGGATTAAAAAGGATTTTTATGGGATATAATATAATATTTTTGCATATTTATGGTTAAAGTATTTGAAAAAAAAGAATTAAATACTAACACTTCATTTAAACAAATTCAATTGCATATCATTTTATTCTAGAAAAAAATGTTTACTTTGTCTCAAACTCGTTATTTGCTCTTTAAATGATATTAGTAACGGAAAATTGTAACACGTGATAAACTTATAAACAACTCATAAAGTTATGCACAATTCTTTTACCTATTAAGTAATGAAAATGAAATTTAATAATAAATAAAGTAATGTAATGAAAATATTGAGTAATGAAATTTGATGAAAAATTACTAGGGCCGAACACTTAATTTCTTTTCAGTCATTCATTCACGATTTACAATTGTTTGAACATGATCACTTAACAAATTCACCATGCATGAAAAGTAAGGAAAAACCATTTTCAATAAAAACTATTTCTCTGAAAACAAGGAACGATGTGGGTATCTGTTTTTGAAATTTCTCAAAAATAATAATTAAAATTGTTAAACATAAGTATTTGATAAATAATTGATTGAGTTTCGTAAATTGTGGGTTTTGTTATAAGAATCGCATAAATTATTGTTTTATTAATTTCGTTGATGAATCATCACAAGAAAGGTCATTCCAACAATGATTTGAGTAAAAAAAAATTCTACGAGGAAACGACTGGTTCGGGCATTTGTTGAATGAAATTCTTATTAAGGATCTACATTATTAACGTTTGACCTAGTTCAAAGTATATAAATGCCTTTGAAGACAATTTTTAATCACTTTTAATCAGAAAAATCAATTTGGCTACTATACAAACTCATTTCTTGAGAATTTTCTTATGAAATTTTTTATAAAAATAGTAAATGTTAACTTATGCCAATTTTGTGTTGTAAATTATCACGCTTCTGACAAATCTCAGTAACTACCGTGAAGCAAGCAATTTTTTCTATAAGAAAAAAACAATAGTAAGTATTTTTTTATAAAAATTGTTTACAATAATTAAGTTAAATATTATCAGAATTACTTCTGTTCGATAAGTGCAGATGCAATAATTTCAGCTAATAGTGAGTTTCTTTCTATATTTTTCCCTGAGGTACAAATTCACAAAGCTGAAATGGTCAATTTTGTCTATTTGTTTGATACATTATTGCTCTGTAAACAAAAAATTAGAAAAATTGCAAAACCGTGCGGCGCTTGTCAAGAGTGGGATCGCTAAGAATTTTGCTGGCACGTATTCACTGAGTATAACTTGAAATGCGTTTCAAACTGCGTGGTGTACGGCGTGTGTGTCGGCGTCGGCGTTGGCAACCGAGTTTGGTTGCAGCTACGCCAGCGTAGCGGCGTGTTTGCGTCTCGATAGAAACCATGGGGCACAGGGCTTGCAAGGTGGCCACCTACTTCCAGGGAAAAACACAATCGAGCGCTCGAAAAAACACTAAAAATCACTAAAACTCAAGCATTAAAAAATCACTAAAAATCACTCAAAGTTACTAACTTGTCACGAGATTTGACTTGCAAGGGCGCGAAATTTGAATTTATATTATATTAATACATAAAAAGAGCAAGCATTATACAATCCCCGGAAAAAAGACCATTCCCTTGAAAAACACTAGATTTGTGTTAAAATATCTAAAATGGCCACCTTCAGTGCTTGTTGACACACTGGACAAACGCAGCTACGTTACGCCCGGTTTGCCGTCAAAAATCATAAATTAACGCGCGTTTCAGCTGCTTAGCAGTGGTCGAGAAATGGATTTTCGCGGACAAATAGCTCCACAGGATACATTTCTTAACCGATTTTAGATTTTTTTAAATTACTCTGCATTAAATTCCTCACAAATTCAGCGAAGTAATTTTTTTTTTATTCTTTTAGCAATACTGTTGCAAATACAGCGGCAAAATGGTTCATTTAGACGATATGTATTTCGAACTTTTAATAATGTCTGTAATAAAGTAATTTTTCATCAGAACTAACGAAGACAGGCTTAGAAATCACAAATGTGGTACGTAGTACAATTCGGTTTAATTTATAAAAACACTTTATTTGAGCAAATGCAACCGTATATCACTTTTTTCTAGAAAAAAAATTTACTTTGTTTTAAACTCGTCATTTGCTATTCGAATGATATTAGTAATGGAAAATTGTAACAAATGGTAAAGTTATAAACAACTCATAAATTTATAAAAAATTCTATTACCTATTAACTAATGAAAATGAAATGTAATGACAAACAAAGTAATGTAATGAAAATATTAATTAATGGAACTTGATGAAAAATTATTAGGTAATAATTGTTCATAAATAAATAAACAGGATGGCGACTTGACCGGGAAACCGGGAATTGTATTGACCTGAAACAAACTGGGAATTTAATTGGAAAACCGGGATTTTACTTCTGATCGTAGCAAAATTCAAGTTTTTATTATTTTAATCATTTTTGTCAATTGAGAAAAGTGATTTCTACTTTATCTATTATTGCAGGGCATATGAGTGTGTTTATTAGGTTACGGATTTATGACGCTTTATGGATCTTAGATTTTTCATATTATCTCAGTTTACTTGAATTGAATTATAATTTATTATTGTTCAAGAGTACATATTCTTGTTCACATTAGTTATTAGTTGCTCTCATGCATTCAAAGAGTTTTTATTGCAATAGGAAATTAAGAATATTTTTGTAGATACTTATTATTAATACACTTATTTGCTCACGTTCAACTATCATTTAATGCACTTGACTCAACCTAGAAAATTTAACAATTATACCGTAAAAACGCGAGAAATGACCGCTTGCTTTTTATTAATTAAATTGAGAGCTTATCATACGACTTAAAGAATGTAACGTTCCTTGAGTCTGATTTTGTACATTTTTAAATATATCTATACTTTATCAGAAAAATAATTTTTCTTTGTCCCCTAGCCGAAAGTACGTCTTCCTGGCTGCATTTCTGCCCGGGAACAGTGGCTTCTGCGGCTGCTAGAGTTAACGCGATCTTTGATTGGCTGCGAGATTTTTGTGGCTCGCTGACGTAGCAACCTGACGTAGCAACGCTCAGTCAGTATTGCGTTATTGTGTACTTAGCCTCCGCAAAAAATTTATCTTGAAAGGTGAATGGAAAAAAGAGAGCGTCGGTGTGTTCAACCTTAAAACTGATCGTATTATGAAAAAATGAAAAATATGTGTGTTTTGATACCCGCCCCGACCAGCAAAACCTCGGCTTTGCAAAAGTCGGACGGGCGACCGAATTCCATGCATCCGCTCAGCAGACCGAGAGCAGCGGCGCTACGCGAGGTGGCCTCAGCGCGTGCTGATGCAAGCCACAAAAGAAAAAGCATCCGAGCTAGCAAACGAGAACGCATTTTATTAATAAAACATTAATTATCAAACGTACGTTCGGCTGGGGATGAAGAAAAATAGTATACGACACACGGCCAGAAATATTGGATGCCCTGGCGTGCCCAATCCAACTTTCTGGCCTTGGGTCGTAATATACTATTAATTTTTTTCCATTACAAGAAAAACCTTTTGCAAATTTGTTGCTCTGTGAGACTTTTTACACTGACTTCAGTTTGATAATCGAATTGATGATTGCTGAAACATACAGAAACAATAATTTGCTCAATTTTTTCAACAAATTTATTTATCACGTTTCATTCGCTTACTCCTTATTTATCTGACTTGAAACAGGGAACTTTAGAAAATAAGTATTGTTTTTATCTTAGGACAGGGAATTTCGGTCATGAAATATAATTTCTTTTGGAACAGGTAATCTTTTACATGTAACAGGAATTTTTAAAAAGAATTATAATTCGAATTTAGAAGAAAAGAATTTAAAAAAGTCCCTCTTTCAAGTCAGAATTCGTCACAATTTGAAAGTTCCTCTTCTAAATTTTAAACAAAGAAAGTTTTTAGAGCAGTTTTTAGAGTAGAAGTAGTCTTTCAAAGAAGAAATATTTCTGAATTATAAAAAACATTTTTTTACATTGTTCGTTGGGAATTCATCTTTTTTTATTTAAAAATTCAATTACTTGGTTAAAAGGTTAACTCTTTTGTTGAAAATTAATTTTTTTGATTGAAGATTCATCACTTTAATTTAAAATTCATCTTTGGTTGAAAATGTAACTACTTTGTTGAAAATTAATTTATCTTTTTTTTGTGAAAATTCTACTATTTCGTTGAAAATTCACGTAGTTTGTTAAAAAATCTATTTTTTCAGAAAATTATCTACTTCTTAGAAAGTTAATCTTTTTGTTTGAAATTTTTTCTTTTCGATTAAAAATTCATCTTTTAGGTATGAAATAAAATTATTTGGTTGAAAAGTAAACTCTTGTCAAAAATTATTTTCTTATGGTTGAAGATTCATCGCTTTAAATGAAAATTCATTTCTTTGGTTGAAGAATGAGCTATTTGGTTGAAAACTTGTTTTTTACTTGGAAGTTTTTCTTCCAGTTGAATATTCCATAATTTTAGTTAAAAGTTGAACTTTCACTTTTTTGACTAAAAATTTAATTATTCAATTTTTGGTGGAAAATTTATCTTTCTTTGTTGAAAATTCGTATTTTTTGGAAGAAATTAATCTTCTTGGTTAAAAATTAATCTTGTTGGTAAAAAATGTAATCATTCTAGTTAAAGATTTATAATTTCAGTTAAAAATTCATCTTTCTGGTTTTTGAAAATTTAACTATTCCAGTTAAATATTTACAATTTTATTTGAAAATTCATCACTTTGTTTGAAAATGTAACTATTTTTTGAAAGTTAGTTTTTTGTCGTTGAAAGTTAGTTTTTTGTTGTTTAAAGCAATTCTTTAACTGAAAACTTAAGTTATTCCGATTGAAAATTCCATATTTGTAGTTGAAAATTCATCAACTATTTTAGTGAAAATTATTTTTTTTTCGAAAATTCAACTATTCCAGTTGAAGATTCATTGTTTTATTTGGCAACTCATATGTTTGGTTTAAAATTAATTTTTTTGAACTAACAATGTTATTATTCCATTTTTTGTTGAAAATTATTTTTTTTTTAATTTCAAAATTCAACTATTTGGTTAAAAAATTGTCTTCTTCAATTAAAAATTCAACTATTTCGTTAAAAATTCATGTCTTTTGTTGAAATATTGCATTTTAGTTTTCTGAGTGCAGATACAATAAATCCAGCTAATAGTGAGTTTCTCTCTATATTTTTCCTTGCCTATTTGTTTTATATAATATTGCTCTGTAAAAAAGAATAACAAATCAAAAATCACAGTTCTCTGAAAAAAATTTAATGCTGAGCATTTATAAAAACCTCCCTTAGGGGCTGTAACACCTTGTAGTTGGTGGGGAGGCTTAAGCGTGTGGCACATGGGGGTCAAAAGGACCTCGGCCTGCATGCTTATGGATATGAATGAAAGGATCCCTATAAACGGGCTCTCCTGGTATGCGTGATTACGGTATGGTAGAAGGGTGAAAGAGCCTAGCTAACACGGGCCTTCTGGATCCCTAGCCTGATATTGTCCTCCAGGATCTGAAAACCAAGATCATTTACGTGATTGAATTCTCGGCACCAGCCGATGGCAATGTCACGGAAAAGGAGGTAGAAAAACGAGCGAAATAAGAAGCAGTTCTTTTCGAGCCAAGCAGGTTATACCAAGGCTACAAAGTCCATCTTGTAGTTCTCATAATAGGCTATCTTCCAGAGCCTAAAACTTCTCTCATAGTGCTGATTTAATGAAAAACTCAAATTTTTCATCAAAGCATGCGAGATTTAAAAAAAATATCGAAGGAAGATCTGTGGTTTAACAAAAGGTTTACAAAGTACTAAAAGTATGCAGTCCCGGACGGGGGTATAATATTGATAACAATGAAATAAAAATGCTTTTTATAAACGGTAATAAAATTGTCATACATTTTTCATACAGAATTATCGAATTCACGTTGCTTGAAACTTAATGGAGTACGTAATGTACCCGGTAAGAAGATGTGCATTGAAATGGATTAAAATGATTTTAAATATGGCAACAACGACATTGGATTTATTTTAAGGTTTTGTGAATTCGATCGTAGGAGGAATTGCTCAGGATTCAATTAAATTTACTTTGAGTCATATTTGGATTCAAAGAATCTTAAGCAATAATGTGCATCGCTGGCACTTCACCCCCCCCCCTGACTAATTGAGTACGCTTGAGGTCGATCGGCTTCATAACCGAATCGTTCTGAGTATAGGTTCTATCGTTGCAAATCGCAGAGATCCTCTCCTAGAAATGGTCAAGAAATACGAGATGATTGGCAAAAGAGCGTTCCTTTACAAAGCCGCGAAGCAGGCGGCCGAGCCCCTTGGCCTGAATTTCAACATCAGAAATGAGGAAAGTGCATTACTTCATCTAAATACCTAACTTCTAAAACATGAAGTGAAGAAAGCAGAGGTTGAAAAATTCCGCTAACAGCTACTCAAAAAAAAAAAAAAAAATGCACGTAAATCTCACAGTCGTGAGACGTGGCCATAGGTGCAATTCTCGCCGGTTCTACTTGAAGCCGGTGTCATTTCCGTAGATGGCAGTTGCTTCCAGTGCACCCTGTGGTGGTGGGCAGCATGGAATGATGCGATTCGCGCGTGCTCCGCAAACCTACGTGGTAGTGCAGGATTTGCGAGCAGACATCCCACCATCGACACCAGCAATAGATCATCATCACACTCGGCCTCCAGCCTCAACTACCGACTGTCTACTACTGTCTACTACTACTACGGTCTACCTGCCTACCTTACTCTCCAGCCTGCCTGTTTTCCTGCTAACCCGCTAGCCTGCTTGCCTGCTTACTCGCTGACCAGTTTGCCTGCTACAAGGACTACCACCTGTTTCCCGTGGTTTTCACAGTCTAGGGAGAATAAAGTGACATAGAACTAGAGCGTACTAGTTTCTTTTCTCTGGACTCCACACTTTTTCTAACCATTTGTTCTTTTCAGTGCTAAACTGTTTAACGTACCAAAAAAGTACTTCTTTCACGGACCACCGTTTCTGTTTCTCGTTTTTCTAACGGGTCTTTAACGCATTACGGTCAACTATCATTTGGGAGCTTAACCCAAAGGATCTTCACCGAAACTTCAGCTTTCGACGCTCCTCGGATGCCATCCTCGCTAATCTCGTAGCAAGAGAGCTTCCTTGAGGGACTGTGTCCCACCCTTAAACGTATTACGGTCAAGTACCTTTGGGTGCAGGACCTGAAGTCTCTTCAGCAAGTCATTAGCTTGTGATGCCCTCGGGTGCCCTCCTCGCTAACCTCCTCGTAAGAGAGCATCCTTGGAGACTCTGTGCCCCACAGTTGAAAGAATTGCGGTGAAGCAAATTCAGGTGCCTGACTTATAACAACTTCTAAAACCACTAAAGATGGGACTTTATCCCCGCCAGCGCTAAGCTCGCTCCATAGCCCACCACCGCGAAGCCGAACTCCAGCATATCCGTTACAAAGAATACTCCACCGCCGCGACAGACGAAGAGGCTTACCACTCGGCGATCAATGTAAACACCCCTCGCTTGGTGTACGCTGGGAACCTCAAGTATCATGGTTCTACTTTTCGCAGCCCTCGAGAACAGGAGCTCGTGCTGAACAAATTCTTCCAGGAGATGCAGTCACACCCCGAACATCACCTCGCGCATAGAGTACGCTACTTGAATATGAAAGGAAGCAACCTGTGGGAGCAGTTTTTACGGTCAGGTGGAAAAAGGACTTATATCCCGCTTTCGAAGAGCCAAATCAGCCCGTCGCGAGAGATTGAAGTTTTGGATGCGTGGCTGCTAAGGACCCATTGTTCCATCTTAGTGGAACGACTTCCCAAACCATCATCCGTTCGCAAGCACTCAGCCTAAGTGGCATCCTCTCCTACATAATTTCCCATGTGCGAAATCCGATCTCACATACACCATTCCTCTTTTTGAATTTCCTCCCCCTCCCCCTTCCAACTACACGGGGAACTATCAGGATGCCCAAAATCGACCCAGACCTCACAAAATAAAACAATACCAATTGCTTCAGCTAATCAAGGCGGCAAAGAAACGAGGGAGACCAAAGTCGTGTGGGCCGTCATTTCCAAGATATAAGCGAAAGTATGTACTGCAGCCTATTTACCCACATAGCGCGTCCGGTTAGAAAAAAAATTTTCGAATAAAGCTCGCGTTGGTGGATTAGGTAGAGGTTTGCCAGCGGAAAGTCTGTTGTAGTCTCTCCCCCAGAGTCCACCACTGGGGCTTCTGTTGGTGATCCTACCAGTGAAATCCGAGGAGATCTCTGTGCTGGTTGTGCGATATCTCTAAAGAAAAGAAGAAGATATTTATTGTCAGTATCAGAAAATACAGATTCACGAAATTTTATCAATAAAAATCGTCTCAAGCAATTTGAAAAATGTAATATCCTTTTCGATCCAAATAGCAAAGCTCTTTCACAATCTGATTCAATTTGCGATTTTTGTCTACTGCCTTTCCGAGATTCAAAGGCGTCAACAAGGAAATCATCCTTACATTTTTTTCTTGCTGAACGAAAAACCTTCGCATAAGACCACAGGCTATGAGAGATCAGGTCCTGATCAACCACCGCTTTTATTCACGTGGAAGGTCGCGTCGTTGAGATGAACATCTTTTAGATGAATAGTGAGAGCTTTGATCACAAATAGCAACAAATTGCACATCCAATCAAAGTCATATCGAGGTATAGATTGACTTACACTGAAAATTGGCTAACAAAAACCGTCTTTCTCAATTTTAAGTTTATTTCCAATATGTGTGACTCGCAAGTAATGCGATGGTATGGCTTTAACAAAGATCAATTTAAAAATGTTTTGTGTTTACTGCCTTCTTTCGCCGAAGCGGAGCCAAAAATATTCCAAGTACAGCACTAGCACTTCATTTAGAAAAATTTAATATGAGTAAAACTGATTAAAGCTTGTCCTGACTATTTAATATACCTCATTCACTATCGAAGCGATTGATGAATAAAGCGAGAAACTCTCTGCTGAAAGATTTTTTTTCTCTCTACCTAGGTTTTACTCGAGTATATCAAGGACAACTGAAGAGTCATAATACAACAGTTGATCGTGAGCTATTTCTGAATGGATATAATTGTAAGTTCATTACCTTTTGGGATGGAACTTATGTTTACATTAAGAAGAGTTCTAATCATAGATTTTAGCGAAGATTCTTTAGCATGCACAAACATCGGCCTCTGATAAACCATTTCGTTGCTGTCGCAGCCGATTGATATATTTCAGATGTATTTGACCCCATTCCAGCCAACACATCTTACGCTACGATAATGCTTAAGCTCTTTGCAAATAAATCTGGCCTCCTTTCTTTCTTCATGAAAGGCAATGTTTTCCTTGTAGATTGAAGATTAAGAGATTGTGTTGCTACTCTATTAGAATATGGATACGACGTAAGAATGCCTCATTCAGCTGAAGGTCGTATTCCTTCAAGTGATTCTGGGGCAGACCTGTTTCGCCTTGTCACAAAATGCCGATTTATTGTTGAAGCCATCAATGGGCTATTTGAATAGTGCTCCCGATATTTTGACAATCTGTGACAAAATAAGTCTGTTCTACATTTTATGCACGACTATCGACTTACGGCAGCGATCCTTAACGCCTTTTATGAGGTCATTTATTCAGATATCGTCGATGACCAGAAAATCGCTCAGTTCATGCTTGCTAAAACCTCAAAACCCAATCGACTAGCTTCATCAATCAAAAGCCAACGACTAAATAGGCAGTTTGAAAACTTTCAGACCATGGATCAGAATTCATTGGGAGAGTTCCCAGAACTATCGTTGGACGACTCGCAAATTTTGGCTCGTAGATCATATCAATTAAAGCAAACAGGATCACATTATTCTGAACATGTGAGTCCTGATGGACGTTATAAATGTTCAAGTCTGCAAATATGTTAAACCCCTTTATCTAATCTCACATGGTTTTTATACTAGTGCCCCGATGTTAATTCGCCCGCAAATATAATCTCGCCACTACAATAGCACGAAATATTTCATTTATATTCTCGTCGATCAAGATAAAAGTGGCGCAGACAAAAAATATCAACATTGGAAAAACCTAGCAAACTTTCTTTCTTGAAAATTCCTTTGCCCATCAGCGATTTCTCGTCAAAAATGAGTCTAATTTTCACTAAAGAGCCATGTGTAATTGTTTATTTACTTCAACTTAACTAGTAAAATCTCACTGCTTCAAATATAGCGAGCAAAGTTTGATACCTAAAATTCGAATGCCTAACGAAAATTTTCTCAAACAGAGAAAAAATACCTTATAAGTTAATCATTCGACCGCTAAAAAAACCAACTTTTTATAGAAACAAGGAACAGTAAACCAACCTAACAGCTTCTCAGATGCATAGCAAACTTTTTTTACAGATAGCACTTTGCCGTCCAAATCATACAAATTTCTTTACTTTTCTTGGTCGAAAACTACCGAAAAAGCTTTGGAAACAGAAACCACAATAACACAACTAGAAGTACTGTATTATTTTCTAAAAATCTAAGGAGATTTGAATACCTTAGTCAATTCTGTGATATAAACACACATTTTTTCAAACTCATAAAAAGTGTCAATAATGGTCAAACTGGGATATTGCATGTTGCATTCCTCGATGGAAAAAATACCCAAAAAACTTTTGAAGCATCAATTTCAATTATGTGACCGGGCATGATGCAGTATTTTCTGAAAGCGAGGAGAAGTTTCACTAATTGGATGAAGTTGTTGACCTTTAGCATTTTGAAAAAATGTAATAGAGTTTTTCGTCAAATGAAAAGCTTGTCTGGTGCGTTTCTTCATTGAAAAATTACCCAGAAATCTTTTGAAACATAAATTTTAATCATGGTATCGGAAGTGATGCAGCATTTTCTGAAAAGAAGGAGAAGTTTGATTAATTGGATAAGTTTGTTGAGATTTTCCATTTTTTTTAAATTCATTATAGTTTTTAGTCAAAGTAAAGCCTTGCCTGTTGTATTCTCTGACGAAAAAACTACTCACAAAATTTCTGGAACATAAATTCCGAACATGCCATCGCAAGTACTGCATTATTTTTTGAAAGTCGAGAGCGGCTTAAAAAATTTGGAAAATCTGACATCTTCAGATGGTGGATGTAGTTACCAAAAACCAGATGTTCAGAAAAACAGTTTTTCTATGATTTTAAGAATCAAAATAATATGACCGAGGATGTAATTTAAAATAAAAAGCGTTATAAATGTTTTTCTTATTAAATATTTTCTTACTATCGTTTCTTTCCAATTATTGAAAAATAGTTGAGTTTTAGTAAAATAGTCTTCATTTTTTCAAGGAAAACATCATTTTAAGAAAATACCTAATGTACCACCATTAGTTAACAAGTACCATTATTTTGAATGTTCTAATAAACAAATTGTATTTTTTTCGAAGTAATGTTTTTCTCATCAAGCAATTTTAAAATTAATTCCGTTATGAGGACATTGCACAGTTTCTTGAAGCTTTTTATGTTCCTGGTGTGTTCATTTAGTCGATGCTGGACTTCGTAAACTTCTCTCCAAAATGCCTCAACCACCTCTGGTTTGAGCGGGTAGTTGGTAGTAACTGGAGGGTCTTGGAAGAGAACAGATGGGTCAGTGGCCTGATGTAGAGCAGCATTGATGTGTTGGGTGTGTGATGACTTATGATCAGCCGTTGTTTTTGTTTCACGGTTTGCATCCACCAAATTTCTCGCTGCATTTTAGACACTGCAATTCGTTGTCCAGAGATCGCACTCTTCAGAAAAATCTCCATAAAGCGCGTTATCCAGTTTAGCCAGATCTTTGGGCTTGAGAAAAATCTGGTTGTTGCAGGTCCGTCCACTCAAACGTATTAAGATTTTGTCGGTCCATCGCATTGACTCTGCCTTGATTGGCTCCGTTTTGAACCACACTTACAACTATTTTTGGTGTTATTGTTGTTCCCATGAACAGCTAGGGGAAAGGGTTCGTCCATGTTTGTAGAGCCCCGCATGCAAGGATAAGGCTACATACTCTGAGTGGTCGCCCGGTATCCCAGACTCACCGTTTAAGACACCTCACCCAGATGCAATTTAGCTTTTGGCACGGTTGTTATGCCTCCGTTTGAGGGTTAAATTTTTTTTGAAAATTATTTATAATATTTAATAAAAATCATAAAGCAAAATATTTGCTTCGTTTAAAACAATAAATTTCGAAACTAAACAAGACCTTTATCTAATTCAAGCAAAGAATCAATTCGATCCAAATAAAATGTTAATGCAACTAATGAACATTTTTAGAAGCCAAAAGGATTAAATTCACCTGATAGATAAAATCGCTAGAATAAAGGATATGTTATCAATTAAAATTAGAAATTATCCTTTCAAGAACTTTCCTTGTGTTACTTCAATGTTAACTTCCAAACCCCACCATACTTTTGAGGACGATAAAGGTAATTGTCAAGAAAGGTATAAACGTCCATGATTTTTTAAGTCAGGTAACTAAGAAAGATTCTAGAAGTTGAGTAAATTATAAAAGTCTACTATTAGCTATTACTAAAAATTAATTTAGTTGATTAAGCAATTTTGTTGTAATATTTTCAATCGCACGAAAACCTGACTTGAAATCTCGAAATTGATGATAACAGCACAAGATAGCGTTCGATTACTTAGGGCGTATATCAGCAGCGAATCCTGGTCAGTCAATTCCATATTTCCCTAGCTCTTTTTCAAGTTGATTTTAAACTAAATTAAGAGTATAGAAGGTGTGTGTGGAGAATGAGAAAGTTCCAAAGAAAGTTTAAATTTGCCCATCCCTATAAGGAACATCGTAGGGTAGCAAAGACTCTCTCTTTCTTTTTACGACCAGTCTTCCTTGAAGATGATAGTGTAAGACTACTCTACGATCGGTTAAGTATAAGTGTATCGTTTCCACGGAACCACTTTTTCATTACATCAGGAGCAAGGGTTAAAGAAATCTGCGCCGTGCCTCAGCGTCTTCATAGTCCCCGGTAGATGATAGGTCAGAGATTTTTCTTCCCTTGCAGCAAAGAGGTAGCACCTTGGCGTGCTGACAAACTCTACAGCCCTCAAACGTGGCTGCTAGGTGACCGAAGCCCTGAAATCGGTAGCCCCTAAGTGCTCCCATCTTCTCCCTTACCGTAAAGGAGATCCATTCTATTCTGAGGTGTCCCGTACGAAGTAGCCTTGCGGCAAACTCCTTCTTCATCTCTACGAAGGCCTCCAGGCTTCCCCTGAATGCTTTTTTCGTTATACTGACTTTTAATTTGCCATTTCGTCGAGGTCGCGGATCTCCACCTCGGTGCAAGAAAGTAGCTCGCGCACATTCCCCACGTCCCCGACAACCACCCTGACAGCAGAGCTCACTTTGTTACTGACTTCTGCTTCATTGCCTACCTGGTACAGAATTATCTCTTTGTTCCTTTTGACATATATTTCTCTACATTCTAGTTCTTATATTAAGTTTGAACTGTGAATGATTTGATACATTCCTTGAATTAGCTCCGAGATTGCGTGAAAATATCACTTACATAGTACCTATAATTGGTTCTGTGATTGGGCATCATGAATTATTTCAGCCTATGCGTCAGTTTATGTGTAGCTCTAATCTTTACGAGTACCAGCAATTCCTGACGGTCGATTAATCTATTAAGTAATCTATAGAAAAACATCATCCTAGCGAGTGATCTTTGATTCTAAGTAACCATCTTCGCTAGGGATCCTAAAAGTATAGCCCATGACCCTCAAGAATTGTTTTGAACTACTTAAATTTTTTTTCTATAAACTTCCTGATAGGGTTCCCATACAATTGATCCATACTCCAATATTGGCTATACTGTAAATATTAACGGTACTGAACTAAACTTGACATCAATAAACCGAAAATTTTGTTTTTGAAGTTTGTGGAATTTACATGATTAGGTTGCACTCGACCTAATCATGTGTATAATAGGTTGACTTACTTATTCGCTATCCTCTCGCTCTTACACCAGGAGAAATGGATACATAATTATAAGTAAACTTAAAGGCGTGGTGTAATATATTTCTTGTGTAGATAATTAGTTGGCTATGTTAGGTCTATCGCATTATTCACTTGGAGCATTTTTCTGGGGAAAATCTAGACATAAAGCGTGATATATTTCTATAGTATAATGGCCTAATAGTTTATTTAAACAATTACGGACGATACGTAACGCTATAAAAACATTACTGCGAGGAAGAAAACGTACCTTTACTGTGTCATATCTACTGTACAGTGGATCAAATGAACAAGAAATTATGATGTTGATCCTGAAAATGCAGACGTCACAAGTAATAATTATTATAACATTGAAAGATTTCTTCCTCGATTCAAGTTCTTATATTATGTATTTGGTATATTAGAAATTTTTTAAAACATTTACATGGAAATTGCTACTTTCCGTGCCTTTGGCGTGCATGCAAAGCAGTTGATTTCAGAGCAATCGGAAAATAACAACTAGAGCGCATGCGGAGTTTGAGGTTCGAGAATTAGGAGTTTCTAATTGGACGAATTCGCTTCATTTCCTTCCACAAGGGACGAAATGTAACCCTTGCGGTAAGAACTGAAATAGCGTCAAAGGGTTAATAGTAATAGTGCAAAAGTATATATTTTTTAATTCGTACAAAACTGCTATTTCTTAAAGTTATCAACAAAGGGTCACAAAATATTATGGAAAAATTAATTAATTGTCAAGCAAACGAAAGAACTCCAAGTCCAAAATTTTGAACAAATAGAAAATTTCGGCCAATCAAAAATTAAAAAATAGCTTATTTTCACAGTTTCCAAGGAAGTACTTCAAAAATTCGGAAAAACACACTGTTTCGTTTTAGAAACTACTTGATAATTTTAATAAACCAAAATATTGAAAAAAGGTAGGTAATTTAAAATTGAAAAAGGTTATTACTACAGTTTTTAACAAAATGATTTTGAAAATTATCTGAAGAAAAAATTTTGATTTAGGAACTAAAACATAATTCGCGCAAAAAGGTTTACAAAAAAAATTAAAACTTGCAGAAAATTATATTTCAAGGGAATTGATTTCAATACTTTATTGTTTGTGTAATGAATTGAATTATATGGATATCTAGAGGTTCAACTAAATGAAACAGAGTAGTAATGAGTTTTTTTCAATATTGAAATGACCGCGATTTTTAATTTTTTAAATATTTTGAATTTTTAAAATTAGAATTCAATTTCTCAGGCCACACATTTTGTTTCCTCGAAGCTTAAAGGTATTGCTTCAAAAACAATTGAAAAAAGCTATTTTTGATTTTCGAATCAGCCGCAATTTTGTATTTTTTTTTTAATTTAGGATTTTGAGAGCTTGCATTAGTTTTAGAATAAATTATAAATTTTTTTACAATTTTTGGCACCCCTTGTTAATAAATTTAGAAAATAACTTTTTTCGGCTTATTTATATTCACATGCAAATTTTTTTCCACGGAGATAAAATGATTCGAATGAAAATTAACAAAGTTATGCAGATGTTTCGTTTTTGCGTGATTTCTCCTATGTAGTTTTAGTTTAGTTTAGTTAAAAAGCGGGCGGGAAGCCCCGATAGCGCTCCCCTGGCATAAAATGGGCCCCAAGGGTTTACTGCCTGAGCCTGCCTAATGACGAGCACTGACATAAGACATGCAGGGATGTTTCATCATCCCTACCGCATTTCCTGCACTCTGTCGTGGGGTTATACACCAATTTGTGCATATTATAGTTTAGTTGGTTGTGCCTTGTAAGTATATGAATCACTGTCCTTATATCTTTCTTGGGTAAAGACAGGGTTACCCTGGCTCTGCCCATCCTGTACGTTTAGCCCAGCATGGCTTTCCCCTGTCGGCAACCCTGGATTTGTTCCCAGTATTCCCGGTGCTTTGTTCGGATACAGCTTTTGATGGCCATCCCGATGCAGCAAGATGCTAGTCGGTCCCATGTATTCACTTGCTGCGCCGCATTTTGCCAACAGATCCGCCTTCTCGTTGCTCTTGATCCCTGCGTGACCAGGGACCCATTAGAGAGCCACTCTGTTCTTTTCCGCAGGTTGGTTTAATGTCATTTTGCATTCCTATGCTAGTTCTGATGTTATGTCTGGTTTCCCGACAACAGTTAATAATGCTTGGCTGTCCGAGCAGATCGTAATCTTTCTGCCAGCAGCGTTTTCTTCTAATAATGTATCACCACAGCGAAGGACGGCCAGGACCTCCGCCTGAAGGACATTAGCATGTCGCCCAAGTGAGCTCCCTGCAGTTTCACTTGTTGAAAGTAAGTTAGCATGGAATATAACCACAGCCCAATTGCGAGTTGGTGGCACACTTCCTTGGTAAAATATTATATATTTGAGCAACCTGCAGCACGATTTAATAAAATCCCGATCCAGCTCACTGTGTCCCGCCAGTAATCACACGAGTAAAATTACCTTTCTCGCATAGTCCAATAAAAAAATGTGAATCATCGAACCGCGAACGACGCGAAAGGCTTGTCTTACCTACAACGTCTTATAAGGGCGGAGCGAAAATGCTAAAATTAATCAAACTGTTTGATCCCAGGGGAAAAAATGTATGTGTTGGCATTCGAAAAAAAGAAAAAATTTTGAAATCGGCTAATATCCTCTGTCCAGGTTTTTGAAAATTCAAAAAACGTTTTGTATTGGCTCAAACATTTTAGCAAATTTTTAGTATGTGTGGCTTTTCCTAATGAACAGTAAACAAAATAAACAAAATTAGAAATTGTTTGATTGAGAATTTTTTGAAAATGTACAAGAACTATGTTTTTTTTCATTAAGTTAAGTGCACTTTTTTTGGAAAAATTTGAACATGTAAAACCTTAAATTTTTTCAGCTTCAAACAAAGAAACATGCTATTAGTTTGTATTCATGGGGAAAAATCGTGGTATCTAAGGAGGGAAAAAATCAACAAATTCTGAAATCACTATGAATATATAAGATCTAACGTTTTGCAGCTTATATTTTTTTTATCTAGAATGTGCCTGGTGAGGGTATCCGTTCGTTAGCGAAACTTTGCATAATTTTTTTTAAGTTCATATTTGAATAAAATCTGGAAGAGCCTTCGAGAATTGAAAAAGGACATTTTTTTCTTAATCCTCAATTTCATCATTTACTCTGTGACGTAAAAAGGCTTGGATTTAACATATTTTGCATAATTTATATTAAAAACACGAAAAAAAGTATTTTTCCTGAAATAAAGATAATAGAATGATTCTTTGATAAAAGCTAAAGAAATTCTAGTTTCGACATATTCATTTTTTTTGTTTGTTGAAAAGTGGCATTTCACTCAAACAAAAAAAAAAACTTTTTTCAAAAAATGTTTCAAAAAAATTCTCAATTAATTTTGTTTTTTAATTTCGATTTTTTATTATTTTTTCATTACAAAAACTCTATAGACCAAATCAATTTTGAATCAGGCAAGTTCTGCTTTTGAAGTCGCAGAATCTCTCGGAAACGAAATATGTTGTTTTTTAGAGGAAATTAGGCGATACGTATTTTTCTGATTAGAGAAAAAAATCTTTACGAAGTTATGTGTATTTGAATTTTGTGCTCTGTTTTTCATAAAAAATAATTTTCTTCTTTACACATCTATAACTTTTGATTCAATTGAGACAACTATTGTTTTCTTTTTTTATTCTAATAGCGTATATAGTCTTGTTTCAAAGTACGCTGAAAATTTTGAAAAAGGATTAAAGCTAACAAAATGGTGGCAATTTTTCTAAAAATATTAAAAGTCAATTTTCTAAAAAAAATTCACTTACTTATATTGTTTGGCAACTTTTTTGTTGAATTTGTAGAAAGATTTTGCGACTTTAAGTGTAGAAGCTGCCTGATTTGAAATGGATTCGGATTTTTTTGACTACAAGGAAAAATCTATTGATATTTAAAAAATTTGAATTTTCAAGTCCAAAACCGAACAAAATATATTAACCGACTTCAAAATTAGAAATTTTTACTTTTTTCGTATGTTAACCTACAAATGATTTTCCATGTGCGCAAACGATTCGAATAATTTTCGCATTTTCACTCTGCCGTAGTACATTTGTGGTACGTTATAGTGGACATAAGGGTGGTCCAAAATTGCATTGCAAAATTTTGTTTAACTCTAGACGGCAACCGCCCCCCCACCCAAATATGACCCAAATATGACCTAAAAGAAAAAACTAAATTTTTACGTATTATTGTTACTTTTTAGCAATTTCCGTCATCTTTTTCATACAAATAATTACTAATGGACAATCTAAATATTTCCCACGACTCTTTTAACAATTTTTAATTGTTTAAACAAATGTAACTTATTTAAACAATTATTTATTCCCAAGAAATGTAAAAAATAATCGTGTTTTCGGATTGAAATGTAATAGTTTGTCATTGTTCGAAGAAGTAAATTTTTTTTTAAACATTATGTAATTATTTAAACAATTACTTATTGTTTATCATCAACATTTTTTTAAATTGACCAAGAGATGTCCAGTTTAGTCTGAAATTGGTACCCTATGCTACTTTTTCTTGAATAATTATATAATTTTGATACATATCTTTTAATGTTTAATAAATTTATATTTGTTTGAACAATTTTGATTTGCTTAAGCTAGAGATGCACGGCGAGACGAGAATTTCTCGGATCTTGCCTGATATTGTCCGTATTCGAGATAATTTTGTGGTCGAGAACTTTTGGTTTTCAATTGTTTAATCTCATCCCGTCCCGACTTCAAAATGCAAGCAAGATTGGGCAAGATTCTCGATAATGTTTATATTTTGGGTTTGACATTTCGCGTAAATCTAAAAAATAAGGTAGCAGAATTTGATCATTATGGAAATGGATTACGACGAATGAGGAGGCCGAAAAGAACCATTCTCAATTGTAAACAAATTTAAAGCTCCGAAGGGTAGAAAATATAAAGGAACTAGCCCAATTTCTCATAACCACTAAAATAAGAAAAAAAAATAAAAACTTTTCAGACATAAATGAAATTCATTTTAGTAACAAAATTATTGGTAGCAGAATAAAGCAAATTAAAATATATGGTGAATGTCCCAGTAATCGTGACGATTCCAATTACCGTGAAACTTAGTTACGATTTGAATATATTGTTAAAAAATATGCTAAAAGTAACATTTAATAATATAAGAAATTATTTTTAGCATTTCATTGTAGCGACATTTTGATGCATTTAAATTAAATGAAAAGAAAAAAAATTGACTTTAAGATTACTGGGACCACGAAGCTTCCAATGCTCATTTTTGGCCTTTTAGTTTCTTTTTATGTGATTCCACTTCCATATTTTCCAAACTCTGATAAATTATTTTTTATATTTACGCGATGTGTCAAATTTGTAATTTTATCGAGAATCTTACCCGATCGTGCTCGGTTTCCGAGATTCTCGACCAAAATCACGAGATACGGGACATCTTCTCGCTATCGTCAGTCGAGATGGTTCCCGAAATCGATGTTTTCTTGTCTCATCTCACCCGAATGCATCTCTAGCTTAAGCAGTTTTTTTTCGAAAACTTCCAAAAAATTAAATGAAATGAAATACGTATAATTATTTTTCTGACTGTATAGTGTATATATATGAAAGAATGTATCAACCATTTTTAATTGTTTGAACAAATATAATTTGTTTAAACAATTAATTTTCCAAAAATACTTTTAAAATCGTATTTTCTGAATGAAACATAATATTGAATGATTTCTAGGAGTAATAAACTCTGCTAAGAACTTGATGTTATTTTTTATACAATTAATTATTGTTTTTTTTTCAAATTTCCTTCAAATTGAGTATAGATGGTTTACATCTTTTTTGGCACATTATTAAATAAATCATAAAAATCATAATAAAATTAAAATTATAAAAGTGTATTTACATTCAGAAAATACGATTTAAAAAATATTTTTTGAAAAATAATTGTTCAAACAAATTATATTTGTTTGAACAATTAAAAAATGGTTAATCTATTTTTTTCTATACACTACACAGTCAGAAAAATAATTATATGTATTTTATTTCATTTCCTTTTTTTAAAGTTTTCGAAAAAAACTGCTTAAGCACATCAAAATTGTTTAAACAAACAGAAATTTATTAAACATTGAATCTGATAAACAAACATTTAGATCAATATTCACTTCCGTTGTTTAAAATTTCCTTAGAAAATAGTTTTAGTACCAGTATTGCATGTGAAATAAAAACTTCACTCAGAAATTAAAATATGAGAGAATCAAACAATATAAATATAAATACCTGAAAAGCAGCTTCCTTGACGTTCATTCGAATATAATCCAAGTGTTGATGTGATTTATTAATCTATTAAAAAAATATCTCGCATAATTATAATATTATTGTTATTACGGATAGGCTGGAACATTGATGTCCCATAGCAGTGAAGTTAAATAACTTTTGTACTGTACCTTTTTTAAATTTCCCGACAAAACCGAGGGTGTAAGACGTGAGTCCACGCCCCAATAGTCCTCAGCTAAAGTACTCTAAGTCCTTTAGCATGAGTATCATTTGTCACCAAGTATATGACAAGACTTCAACAGCTAAGGGCCTCTAAACATTTTTACTTTACTATGGAGGGCTTAGAATTTCTGTATGAACCATTATCACGCTTAGTGACACCCCGCAGCTACATCCGACTTTCATTATAAGTATTCATATTTAGCTGGACGTTTGGCCAGGGAAGAGGAAAACTGTAGAAAACCCACTTTCCGAGTACAGCCGGTTTTCCGACCGTCGAGATTAGGTATAGAAAACCGAGGTTATGAAGTGTACACAGTCATTCTTGAAGTCAAACCTCCCGCTCGACATTATTATGAGCGGATACCCATCCGAGTGCAATTATATGCCGTAGGCATATAATTTTTAGTAGGCTCGGTCGGACTTCGCAGTCAAATAAGATAGCAAACCGGCCAGGACTAGTTATCTGAAAATATTGCCTTCCCTATGCCTTAAGTACAGAGAAAACTTTCACGTATTTTCACTCGCGATCTTTAAATTATAATTTCTAAGAGTGCATGTCACATAATAATTTTTTTTAACGGGTAATGGAAGAGAAATAAATCAGGTTTCCTTTGATATTAATATAATAATCTCTAATGGAGCTTATATGGTTGTTATCTTGTTGTGAAAGTTCAGGCGATGTGAGATTCAACGAAAAACCTCACGCGAGCACTAATTTTTTTCTTCATTACAAGGTTTAGAAAAAACGGTGGTGACTTCTCTGCCTTCTCATATGAGTGCTCTCGACAGGGAGGCGGGGATATGTTAGGTTACGGACACTGAACCGTCTTCATAGCTTTAATCCCGAATTTTTCTTTCTATACACGGAAAAAATAAGTTGTCGAAACTTTACTTGACTAGTCGCCCATTCTAGGATAGGTCACTTTTTTTTAGAGCTCATATAATTTTTATTAAAGAACCGTAGACTTTATCGCGAAAGCGAAAAAAGTCATTGAATTATTGGAAAATAATCTAAGAGCATCAGTTCTCGAATTTGTATTCAGCAGATTTTGGCAAAATTCTAGACAAGGATTCAATTTTGTATAAACAGTCCTCCAGATTCCAAAAGACTTTAAATACAATAACTTCCTAGCACAGAAACAAATAACTGATTTACAAGTTGTCGAAGAATTCGTTGACTGCCTGCTACGTTATCTATATATGCACAATGTACAGCCACATTGGACGCTTGTGTTAACGCGTAGTGATGTTCATGTGAAGTAGTGTATGTAAGTCTCAATGAACGAATGTGCGCCGTCAAGCAGAATAAATTTGAAATTTTTCAACTTTAATTTGAAATTGTTTTATTCCATTTATAAAAGATTCTACGTTAAAAATGTTACAAGATTCTGGTACTTAATTATTATGGTCAAGGAAAATGAAAAATTGGCGAGGAAAGAATTAGGGAATGTTTAAAATGAAGTTCTGCGATAACCCTGATATAAAATTCTTGTTAGTAATTTATTTGCCTTCTATTTATGTTTATTTTTTTGCAGTTGCTTCCTCCTTAATATTATCATTTTAGTTATAATTTTTATTATTTGTTTGAAAACTCAACTATTTTGATAAAAAGTGAATCTTTTTGTTTGAAAATTCTACTGTTTCATAGAAAATTTACATTGTGAGGAAAATTTATATTTTGGTGTTGAAAAATCAATTGAAATCTTTTTTCGATGAAACCTCAACTATTTTTTGAATATTTGTCTTTTTGCTTTGAAAATTCATCTGCTTTAGTAGAAATTGCATCTTTTTGGGTAAGAATGCAACTGTTTGGTTAAAAATTCAATAATTTTATTGAAAAGTCATGCTTTTTGGTCGAAAATTTACCTGTTTTTTTTAAACATCAACTAAAATCTTTTCTAGATGCAAATTCAACTTTTTTTTTAATTTATCTTTTTTTATTTAACAATTCATATTTCGAATAGAAATTTCATCTTTCTTGGATAAGAATGCATCTGTTTGGATGAAAATTCAATAATTTTGTCACAAATTCATCCTTTTTGATCCAAAATTCTACTGGTTTGTTGAAAATGCATCTATTTCGTAGAAAATTTACCTTTTGAGAAACATTCACAATTTGTGTTGCAAAACCAATTGAAATATTTTTTGGATGAAAATTCCAATTTTTGTAAATATTTGTCTTTTTGATTAGAAAAACTCATCTGTTTTAGTAGAAAATTAATCTATCTTGGATTAAAATGCAACTGTTTTATTAAAAATTCAATAATTTTGTTAAAAAGTCATGATTTTTGGTCGAAAATTTACCTGTTTTTTTTAAACATCAACTGAAATCTTTTTTAGATGAAAATTCAACTCTTTTTTTAATTTATCTGTTTTTATTTGAAAATTCATATTTCCAATAGAAATTTCATCTTTCTTGGATAAGAATGCATCTGTTTGGATGAAAATTCAATAATTTTGTCACAAATTCATCCAAATATTTGAACATTATTATAAAATTCAGCGAAAACCATTAAATTAATCTCTGGAACCTGTCAAAAAGTCCTAAAAAATGCCATGATTTTTATGAGAGGAAAAAAAAGCTTTGAAACTTCTTTTTAACCATTAAAATCAATCGAGAATTCCCTCGAATTTAAAAAGTATATAAATTTCAAATTCAAATCACTATGAATTGATTAGAAAAATATTCGAACATTATTATAAAATTCACACATATATATATATGTATGAATGTATGTATCTGTCAAAAATACATGAATAAATAATGAACTATTAACCATTGTAAATACATCCACAATAGTTTGTTGAACAAAATTCTCTACAAGACAAATAAATCCCATGTTATCCTCAAAATAAATCCATTGCAAAAGGAAGTCAGATTTTTTTTTCTGTTTATTTATAATATTAGATTGTAGAATGATTCTCTTTTCTAAAGTATTCGACAGTTTCCTCATACAATAACTGTGCATAGCCAATAAAAAGGAGACTACCTGGATTCTGGAGATGGAAGAGCACGAAATGTTTATCTCTCCACTGACCATGAAGCCATTGAAATTCTGCTCTAGTTTTACTCAACGTGTAGATTTATGGCCAAGGGTATCGTGTACCTGAACACCTTTTACCAAGTTCGAGGACGACTTCCGGTACTAAAATTGTTTCTAGTGCGTGTACTCTCTCCTTTCCATTTCGAAAATTGCATCTATCTTGTAAATCACGTCCTCTGAAATTTACGACATTGCTCTAGTTTTGGTCAAAATTTGACAATTGGATGCGCCTACTTCTCCTTGGTTGAGTTACTGGCAAATTCTCGACCCCTACGAAATTACCCTGTAAAATGGAAACCTTGAAAAGATTAGAGGAGGCGGCAGGAAGTAGGAGCAAGGCTAGAATTAGGAGCTTTATGGATAAAATATAACAAATTTTTCATTTCTGAACTATAATCCGTAAAAACTCAGGAAACATCACGCAAACTCTTATCAACTCTTCTAAAGTCTAAACTCTTCTCAACTCTTCTCAACTCAGCGTCGATCAGTGTAAAGTCAGCGCGGTCCGAGGCGCGGTCATTATTGGGCTATTCAGAAATCATTCCAAATTTTTTTCTACGCAAGACTGACAAGTTTACGCCTTTGTCGTAGAGAATAAATAATAGAAATATTAAAATATAGCCATTTTATTATTTAATTTTTATGAAAATTATTTAGCTCTAATACAAATCTCTGCAATTATTAGAAACTTAAAATGAAACTTTGTACATTATTGTTTATAGCGCAAAAAGTTATTATTTTATTCAAACCTAACTGATTCTATTTTTCAAATAAAGTTTTGCATTCTTGATATACAAATTTATGAAAAATTTGATTGAAAATTGCTAAAGACATAGCACATCAAAGTATGTTCATTCAAAAATGAGCATTAACTTGTTAAATATAAACATTTAAATAAAATTTTCTTCATTAAAGTTGAAGTAGACGAAAAGAAACAGCTTTCTGTTCTGTCTTTGAACTTTTTTATTTCTTTCATCAATGTTTTCTCGAAATGGATAACTTTCATTACAGAATGTAACCAACTTTTATATAACACTTTTTGCTGCAGAATCAACATTTCAACCAAAATGAGTACAATTTAATTTTTCCTTGTTTTTCAACGTAATTTTTTATCTTTTATGTTAAAAATTGACTGAATCAAAAAATGATATAGGACATTTTTTTCGTAAATCTGTTTCCTAGCCCACGCGATATTTGAACTTAAGAAAACCCAAAATTATAAGAGGACTACTGAATTAATTGAAAAATAAATGAAACGCATAAAAATGCGAAAACTAGATTTTAAGAAAATAAATTTCTCCTGTCCACAAAAATAATTCAGCCCGCATAATACTCACAGGATGTATTCCTCATAAATAAACAAGTACAGTAAAAAATTGGCAAAACGTAAATCGACGTTTTATGTTTTCAAACAAGTCGTCGCGAGTTTTTTTAATTTTAAACTTTAAAAAAATTTCCGACAGATTTTGTAAGAGAACGGTAAACACTACCAGAATCCAAAAAGGTATTTATAACATCATAATTAGGTCAAAAATTATATGAGTTGGAAGAAAAAATGGTGTTTTTGGAAGAATAGACGTCAAAATTAAAATACTCGTAACATCGTGTTTTTTTTTTTTTAATGTTCTCAAAACAGAAAAATACGTGTCGCCTAAGTTCCTCTCAAAAAGAACATATTTCGCCGCCAAGATATTCTGCGACTTTATGTGTGAACTGTGATCGTGAAATATGACTGCTTTGGAATGGATTCGTTCCTTTTATTAATATTTTTACGTTATTTCATTTTATATTCTAAAATCTTTATAAATCATTTTTGCAATGATGGTACCGGGATGAGCCAGGGGAAATTCTGTGTGCAGTTCAAGGTCCGTCCGATTTTTTAAAATGAATATTTCGTAAAATGTTGTATTGACTCCCCGAGAAACTGATCACTTTCCAGATATTCGCGTTTCAATTTTTTTTTTTCAAATAATTTTCTGGGTTTTTTGAAACTTCCAACATAGCATCGGGTAGAAAACCAGTTAGGAAGAAAACTTTCCTGTCTCATTCATTGGTTTTGTCGTTTTTTGGCATACAAAATAAACAATTACGTTGAAAAATAAGAAAAATTAAACTATGCTTATTTTTTTTTTAATTTTGGTTCCACAACAAAAAGTTTCTAACAAAAGTTGGACTACTCCCAGAGGAGCATTTTTGCCTAAGACATTTTTGATACATACAACTGACCAATTATGAGAAAACATCTATTAAAGAAATAAAGAAGTTCAGAGCCAGAATAGAAAACTCATTTCGTACTCTTCCTGATCATCTTGTATTCTTTAAATTTATCCGTATTATCTCCGATTCTCTTCGATTTTCTTCGATTCTCTTCTATGTTTTCCAGCTCTCTCCGATTCTCACCAACTGACTTGTTCCGCTTCACTCATCTCAACTCAGATTCAAGATCGCGTATTCTTCGAAATTCAGGAATTCTTGAACCCATTTTCACTCAGTGAATAGCCCCTCGGTACCTGCAAAATTTTCTCTATGAGGATTGCCAACAATGGTGTATTCACTATTATTGGTGGTTCAGAACATCGAGACTCGGAATAGAATTGTTTTCAATTTAATTTCTCAAAAGTTCAGCTCTTTACGAATTACGATCCTCCATTTCTAGTACAATTTTCAAAGTTTTTTTTCATAATTTCAATCTTAAAATATTTTTAAATGATGACAGCTTTAAATGGGCTAAAAAAATTTTTTTAACCAAACTCCAACTACATCCGTTGGAATTTTAAAATACTTCAACATCCCTGGTTGATTTTCGTTTATTTCTGATAACATTTTTTGGGGAAAGGCGAAAGATTTATTCAGTTTCGCCCCTGACAAGCCAAAAGCAGTAGGTCGATTATTTACATAATTTCACATTTCTCATTTCAGTTTTAAATTTTTCACATGTCATTGCCTTTGTTGTCAAATTCAAGTCCAATGTAGAAGCTTACTTTAAGTGAACTCTGAAATACGACATTCATTTGACAACAATATCAAGAAAAGTGAATAATATAAAGTGAAATATTAAATCTGAAATGTGAAATCACACATAATCGACGTCCAGGTTTTGGTATATTTGAAAACGTTACAAAATTACTTATTACACTTGGAAAACAAAATTAGTAATTGCATCCTTATGCAAATATCTAAATTTAATACAAGCTCGAAAGCATCATTATCCATTCACTAGGGTGAAAAGAAAAATAAATTTTTTGCTTAATTTTAAAAATCCACAACGCCCAAAAGTTTGTTTATGCTACAAGTAGTTTATTCGGAAAATTTGTGTCTGATAACAAAATAAATCAAGCTCGCAATCGTACTGAAGTTTTAAACAGCAAAGAGTGTAAAATTTGTTCTATACTTGAGGCATTTAAAATTTTTTATCAATCTTGACTACTAAAATTTGTAGTCTATGTTATTTCCATCATATCCTGAATGATAAAAATAAAGAATTTAATTAAAAAGTCGACATAATTCCACTAAAAACAAATTGCGACCTCATACTAATTTTCTCATTTTAATTAATTTAAATATGTATTAAAATATAGTTCTGATTTTTTATAATACCCAAAAAGTAAAAAATACTTTGGAAAGTGGAAATTTTTTTTTTTAGTTTTCTGGTCTCATTTCAAAGGTTATATTTTTTTTGACAAATGTGTAATTTTATCAGATTTGTGGTACTATTTTCATAGTTTTGAAGGGCGTTTAAAACGAAGAAAATCGTAAATTGGAGACATTTGTAGTGGAATTATGTAGCCTTTTGAATTAAATTCTGTATTTTATAATTCAGGAAATGTTGCAATAATGTAGACTACAAAAAGAAGTAGGGAGGCCGTTCAAAAAATACATAAAGCTTTTTTCTATGAATGTTGCGACCTCCCCCGCTTTTTATAGATTTGATTAGAAGATAGAAGCTAAAAGATTATCTGAATAAGTTGATGAAAAATTGCCGAGACTCAGATACCATAAACAAATCATAACTTCCGTCTCCGTATTCATATAATCCGTATCCATCCCAATTCACACCCTTTACCAAGAGCGTGTGTCATTTTCTAGAAAGGCATCCTTCTCGGTGAAATCTTGTGAATGTTTTTGAAACAAAATTCTCATTACGCGACATTCTGCTATTCAAAAAACAGGAATTTACAAAACCTTTTGAAACTATATGTAGAGCAGATCAAAATATAGTCGAAGCTCTCATTAAGACCGCTCCGAATCAGACCGCTTCCCCTCATCCTTGCTCGAGCTCGTCGAGGCGCTTCCCCCACTCTCACGCTGACTTCGAAATTCCAGTCAGCCGCTCCCAATAGTGCCGCCGTAGAAATCGCCAGTTTTATGGTTTTTAGGAGTGTTTTTTTATATTATCCAAATATAATATCGAAAAATAGTATAAAATAAGAAAATATCACAATTAATATTCGATAAATTTGTATAATATGAAAATCTCTCCTAAAAACCATAAAATTGCGATTTCTACGGCGACACTATTGGGAGCGGCTGACTGGAATTTCGAAGTCAGCGTGAGAGTGGGGAAAGAGCCTCGGCGAGCTCGAGCAAGGATGAGGGGAAGCGGTCTTATTCGGAGCGGTATTATTGAGAGCTTCGACTGTATAAATTTAGAAATGCTTACAGTGAAGGTGAACTTCAATTTTAAATCGATTTGACACTAAACATTCGAATACATTTTTAAACCGGTATTTCTACCTATCGTTTCCTCATATATTGAAATTAATTTATTCTAATTTCAAACTTTATTATCGAATTCGCATCTCTTGAAATCGAGTCTGAAAGGAAATTTCTTCACTTACAGAGATCCCTTTAGTTAATCGACTTTCGATTCTGAGTGAACGAGGAAAGAAATCTGCTTGCACTTTAATGCAGTAATAATAATTGAGCTCGCACTTTCTCCGTAACACACTCTAAATATGACGAAATTCCTGCGCTATGTTAAAACTCACCGGTAAGTCCATTTTGTCTCTGTAGAATGATGACCTATGAATATGTAATTAAATAGAATTCAAAGAAACTTAACACCAAGAAACGATCACTAACTTTGAATTTGTATTTGGGATATCAATTTAATATTTTAATCGATTAGTTTGATAGTACTAGAAGCCACTCCGGAAACACGAATAAATTTTATTAGAGTGCGGAAATGAGGAATTTAATGAAAAAGTATAATCCCAGTGCAGGGCCAGATGGAAAAGCACGCGTCTTGCGCGACATTAGGCGCACTACTGCCCACTACTGCCGAAATGAGTTGATATCACGACACAAACTCTGCTCAGCCTAGCAGGGGGGAAACTGCAAGTCATTAACGTTTTTTCTAGCAACTCCTTCGTGAAGTGTTTGTGACGTACGATCGTGATACGAGAAACGCTGCATTTACATCATATGCGAATTTAGTTCTTATATATTTATTTATTATAAATTATCTGTCATACATGGAGAAAAATTGAGATCAGAAGAACAGACATGATTGTCCTGAAACATTTTTTTTAAATAATGAAACTATTAGGTGATTCCCGAAAATAGTGTAGAGAGTGTCCAGTAGCTTAGCAATGTTTATTGAACTTCAGTACGGGAATCAGTTGTAAAGAATGCATAGTGAATTTACTTTGCAATACTCTTCAAGCAATGATCTATCTTTTCTCAATTATAATTTTTTTAAACATAGATTTTTGCACTCCTTAAAAAATCCAGTTATACCACTTGGTGATATCACTTGTGGCGTTTTATTTTTTTTATTTTTGTACTGTAGTAATCATTTAGCACGCGCTCCTCGTCTCGTCATGCGGTTTATGAATCCTTCTGGGGATATATAATACAAATTGCCGACATTTTACGCGCAAGGCGAAATCTCTAGTTGGAACTTCAAAAACCTGTCTTCCTCACGGAACCTCATATCATATTAAATTTTTAAATTTGTATGGTAAATGATTATTATCCATATAATTCTTTTACAATAATTAAACGCTAATGAGTAAAACCTGCGCTTCTGTTTGCCACTTCTATTCACATTTATCTTTCCTCATCCTTATGCCATTTCACAATGCGCAATTACCCCTCTTATTTTTAATCAAAATTTTATTAACTACTAGGTTTGTCATCCAATTAACAAAGTTTATCCCTTCCTATCATCCACATATTCATGACCGTCCTTTACTATTCCTTTTGCTATACACAATCGCCCCTATAATTTTCAATCCTCATCTTTTCCGTATATTTGGGTATTATTTCTGAATTAACCCCACCTAAAAACAAAAGTTCTCGAATCGGACTCAAACGATAAACTTGAGTAATTTGTAACTCTTTTAATACCAATTAAACAAAACTTGGTCTTCTACGGTTTCTATAGAATTTTCGACGCACTTTTCAATTGTAAGCATTTTTTGAAGAAAGCTGAGGTTTTTTTTCTTTAAGAACCTTGAGGTGAAAAAGAGGGCTAAAAATTGAGGTCAGTTGCATCTGTAATCTTGAAACTTTTCCACGATACGCGGAGGTTTGAACTGTCACACTTTGCAACACGTGATGACCGAAGAAAAAAAATCGTTTAATTTTAAAACTTTCTGCAGCCCTTCTGCACAACCTCAAATGCGCTCATATAAACCAAAAAATATTTCTGCATATCTAAAAAAATTGCCAGATATGGTAGTGATAACGCAACTAAAAACTTTTTTTTCTATTTTATAATTATCTGCATCCCTTTTGATACAACTTCAAATGCACTCATATCCCAGGTGGAAATTTACTACTGGATAGGTACCGCGCTAGTACCGCACAGTAATTTCTGGTACTTGCGCAGTACAGGCATAATATACCGGAAGACTGGAGTACAGGAATTACTACCAAAGGTAACTCGGCTGGGAGTTTCTCATCGATATTGGGACGGGACTGCAGGTGGTTTGTTTTATTTATTTATTTTACCTATTTGAATAAAGAAATCCCAACAGTTCAGTTCGAACCATTACGAGGGCTGTAATAATATGTACAATTGCACATATCGTAGAGGATATAATGTGAGTACGCACATACTCAAGAACTGAAATTGGGGGTTTTGTGCTCAATATAATTATTAATTACGTTATGCAACACGCTTGAATTAGGAGATAGAAGTCTTTACAAGATGGTGGTACAATGGTGGTACTATGCCTGTAGCAAAGATCTGTACTGGCGTGGTACTGGAATTACTACCAAAGATAACTCGGCTGGGAGTTGACAGTCGACACTGGGAATGTACTGAATTTTATGCGCCACCAAAAATCGTAAAACAATGGCAGGGAAAAGCATTACGTAATTTTTGAGTGGCCCCTTATCCTTTATTTGCAAATATTTTATTAACATATTTATAATTATTCGATATTTGTAATTGATTTTTAAGGCTTATTAGAACACGATACGTTAGAAAACCCGGTTGAGAGAGTCTGTGCCTCTGAGGTTAGGGATATAATTAAGAACTGAAAGAATGGTAAGGCTGCTGGTGTAGACAGTACTAACACTGAAATGCTTAAATACGGTGGCGACTACATACTTCACAGGTTGTGCGAGTTGATAAATTTTCCGTGTGGAAAAATGTCGTGCCAGTCATGAATCATGCTAAAGCCAGTACAGTTTTTCTGAAGCCTGTCATTCATGCAATACTAGCCTGGCGCTACACTGGCACTGTCTAGTTTTGCTACGTGTTTGATTGAAACCTTTCTGCTGTCAAGTCCCAGTCTTGGCGCTATCTAGGAGTTCGTTACGAATTTGAGTATATATGAAGAGTTGAGTTGAAGCTAGTTCTCAAATCAAGCTAGTTCCTAGACAGAATCACGGTTTGGACTTAACCAAAAATTACAGAAGTAAATTCAGAAAATAATAATTTTGGAATAAAAGATTTAGGAAATTACAATACATAATTGCATAAATGCTCAAGTAATAATTAAATATACACTATTAAATATTTAAGATAATAAACAGTAATTATTAAAGGTGATTGAAATATTAATATACGAACTATATTCTTAATAACGATTTTTTTAAAGAATATTTAAAAACATTTTCTTTAATTTGAATTATATAGTAAAGTTATAATAAATTTATATTAAATTTATAATCATTATAATATGCATAATACTATGTATTATATTGATGATATTCCAGAAAATCAAATTTTAACATAAATTATTTATTTTAATTATTTATTGATTGCGTGAATGATATTTAAGCCTAACGTATTAATTATTTAAAATAATAAACAATCATTATTTCGCAGCCTAATCGTAAGTATAATCATACAAACTTGATTATTTTCAATGATTTATTCACACATCAAGCAATTTTAATGTTTAAAAATTGTTGAAATTATTGAAATAAACCTCCCGTAGGGGCTGTAACACCTTGTAGTTGGTGGGAAGGCTTAAGCGTGTAGGACATGGGGGTCAAAAAGACCTCGGCCTGCATGCATATGGATATTAATGAAAGGATCCCTATAAACGGGCTCTCCTGGGTGAGAGGAAAAGGATCCCTAAAAACGGGATCTCCTGGTATGCGTGATTACAGTATGGTAGAAGAGTGAAAGAGCCTAGCTAACACGGACCTTCTGAATCCCTGGGTCGAGGCCTCTCTCGGAGCGATTTACAGCTTTGAAATCGGGACAGGAATGACCTGCGACCCGCATAGCGACCAAGAAACACCCCTCCGTTTGTTATGGTGGTCTCCAAGCGGATATTTGAACTTTGAGTGTCTCACTCAATGTGACCAGCCCCCTAAGCCATGGGTGTAGAGTGATCGTGCTCGTGGCACTTTTGAACTTAGGGGTTACGAAGGTGTCTTAACGGCTTCTCGGGAACACCGGACGACCTCCCCGAGTAACTCAGGTGCGAAAATCGGTCGGATGCCAGAGACTGACCATCATCCCAAAGTCGGTCCTACTTTGGTAACCGATCTATGGTAAGCAGAGTTGGACAGACTAAGGTGTTTTCAAGCTGCCATGGTCTCACCGACGGTGGCAACCGACATCGGCGGTGGGCGAAAAGCCGACTGTCGGCCCATTTCTGGCCCAGCTTTGTCGGTCCGACTCTGTTTACAGCAGTCGGTT
Organism: Andricus grossulariae; assembly: GCA_011634705.1. Lineage (NCBI taxonomy): Eukaryota > Metazoa > Arthropoda > Insecta > Hymenoptera > Cynipidae > Andricus > Andricus grossulariae. The sequence goes on along the minus strand of JAABKJ010007545.1, from coordinate 87,793,289 downwards.
AGCCACAAGTCACCTTGATGCACCCGACGGTCGGCCAAACCTTGGCCCAAATATGGGCCGGCCGTCGGATAAACGCTGGTTCATTGTTTCAAGAAGACCGTGAAAATACGGTCGGCCCGACTCTGGGCAAGAGATGGTCCAACCGTCGGCATAGCATTGGCTTGTACAAGTCACCATGTTGCACCCGACGGTCTGTGAAACATCGGCCCAAATATGGGCCGGCCGTCGGATATACTAGGGTTTATTATTTCAAAACGACAGAAATTTGGGTACGAATAGCTGGATTTTTATGTAGACATATCCATATTCGTACCGAAATTTCCGTACACGCAAACACTTACTTTTTTTTAAGAAAAAAATTCTAAGCTCCATCTTTATGATGAATTGTGAATGTTCCGAAAAATTTACATTTGATGTGATTCTGAATCGTTTTAAAATAGTCTGAAACACCTAAAAAGCAAAACGTTACACAAAAGTTAAAAAAATTTGTTATTTATAATTTGAGCTGTGGCTTATGAGGATAGTTTTTTCATTGACTGTCAATTCTTTAGGTATAGAGTAATGGATAAGAGTCCCGACTGCTAGGTAATAGATTCAGGTATAGATACAGGTTCGAAACCCCGCAGCGATAGAAATTTTATTTGTAATATAATGTTTAAAAATGTAATGTATGTATTCATTCTAAGCAGGACCATTAACACTTATAGTCAAAATATTCGCAATCAATCATTATTAATTTTTTGAATACCTTGAACCTTAAAAAATGAAAGTCGGCCCACATTGTTGTCCAAGGTTGGGCCGACATCATCTTAATAGATGGCCCATATATGGGACCAAATGTCGGGCCGACGTTGTGGAGTCGAAGGCGGTTGACCGTTATCATTTAGCTGGTTGGCTCGACCAGTGTCGCACAAAGTTGGACCGACCGTCCGATGGTTGGCCCGACCGTGGGCCAACGGTCAATTCGTACCTGGGAATTAGTCTTACCCCTGCATGCGGGGCTCTGCAGCGGTGGACCTTTTATTTCCCTAGCTTCTCGTGGGATCAAAATGAACACGCCTAACAACAAAAATGGAAAAGGGGGAGAAAGCGAGGTGGCGGAGGGAGAGAATGGTTGGGCCTTAAGGGGACATTCCAATGTGAACGCATAAAAAAAGCATATTTTCAATCATTTTTTTCTCGGGAACTATTGTATATAATTGAACGAACGTTTTTTTCTCTTACTGGTATGATCAAGGAGAGAGTTCTGGGATCGGCTATTTCCCTTATGACAGCGATACCAACCCAACAGTGGAGGTATGTACACTGGTGGAATATTACAAGGTAAGGAGTATTCCTCTTGGGCTGGGATGCGATGCTAATACACACCATACTTTTTGTGGCAGCACGGACATCAACTCAAGAAGTGGAGAGTTTCAGATGAACCCACTCTCTCAGATCACTCACAGATAAGCGTTCGTGTTGGAATCCATTGTACCCGCTGGCCCTAAATGGGTCAGAAATCCAAGAAGAACGGACTGGGACCAGTTTTCCACGGAACTAAAATGTGCCCTTTCAGAGGTTCCCAGGTCAATTCAAGACGTGGATACCCTGGAGATGGCAGCCAAAATTTTCACGGAAGCCATCAAAGATACTTATGAAAGTAATTGTGGACCTACAAGAGTTCGAAAGGGTGGGGAGACACACTGATGGAATGGCAAACTCGAAGAGCTTCACAGGGAAATCAAAGAGAGGTTCAGACGTGCCAGCACTGAAAAAACGAAGGAACTATGGACCTCATTCACAACGATGAGGGATGAATACAGGAGTACAATACGTAAGGCAAAGCAAAAGGGCTGAACCAACTTTTGCACAGACGTCGAGAAGGCAGCTGAGGCGGCTAGACTGGATAAACTGCTTTCTCGAAATCCGCACGCTATCCTCAGCACTCTGAAATTGTCCGGTGGGCGGTACTCGGAGTCGGACAGGGATACCTTGGCTCACATGATCAGGGCACATTTTCCGGGCTTTTCACGGTTTGGAGAAAAGGGGATGACACCTCAGAAGCAACCAAAGTCGCCTGCGGCCCAACTGGGCCTAAAACGCCGGCTAGCCAACGAGATTGTTACCCCCGCCAGGGTCAGATGGGCTCTGAAGTCCTTCAGTCCTTACAAGTCTCCTGGCCCAGATGGCATATATCCAGTCCTCTTACAGAGGGCTAGTGAGACTTGCTAAGGCTAGTCTGACGTTGGACCATGTGCCGGTGGCATGGAGGGATACGGGATATATATATATATATATATATATATATATATTCCTGGAAACACATGAAAACATTGTGGCAAACATATCCAAATTGAAAACTACCCCTAACAGTGGTAAAACATCAAAAACCTCAGTACGTGTTCTGGAATGACTATTTCTCAATTTCTGCCAGAATTAAACGATGGGAAATGAAATTAAAATATTTTCAAGCGATTGGGGTGGTTTTTCGATTTGGGGGTAGTTTCTGAGGGTGGAAAAATTCTGGAATAATTTTTTTTCTCACACTGGGTACTCATGAGTTCAGATTCACCATGTATCGATTTTACCGAACCCTCAGAAAAAACTCAGCCTTTAAAGTGTTAAGTGAATTAATAAATTTCAAGTAAATTGATACAATTCAAGAGAATTCCAAAGAATTTACGAGAAGTCAGAATAAATTAATAATGTTTTAGAGTGAATTCCAAATGAATTCAAATAAATTAGAAAAATTACTTGCAAATCTCTTCAAATCATTGAAATCATACGTCATCCCTTACTTCTTGTGCATAAATTCTTTGAAATCCATTAATATATTACAAAATCCCGAGAAAGTCTATGAAATCTGATGATATTTCTGGAAATCCTGGAGAATTTATTAAAATACCTTGAAATCTTTTAAAACCCCTCAAAATCATTAAGATCCTCCAAAATCTGATGAAAAAACCTTGGAATCTTTTAAAATATTTTGAAACCGTAAACATGCTGAAAAATCCTTCTATATATTCCGAAATTCTAGGAAACTCTGTACAACTGCATGAACATTTTATTAACTCCCTTATAATCATTAAAATCTTTAGAAATTCCTTGAATTTGTTTTAATCTCCCAAAAATTCGTTGAAACCTCTTAAAATACCCTAAACTATTTCAAGCCCTTTGAGATCCCTTCAAATTATTCAAAACAATAAAAATTCCTTGGAATCTTCTAAAATTCCCCAATATATTTCAAATCCCTTGAAACTTTTTAAAGCTCTTGAAAATGCCTTGGAGTCTTTTAAAATGCCCTAAGATTTTTAAAATTTTGTAAAATCTTTTGAAATCCCTTAAATTTTTTTAAAGCTATTGAAAATTTCTTGGAATTACTGAAAAATACCCTAAAATATTTAAAATATTTTGAAATCCCTTGGCACTTTTTAAAGATATTAAAATTCCATAAAATCTTTCTAATTCTTTGAAATCCCTTCAAATTATAGAAATCAATTGAAAATTGATGACTGTTGATTCACGCGCTTCGCGCTCCATAGTATATTTATCTCGCATCAAATTTTATCTCGCGGTCAAAGCATCGACAACTGTAATTTGGTAATTGTCAATTCTCTTTTGTTAAAGCTCCTTCGGCTTTAACGAACACATTTTCATCACGTATCTCGTGCTTCGCACTCGATTTTGTACAAAATGTGAACTTTTCTAAATTATTTTCAACACTTTTATATCAATAGTAGATTACGTGACAAGGGCCGAACCCGTGCGAATGCAAACGAGCATGAAGTTGGCTACACGAGGGTGTGTAGCCCCCGAATACAGCCAACATGCGAGTTGGTGTTCGCGGGGTTTCAGCCCCATGCCGCGTGTACTATTTTTCACAAAAAGAATATCGAAAATGGCGGTTACGACCTAACCCTACCGTACAAACTTCTCAAGTGTTGCCACTACAGCGCACGCAAAGTTTGTGTGCGCTGTAGTGGTAACACTTGAGAAATTTGTACGGTAGGGTTAGGTCGTAACTCGCGAAAGTATAAACACTAGGGTTTGTAATAAAAGGCTTGGAAACTCTAGGGTTTGTAAAGTAGTTTCGTACCCGCTCACCTGCATACCGCCATTTTCTCAGCGCTCCGTAGGCTACGCAGGGTGGACACAGAACCGGGAAAAAGCCGGGAATTCGGAACAACCGGGAAAGAACCGGGAATTTCGTTCGAACTCCGGAAAAAAAATGAAGACTATTATAGGGATAATTCGAGCAGGCATCACATGTACTTTTTCATTTTCTACGGTGAGACTGAATAAATAAGTTAAACTGTTTTGTTATGATAATTTGCCTTTTTCAGTGTAGTTATACAGAGTAATTACGTGTATGTGTACTCACGTACTGAAAGCCACAACACATTGAAAGAATAAAATTTTACGAAACACCTTCGAATTTTGTTGCACGGATTCTTCGAAAAATCTTCATTTTGTCCTTGTTTAAAACGATTAAATTTTTCCAAATAAGTTTATTTGTTAAAAATTATGAAGAATTTTGCAGGAAAATCCCGAAAACACGCCAGAACTGTTACTGAAAAAACCGGGAAAACTTTCGAAATGTACCCGGGAAAACGCCGGGAAATTAAAATCCCTCATCCTGTGGCCACCCTGGCTACGAAAGCCGCCATTTTCGATGTTCGTATTGTGAAAATGTATATTACATTTATTTCGGTACCTCGGCCTGGGATTACCTATTCAGATATTGGAATATAAAGTGAAGATTTCATTTATCATGATTACTTTAATATTTGTTTCTTATTTTGTATTAAATTTTATTGTCGGCTACCTATCCTATAAGAAAAAAAAAAAACAATTTTGTTATTAAACATTTTATTGCATTTTGTGTCGTTTTTCCATAAATATAATTGGTTTATTTTCAATGTTATTTTTTACGATTTAAACTAAAAATACGCATCCTAACATAAAGTGGTTTTGAGAAAATTTGTAGATATAATTTAGGCGACAAATTTTGTTAAATAAATTGTTATTGTAGCTTGTGCCCTTTTTCAAAAAGGCAATTTTTTATTTTTAATATATTTTCGTAACAAGAGTTTATAAAAAATTTGTAGATCTTTTTTGGTTGAACAACTTTTGTCTTTACATTTTTTTTCGTCTCTTGTGTCGTTTTTCCAAAAGTTTAATTTTTTTTATTTTGCTTTTCACGATTAAAAGAAAATCTACTCGTTCTATCTAAACATTATTGATAACAAATTTTTAGATCCTTTTTGGGTAAACAACTTTTGTCTATTAATTTTTTTTCTTACCTTGTGTCGTTTTCCAAAAAATTTAATTTTTTATTTTTAATGTTGTATTTTACGATGAAAACAAAAACTACGCGTTCTATCAAAAAATTAATAATGACAAATTTGTAGTTTTTTTCGTGTGAGCAACTTTTGTCAATTAATTTTTTTCATAGCCCGTGTCGTTTGTCCAACCATTTTTTTTAATGCTGCTTTTTACGAATTTAAACAAAAACTACGCGTCCTATCAAAAAGTGAGCAGTGGCTAATTTATAGATCTTGTTTGAGTGCACAATTTTGGCCTTATCATCTTTTGTCGTATCTCGCACAGTTATACCGCAAAATGAATGTTTTGATTTTTCATTATTTTTTGTGCAATTAAAATTAAAATTTTCGATTTTTCAGAAAAATTCAGAAATTTGTTATGATAATCCTGTAGGGCTTTTAAAAAGCAACATTTTTCTTCTCTTTACTTTTTTTCATATCCTGCGTCATTTGGCTTAAAATGGTCATTTTCGTTTTTTTTTTTTTTTTTTTTTTTTTTTTTTTTTGTAAGTGCTATAACTCTCGTAATTTTTGTTCGTAAAGAAAAGTTATAAGGCTAAATTGTTTGTCTTCCTGAGAACTATGAATAGGCGTACAGAGCATTTTTAAATCTTGAAAAAAGTGGTCACACAAATATTAAAAATGCTCTAACTTTTTGAATTTTTATCCAAAATGGCTGGCTAATGAACTTGACCTTCAGTTTAGGACACTAAACGAGTATACGAAAGGCCAATCCAATCTGTCAATACTTTCAAAAGTTATCTTGCTAAAAGACTAAAAATCTACAGACACATGAACACACAGGCAGACAGGCTGACAGACAGACACATTCGTGAAAACCTGTTTTTCGGGTTCAGAAGGTGTCAAAACGTGGACATTTGACAAAAACGGGGGGGGGGGGGCGTCAAATTTTCCACAAATCTAATACGTTCTCGGATGAGAATGTAAAAGCGTTAACATTAGTAAATTTGATCCTCAAATAGGTGTCAACTCTGAATATCTTTAAATTAAAAGTCACTTCCTTTGTGTTAATTATTCTTAATTTGCGACATGGCTTATTTTTAAAAAAAGAGGAGAGGAAAAATTATTAACCTATAACATTCTACTTCCAATTTTGTTACTTTTTGACATGTTTACTAAATATTAAATAAATATTACAGCCTTACCTCCAACACAATTTTCACTATTCCTCGTAACAATAATATTTGTATTTTCTCACTTTTCGTTAAGAACTTATACTTTCGAGGAAGGTAACGCTACCTGTATGCTATGCCTTCTTTACCGTCATTTACGTAAGTCAAATTTACTGTCATTTTGTACATTTAGTGCCGCTATATTTTTCTAATGCACTTTGGCCTGCTAAACTTGAAAATCGCATTGAAAAATTTTTTTATGGATTGGTCTTCGAACTATGAATTTTGAAAAAAAATTTCCATGATGGCTTTGCTCTGTGAACCATATCTCAAGTTAGATACGACTAATCTGGTTGAAAAAGTTATCAAGGTAAAGATCATCGAATCTGCAACGGATATTAGCGCCATTTTCCCTGATCAAGTTGGTAGTTGAGGTGCAATGAACTGAAATATTGAAAAAAGTCATTGTTTTAGACGAAAGCAAACACAAAATTTCGAAAATCAATCCATAAAAAAATTTGTCAATGCGATTTTCAAGTTTAGGATGCCAAAATGCGTTGGAAGAATATATCGCGTTACTAAATGTATAAAATTTTTTTTTTAAGTTGTGGCCTAGTGTAGTATGCGTGTATGCTAATACGCTGTACACTATCAACAGGGTTGTGAGTATGCATGCCTCGAATAGCATGATATATTCAACTTTGCCGCGCTGTGGATGTCTGAAGAGAACTCTTGAAACTCTTAAAAATATTAAAAATCTTTCGCCAAGTGTGCAGCATTCACACCTTCGTGATGCACGCACTGCTTCGGTGAAACGAACTAGGAGCCGACTCTATCCGAACGCCGCCGAGTTTATCTCTTGAAATTATAAATATATATTATAGATTTTATTATTTATTATTCCAAAATCTACATTTTGTTTTAAATTTCTTGAAATCGTTCCAGGTTTTAAATTATTTTTCAAATTTTTTCAAAACTTCTCAATATCTTTTTAAATAAGTAGAATTTTTCCTACACATTTTTTAAAAATTCTGCGAAATGAAAAAATTGCCTTAAAATCTTCCAAAAACTTTTCTGACAATTTTGGAAATCTTTTGAAATGTTTAATAATGTTTTTCAATTTCATCTTAAGGTTGTATGTTAAAAAATCGATCTCTGGTAGAATTTTTAAAAAAAGGAGCTATGTTTAAATAGAACGATTATTTATATGCTAAATTAATTTCAAATTTTTCAACCGTACCGCTGCGGAGATAATTAATGTCAAAGTTGACCATTTTAACACGTAATTCGTGGACAATGCATAGGCACTCTCCACAATTTAATTTGTAGTAATTAAACGCTCTGGTACAGAGATGTCATTTTTTTAGATGACAGTTACTCCCAGTGGGACCCTGCGGTGGTTGTTAACCTTTAGTTTTTATATATATGTATATTCCAAGGAATTGCCATCCTGTTCAAGAAGTTGAAGAGATTTCAAAGGATCTAAAATATTTTAGGTTATTTTAAAAGATTCCAAGGATTTTTCAGGAGCTTTATAAAAATACCAAGCTATTTCCAAAAATTAAATTTTTTCAAAGATTTTAAGATATTTGAAAATATTACAAGAAATTTCAGAAGATTTCCAAGATTTACAAATATTTCAAAGGATTTTCAAGGAATTTCCACGGATTTCATGGGGTTTTTGAAGATTTCCGAGATTTCAGTAATTTTAGAATTTTAAAGGCATTAAAATTACAAGAAATATTAAGAAATATCATCAGATTTTATGAAATTTCATGGAATTTCCATGAGCTTTCAAAAATGTCAAGGGATTTCAAAGGGATGGAAATATTTTCGGGGTATTTAACAGGATTCCAAGAAAGTTTCAAGAGACTTCAAAAATTTCGAAGGAATATATTATCAGGATTTCACAATTTTTTAATAAAATTGCAAGGAATTTATTCTCAAGAATTGATTGATTTCAAAAGATTTTAAGCTCTGAAAATATTTTCAAATATATCAAGGTATTTTTAAAGATTTAAAAGAATTTTAAAAATGTTATGGTATTTCAAAAATATATCAATGAAAACAGTTTTTTCAACATTTTTGAAATTACTATTACCCACAAAATCATTTAACATTTTATAAGTTCATCGCGCTTTGAACTATTTATTAAATACACCCCTAGATTTGGTAATCTACTTAAATTGTCCATATTAATCTAGAAAATGAAAAACCAAAAAGTTTTCTCATTTTTAGTCAGAAAACTATCAGCAAAATAAAATGACCCTTTTTCCAAATAAGAAACACTTTACCAAAATAAAATATCCCTCCTTCCAGGTAAGAAAAAAATTTATCAATATAAAATATCCATCCTTCCAAGCAAAGAAAACATTGGAAAAATTGTCCATAGTATCTATAATATTTTAGGACATTTCGGAATTTTCTAAAACATTTCAAAATATTTATAACATCCCACAATTAAAAATGAAAAATTTATCCTTTTAAGTAATAAAAACATCCGACAAATAAAATGACCCTCCTTCCAAGTAAGAAAAACTTTACCAAAATAAAATACCCCTCCTTTCAAGTAAGAAAACATCGAAAACTGAACAGATCCCTCCTTTAATGTAGGAGAAAAACATAGGAAAAGCAAAAAATCCGTTTTTTCGATTACGAAATACATTTGAACAAAAGAAATTCTCTCCTTTCGAGTGACAAAAACATCGGAAAAAATGACCCCTTCCCTGCCCCAATTAATGTACTTGAAGATGTACACCATTTTTTTAGACCATTTTTACGACCTGAGGAGTGGCTACATCATCGAGGAGGAAACAAAGAAATAGAAATTTAAAAAAAATGCTACAAGTCAACAAATTTTAAATTTTGGTGAACTTTTATTAATGGTATTTATTGCCAATAAGGTAAATAAATGTCTCCAAATTGCCCATTATTCCGTTTTTTTCAGAACACTGTTAATACACTTAACCCTGCCGTAATCGGAATCCGACATCCGCGTCAACTTGGTTGCAACATACCCCGGTGAAGACAATAAAAATCCAAGGCCGTTCATATTTCCCAGCTGGTACCGGCAAAACGACACGATGCTTCCTGCGTGTTTACACAGCCTGTATTAATGATCATGCGTGATTACAATTCCTCTGCAACTATTAAGAGCGATTGCCCCTCCGTGAGTTCGAGTTTACAGGCTTTGCTAACACAATAGCAATAGGATCCAGCCTGAATAAACTCCAGAGAACGGTGGACTGGATGTGTACCACGTTACCTGGTGTCTACGACTCTACGCCACTACGGCATGGTCTCTCGTGTGTTGCTTCAGGTGGTATTGGTGCATAGTACCACTCCACTCACTTCGTTCCAGGCGTCAGTGACTTCGCGTCCGCCGGTCCGTTCGGATCTCCTCGAAAAAGTACGAAAAACCACCCTCTCCTCGGTCAGCATCAATCTGACTAAATTCATCCTCACCTGACCATTCTTCAATTCGAAAAAATCCTTCATTTCTCTTCATAGATGTAGGCTTCATCTATTTTTAAATGTGCAACCAAAAATTGAGTGAATTGTTCAAAACGAGTGAAGTTCAAAATTGTGGAAGCTGCTTCTAAACTTCAGACAAAGGGCCTAAAAATCTCGTTTACCACTTTGTGGACCAGCAAATTTTTATCTTTCTTTTAGTACCCAATTTTACCTGGTACCCAATTTCGTGAAACTCATGACTTGGTTTTTTTTTCTGGTACCAGGTTATGGGAATGTAAATTCACCCCAACGTGCATAAACCTTGAGACGATTGACCCCTGAGGCACTTGGAGTTGGTACTAGGTTGTCAGAGGCTTCACGGAAAGCTTTACGAACTTGCTCAGAATTCGAGAGGTGAATATCGGTAACTCGTTTGAATCTACATAAATAATAGTCGAGTCTTCTAGACCAATCAATTCCCAACGGGGAGGAGGGTATTCCGACAATTTGTCGAGGTACGATTTACGATGGATAATTTATTGCCGGACAATTGAAGGCTATCTCAGTAAAAGCAGTATCTGGGGCTTCCATAAAGTCAGCACTCGTCTCATCAATAGGAGGAATTCCATACCAATATCCTGTAAAACTTAAATTATTTTTAGAAATGAAGATTTTGGGTTCTTCTTTGGTTAGATTTTATGGGGGAATGCGGTCATCTTTAATTCCGTAGATGGGATGGAATTTCCAACTATTAAAATTGGCATCTTTTGGCGAATCACCAATTGGAGATATTTGGTATCAAAACCAGTAGATTTTGGTTGAGTACTTTCTTCATCGGATATTGGTTGACTTATTAAAAAAAGACCAACTTCCCCTCGCTTATTAATGTAGATCCCATCACACACCCTGTTCTGAAATTGCCGGAAATTAAATCCTCCCTGATCATTCAACCGCTAGAGACTAATCACAAAAACAATTCTCTTCCAGGTGTCCATAATATGTTGAATCAACAATTTCGACCGAAGTACCCAAAGGTCATTCCTGGAACCCGGAGCCGGAAGTAATCCGCCCGGTCATAGGACATCGAGCAACAGTTCAGACCCAGTTTCATCAAGGGATCTGAAGGTACCCCACGGTGACTTTCGAAGGATATAAATCGACTCTGGATCTGAAAGCTCGCTCTGATGGTCAGTAGGAAACGAACAGTAAATCATAAACGCCACGGGGTTCGACTCGGGAGGAGATAAGTGCCTTCGCGTTGATCGCAGGTCGCGCGATATCCTGCGGATTGAGTGTGGCCGATCGAGCGATGATCCACCCATCTATCCATCTTCCATCGCCCACAAATGGCCGGACTTAAGACTCTCTTCCAAAAAATCTCAAAACCAAAATGTTGATCAACTTCCCAGTGAATAATCAGACTCTAGAGACGATGACGGACACGCTGATTAGAATTGATTTTCCGACTCAGAAAAAGTGCACCAAAAGTGATAATCTCTAAAGAAGATATGAAAATGCGTCAGCTTCTAGAGTGTTCAGCAGGAAAAGTGACAGTGACTGACGGAGTCAAGTGACATAATTGAATCAAGTGCCGTCCGGCCTGTTATTAAGCGGTAAACCACTGCCGAGTTGTCGGCAATGGTCGAGGCAAAATGCGAGACCTGAAATCAGTGAAGTGCTATTTTTGTTAAATATATCATTTGATACTTTTCGATGATTTCATAAGATTTAAATCATATACACTTATCCAGATCTATTCTCCAATAAGATAATTTTATATTTTCATATTGCATATCATCATCATCATTGGGGAATAAAGTGCCAGTTTTCGACACCAGTTACCGTCTCAGGATTTCCAAAGTGCTTCCAAGTGATCTCTAGCTGGTGATTATTAAAAATGTCATCAAATGGAGAGTTTTCAACTATATCGAGCGGAGAGATTCCCTCCTTACCGAAATCACTTCCGAGCTCGAGGGAGGCCACAGCGGAGGGAAATTCGAGTTCGGGGGGTAGTTTCGTACCTCTGAGGGAGTTCCTTGACAGATTTTCGCTGCCGAGGGTCGTCAGACTTGAGGGAACTGCAGGTAGACCTGTTTTGTTGTATAAGCAACAGCAAAGGTCGCTGAGAGTGACTGCTACACTTCTGATGCATCGGTACCGACATGATGTCAAAGTGGGACCGGAGATTGTTATTCCCGAGGGATATCCGGGTGAGTACATTTTTTGTGTCTTCAATTTCCTCTTAAGTTGATCAAAATACTTATGCGCAGGTATAAATGCCATATATCATTACTGCGCAGCTATAAGGACCATATCACTCTACTGTGCAGCTGTAATTATCGTACGGAACATCTGCACAGTTATAAATTCCATATATCTCTACTGCGCATATTTAAATAACTCGATGTGAACAAAATTATTTTGTATAAAGAATTGAATCCCAATGGCAGTGATTAGGCAGTCTCTACTTTGTATTTGTCTACATCAAATTGAAATTTACAATTAAAGTAGCATTCTCGAAACCCACAAAGGAATTAATTGTGTTATGCGCAGTGAAGTTCGACAGTAATTATTTCCACTCTGGAAAGCGTTTGCTACGTTTTAACCTTTAGGATGCTCATTTAGCCCACAATGCCATGCTCAGGGGCAATCTTGCAGAATTCCCTTCATTGCAACCTAACTTAAAGAGTTACTTTGACGCTGATTTTGTCTCGTCGTTGAATTTCCTTGCTAATCGCGTTAGAGAATTTATAAGTCATTGCGTGTGGTAAAGCCCGAGGCTCTTTGCTCAGTGGTAAACGCGCTAATAGGTTTGCCAAGCCGCCACATGGCACAACACTTAACGCCTTTTGAGTCTGCTACCGAGTCTAGCTTCAAGGAACACAAAGTGAAATTGTTATTATTACTATATGTTAAAGTCTCTATACTACAAAGAGCAAGTCCCATTGCAAGTCTGTACAATGTATACTATATCCACCATTGTTTATACTCTGTTTTAGACACTATTCTCTATAATATATTTTCTCAAGTTCAAACCCGGAAGATCTCTTTGTTGAGCTTCGAAAGAAACTTCCCCAGAAATTGACTCTTGAAGATTCACTCGACAAAGTAACCATCTCTTACTTTATAATTGCCCATTTGATCTAATGGTCCAGCTGCCTTACTATCCTCAGGTTATAACCCATAATTTCTAATTAGCTAATAACCAGTGCTTATACCAGCAAACCAGTAAACCATGAGGTACCATAGTAACTCTAAAAGTCGAGGGCTTTCGTAATCTAAGAGCCGATTTTTCTTCTCGAGCGGAGAAAGACACGTTCGGTATCGTGAGCGCTCGTTTTTCACGGGATTAGTTTTTCTCAGTAGCACCTAATGATACCAATCCGAATGGTCTTCGGCAGCGATCAGAAATCTCTGTGTACAACAGTTACCGTTCAGGCAATTTAGACTGTTATAACTTCTTGGAACAATATTAGAAGAAAATCATATAAATTTTTTCCGAAACTTTACCACCTTTTGTTTAAAAACCTACCTTGCTCTGACTCAACGGCTCTAATATTAAGTATTCCAATCAAATATTTTTCTGTTTTGCTCATCAATTATGTTTCGACCTTGTGTCCTCCCACGAGAATCTTTAGCTCATCCGAGATACTTTCCTTCTTTCTCGCACTTCCTTTCACTGTGGAATTCCTGCGCCACCTCATCTGTCCTCGATTCGAGAACTTGGGAGACTATTTACGCATATCAATATTTTATTAAATCCCCAAAGGCGAAAATCAACTTTCATATCCTAGTTAATCTCTTCCATCTCCCTACAATTAGAAGTTTCCTTGGACCCCCATTTACGACACAAACTTGTCAACCGAATTAAAACTGTTTTTGATTTGATAAATAGATCCGGATCTATGAATATCCTAGAATCGGGACAGAGAATTACAAAAATGTCTTCTTTCCTGATGAGTTTTGGACTGATGGATGGTATCTGTCGGATATCAAGGGAGTGTCTGGAAGAGCTCGCTCGTAAATTCGCATTTGAAAGAGCCTGGTGCAAAGGCAGGTTATCGGGGGCGTAACAGTAAATTGAGTAGGAAAACATTATTTAACGCCTACAAATTCCACGCGGGACTATGATTCAGAGTAGTATATGCTATTTGCACAGATGAACGGAGAACCGCCTTTTATCCTAGTGTTAGTTAACGCGTCACCAAGAATTGCGCGAGTACATACTACATAGACTGTGTACCGTTTCATTTGTCTCGTACGGCAGATTCCCGAGTGGACATTTACTCCTGACATTCTTACCTTTACTTTGCGTCATCAAGGAATCTGACGAGTTCCATTTCGCTCGAGGACGTTATCCTCTCGTCACCCAGCGACTCATTCCCTCTGAGTCAACAAACTTCTCAAAGATCGATTACTTAATTGCTCATCAAGATTCCTGCGATATGAGAAAAAAATATTCCAAGTGGTCATTGCTATTGTAAAGGATTGTCGAGACTGCCTAGGAATGCATCTTTATGGTGAAATCTACATACGCATAAGTAGAGATGTCATAAGACAATTGATACTCTGTAATATCACGTAATCACTATCAGACATAATACCATAAAAACTTACTGCGCATCCATATGTACTAAACTTATATACTGCGCATCTGTCGGTACTATATGAGCTTACTGCGCACCCATAGGTGCTTCAGAACTTTACGGCGCAGCTATAGATACTATAAAAGCTTAGTTTGCTTGTCGTCTACTGCTCAGATATTAGAATTCCTAATCATATAGAATACAAAATACTAAACTTTTTAAAGGGTATATTTTCATTGGGATTAAACTTGTGATGCTACTAAATATGATATGAACTTAATGTAAACAAGAAAAATTGTACCACGAATATAATTCCAATTAAAAAGTGCCCTAATACAATAATGTTCTCCTTTTCGTGGTCAGTACCTCCTCCTTAATTGTTTGCAAAATTTTTCCTGGTGACAAAAGTTTCTTATTCCGCCTCTGGCGGATCAGGCGAATGGTTGCGCAGTACACGTATATTATACTTTAGGCTGCGCAGTACTCTTATGTTAAACTTTAGGCTGCATAATACCATAAGACTAGTAAGCTGCGCAGTAAAGTTTTCCATCAGTGACATCAATACGACAACACGTTAAGTTTGCTATGATCATTTGGACTATAGCAGAAGGTATAATTCTCAAAGTACCTATTTAAGAAGTAAATTTTAAACAAATTTAATCATTGCCGAAGTGCAGAAAACGTTCAGTAAATGTAAATTCATTGCGATTTCAGTAATTCACCTTCACAGAATGGGCGGGGCAGGTAAATATATACTTAGGATCTCACATTGAACTCTTGCTCGTCCCGAATAAATCCTAGATCACGAATAATCTGCATGTTTCCCACGCCTATCACTAGAAATGATTAAAATGAAAATAGAAAGGTTTACGGTTGCCAGTAGGAATGCGGTATAAAGTTCACGGAACTTTGATTTTCCTTTCAAGGGAAAGTCACCCTCTCATTTTAGAAAAATCTACAAAATAAATTCTCATTTTTATCGCTTTCTGGTTTCTAAAAAAAATATATTTTTTTTAAATGGAAAGAACATAGACAGATGGACTAATTCTAGGACTCTTCTGTACAATTCTCTACCGAAGGTTATATTCACGACATAATGACCGTTATTTAAAAGCGAGACGATTCTCTTCTTGCCGAGGGCACGTCTGGTGAAACATTCCTGCCCCGCGCAAAATATCTATAGGTGGTCTACCTTCTGCGATATCAAAGATAGAAGATTCTTCTCCTAGAATCATCCACCTTACATTTATCCATTTAGGCTCGCCAATTATTTCACATTTTCAAAATTCCTTCCTCTTCACACTACAAATCTCCCCATTCCTCCCATAAAATACTTCTGATCCCATAAACTCCTTTTCTTACCATAAAATTGCTACACTTCTATAAAATTCTGCCGGTAGTCTTATCTCTATAAAATGATCATAAAGCCTTATCACCGATGTAGCTTTTCGTTGGAAACGAGGGAGATAAAACAGCTCGTGACCCAGGAGTCCGTCGACCCTGGTACCAGGTTTACGCGCCTAATAAATTACTGTATAAACTGGATCCAAGTCGTTCCAGGGTTACACGAATGGTAGTTAAAGCAAGGGTCGGTAATTTGTGCGATATCGTCCATTCGTGCTATCAGTCCCTGGAATCGGATGCTCGGTTAAATCTTGCCTGGTAATTTTATCCCGGTTGAAGTTTCGAATTGCCCGCAGATTCCATTTCGCCTTCCATGAGTTCGAAGACAGAGCGTTCCGAGTCCTAGCGCTACTTGCTCGACTTGTTCTTTTTGCGGTGAAACCGAGAAAGAACCGCGATCGAATCGGGTTTATTACAGAATCGTCGGAATCCAGCTCTTGAAAATATCTCCAATAGGTTCGCATCGAAAGTCATTGAAAAAGTCGTTCCTACCTTATACCTTATACCTTGTAGCTCTCAAAGTATCAAAAACTTTTTTCTCTCACTTTTATCTCCTATTGCTTTTCCATTTGCGAAACTATTTTCAGAGCTGAAAAATATCGCACTTGTGAGCAGTTTTATCTGGAGAATGGTATTTTCAACGAGGGGAATTTCACAGCATTCCACTTATGTTTTTATATTATTTTTACCTTCATTTTTTGACAAATTAACCCTATAGAAGAGTCCTACTGCTTAAGAGACATAGGTATGTTTCCATAACTAATAAAATAATGACGCGCTAATAGGCTCTGGAGTGCATGTCACTGTGCAATAAGGTTCTAAAATTCTTATAACTGACGCAGCTCGAGTCTGAAGTTCTTAAGCCTGCGCAAAAGGGCTCAGAAGTGCCTACGGCTGCGCAGTAAACTTATACGGTACTACTTCCTGCGCAGTAAAGTTCTGTGAAGTTTACGGTTGCGCAGTACTCTTAGATAACACTTACGGCTGCTCAGTAGGGTCTTAGAGTGCCTAAGGCTGCACAATAAACTTCAGTGATATCTCATAACACAACTGTACTAAAAACTAGACTATTTCATACCCAGCGAAGCGGATCGGTCGATTTCGTTTAGAAATACGATCGTCGGTCGTTTTTTCGTCCCACGGCTACCATTGATGTGCGGAAAAAAGTGATAGATTTAAAGTCTGGATGATTTATATCAGCGCGGAGGTTTCGCTACATACGCGATATCGAAGAGAGAAACGTGAAGGAGAGAAGCGCGCGGTTGGCGTTTTGCTGCCGTAGAATTCCTCATGGAATACTATTCCCTGGTACCAATATCTTTTGATATAATATTAGCTTGGCGAGAATCGAACCGTGACAGTGGCGTGTGGTTTATGCACAATGTTCGGTGTGACTTACAATCGGATTCGCGTTCTCGGTTTGCTCGAGATGCTTTACAAACGCGCTTATTTCCCGGGGCACGTCTCGTCGCTCGTTATCTACGTGTTATTTTCATCTTTTCGCACCTACAGCGAATCTTTTTATATTGTTCATCTTCGATAAATCAAGTTAAGATCGAATTACGAGCGTGCGGGCAGAAATGTAGATGTTTCGTTTCAAGCTTATGTAGATATGGTTATTGCATTTGTGCCAACAGTATAATTACAACCAATGGTACTATAAATTCAAAGATACAGTATTTACTATTCATAGTTTATATTTTATACTGTTCATTATTTAATAATGCACTATATGTTCATAAAAACAGATTCATTCAAATTAATTCAAGTTCTTCAGCGACCAATGGGGATCTGTATCAGAGCGGGGTTGAAATTCTCAAATTAGTCGAATCATTTAAGCCGAGAAAAAAGAGTTTATGGGTGGTTGGCATCCGAAGAAAGAGTAAAAAAATTGGTTTGAAATTGGTTAGTATCTTCTTTTCTCTTCCTTGATTTAAAAATTTGTTCAATTAAAAAAAAATTCGTATTGGTTCAAAAATTATGGCGATTTTTTTTAAATGTGCAAAAATGTGTTTTTTTTAGACTTGAGTCATATGCATACATTTTGAAAAAAGTTGAATATGTCGATTCTGAAATTTCTTCTGCTTCAACCGAAGAAATATGTTATAATTTCTCTTTTCCAGAAAATTTCTTTTTTTGGTGATTTAGGTATTTTTGCCAAATAGTAACATGTTTCTCTGATTTTAGCTGAACCAATTTCAGGCACGACATTTGTAACTTTTTCCAAAAAAGTATTTATTAACCTAAATCCAAGAAAACATGTTTTTTGCGCATTTCAAAAAATTATAAATTAAGCAAAAACTTTTCTTTGATTTTCTACTTTTCATTATTGTTCACTTGTAAAAACCGTACATATAACAAATTCACCATAATTTTCGAAACAGTAGGATTTTTTGATTTTTCCAAAATTTGAATTTTTAAATAGAAAAAGAGAACAGAAGATATTAAACAATTTAAAAAATTCTTTCTTTCACGTTTTTGGATTCCCTGAGCTCAAACGATTTGACTATTTTTAGCATTTTCGTTCCGCCCTAATCTCAATTTCTATGGCTGCGCACTAAACTTCTTTTTGTCCTTAAGGCTGCGTAGTGAACTTCTACTGCATTTATAGACGCGCAGTAATATTTTATCATACTTAATCCTGCGCAGTAGAGTTTTATGCTATTTATAGTTGCGCAATAGAATTTTATGATACTTATCGCTGCGCATTACATGCGTATCATAACTGTACCTACGCAATAGAGTTTTTATGATACTTATGGCTGTGCAGTAAACTGTTCTCATACTTATACATGCGCAGTAGAGTTTTTTATGCTACTTATTACCACTAAGTAAACTTGTGCCATACATATAGCTGCGCAGTAAACTTGTAATGAAGTTTCATTGTTCTTATGGCTGCGCAATAGAGTTCTATGATACTTAAGTCTGCGCAGTAAACTTCTATCATATTTATACATGCGCAGTAGTATCGTATGATACTTGACTACAGAGCAATCTTCGATTTGATTGGAAATCTTGGTTATTATAATCATTTTTCCTAATTCATTGCCCTAATTAGTATTCTGTGAATCTTTCACTAAAAACATCTTTACATAACGATAGATTTATTATATTCATTGACAAAAGATGTTTTGATACCAAAAAGGATCTATTCTTCAAGTCTCATCAGCTTTCACTTTTACAATACCTCTGTTTCTACTTTTAGAAGTTGATCTATCCAGTTTGAAGACAATTTCCTTCCCCTGAGGGTTGGGAGTTCAAAAGCAAAGACAACTAGAATTTTTTCGCCAGAATCCTCTTGGGAAGAACTTTGAGGTGCACCGATCAGCTCGCATATAGAAATTCCAAGTTGAACGATTGCAGCTTTTTAGGGTTGGTTTCGAAGCGATGCATGGCTGGGCATTCGGACCGGCATTCTTAAATCAATTAGCAACAACCAAAAGAACCAGGCGACCTTCGATTATCCGACCACTCGGCTACTGTGTCTCCCTTGCCCCTTGGTACGATTCTTGAGTTAGGAGGCTTTTTTAGTTTAAAGCGTCTGCCTTAGAAAAAGCCCTTCTTCTCGCAAACGCGACATACGCTTGTCTTCTCTCTAAAAAGAAAAACTCCCCACTTGTCCATCGACCACCAACGCTGAAAAGTAGCTAATACAGCCTTGAAAGTTCCAATTGTCTTAAGATCTTTATCAAACTTCTTAAAGTAATTGATCTTTCATCTAATAGAAATTTAACAAATAGTATAACTTTAAAATCTGAATAGCGTAGGAGTGCTATCAAATTTTTTATTTCATTCTAACATCAGCATTATCAGTTTCACGGGTAGAATTTCACATCATCAAAGATAATTTTCAGATTTTTTACTAGCGCATTTGCGTCTGTCATAAATAATGTATATGTTTTTACTCTCGAATATTTCCATATATTTAAATTTGAAGGTTTTTAGTTTCCATAACACGCTTTTCTGATCGCTATTACTCGATAACGTCAGGGTTTATTGCTTCTGAATTCGCCCACATCGCTCGTAAATAAGGAAAGGATGAAAAGAGATGATTTCGATATAATTTTTTTCTGGCTCGCTTTTACGAGGAGAGTAGAGCCAGATGGCTTGGGGGCATCCAGGTGCCTCCCGGCGACCCCGGCTTTATAAAATACAACATGTATCTTCGTGTAGGAACTAATCCTGATTCAGCCTTTGAGTCTCGTCTCTCTCTCTCTCTCTCTCTCTCTCTCTCTCTCTCTCTCTCTCTCCTTAGACCTTTAAAAGAAATTCCCTTTCGACCTTATATACTTTTATACGCCATAGAGAGGACAATGCCCTTCTCCCTCGCCATGGACCCCATGCCATGGTCCAAAATCATGCTGAGGTAGATGCTATCTCTCTTGGGTTCATTGAACTCGCAAAACTTAACCGAGGAACGTTTACCTTCCTGGTCCGTCGTTCCGAAGCCCCCAACCGATTTAGAAATTCGGTGATCGATAATTCGATAGGGAAACTCCAGGAATTTTCGTCTGCACCTTTCTCAAATTCTGCATCTGTGCAACTTTAATTGCTTTCAAATAGAAGGGAACTCAAGGTAGGACAAGCGAACCTAATCTGGATGATGGGTCCAAATTGGGATCACTCTTGTTGTCCCTGTAAATTGATATAGTTATAGAACCGATTTTTGTGGAATGTTTAGTCAAACAATGAAGTGAAAATTTGAATCTAAAATGTGGCAAGTCACAGCACTATTATACAACAACAAAAAATGATTTTCATAATGTTTGTCAACTCTGAAGTTTCTCATCATGGCTGTTAGCTGTTATTACGGTCCGTGACAAATCCTATAATATTTCAGTGACTATTTGTTTTTTAAACATAAGACTTTCACCTTTTGCGCAAAATATTTATATTATTTTTATAATCAAGTTTCCTGTTATTTTTTACACAATTAGACAAATGTTTTTACAAAAAGTTCTTTTATCATTAGTGTTCCTAATTTGAAGAACATTTTGTGATAAATTTTGTAACTTGTGAACAAAATTCGTAACAAATTAAAGTTTTCACGAATTGAAATTTTTACCGCCCAGCGATATCATTTATATTTAAAAAAATATTATTTTCATTGCATAATCGTACTTTCAAACATCCTCTTTTTGATGAAAATCTAGGTTTCAACCTTTTCTGAGACTGATCCGCATTTGAACATTGGGTTCAAATGTGAATCAAAGTCGTATCAAATAAAACATTTTTTCAAACTGATATATTTTTTTCAAATTCGGCAATTTAAATTCTTTATACTAAAAGATCAATCTAACATTTTCTACAAAGGAAATTAGGTTTTTATTGTAATTGTATTTTTAGGCACAATGTTTCTTAAACCCTATATCCACATTTGTTTCTCTTGCCTTATAATTGCGGAATTATTCTGAAAAAATATGAAGAAGTAAATTGATAGAGATACTAGTTCATTTTGTCGTTTCAAGGGATGAAACGAAATAAATGTAATGGAATTTTAATACACAGAATTTATCTGAATTATTTTACATTCATTTGGAAGTCGCTTTGAATATTTGCAATTCCTCATAATCTTTTTTTTTAATTCCTCGATATTCCTTTAAACTTTAAGAAATCCTTCGAAATTATTAAGACTTACTTCAATTAAGTTAAATTTATTAGAATTTACTTAAATTCAATTTAATTTATTTGAGTTTACAAAGTTTTGCTAAATTCACTTGAATTTAATTTAATTTATTTAAATTTATAAAAATTTACTTTGATTCGCGTGTATTTTCAATAATTCTATTCAATTCATTATAATTCACTTGAATTGATTAGAATTCGCTATAGATTCCAGTTGAATTTTGTTAAATTTATTTGAATTTACTTTAATCAAACACAATCCATAAAAATTGGTTAGAAATTATTTAATCTATTTGAATCTACAAGAAAACAATTAAATTAATTTGAATTCAGTAGAATTAAGTTAAATTTATTTAAATAAATAAAAATGCACTCGAATTTTCCCTGACTTGAAATTTACTATATTTTATCATAATTTATTTGCATTTACAGTCGAAGCTCTCAATTTGACCGCTCCGAATAAGACCGCTTCCCCTCATCCTTACTCGAGCTCGTCGAGACGCTTCCCCCATTCTCACGCTGACTTCGAAATTCCAGTCTGCCGCTCCCAATAGTGCCGCCGTAGAAATCGCAAGTTTTATGGTTTTTAAGAGAGTTTTTTTATATTATACAAATGTATCGAATATTAATTGTGATATTTTCATATTTTATAATATTTTTAGATTTTATATTTGGATAATATAAAAAAACACTCCTAAAACCATAAAACTTGCGCTTTCCACAGCGGCACTATTGGGAGCGACTGACTGGAATTTTGAAGTCAGCGTGATAGTGGGGGAAGCGCCTCGGCGAGCTCGAGCAAGGATGAGGGGAAGCGGTCTTATTCGGAGCGGTCTTATTGAAAGCTTCGACTGTACTTAAATCCAGTTTAATTTACAAGAATTTACCTGAATTTGTTTAAATTACAACAATTCACTTGAATTTACAACAATCAACTTGAATTTTCTGTAATTCACTTGAAGTTTACTACAATTTACTTTAATTAAATTTACTAGAATTTATTAGATTTCAGTGAATATAGTTAAATTATTAGAATTCACTTGAATTACCAGAATTCAGTTACATTTTTTTAATTTTACAAAGTTCATTTCAATACCCCAAAAATGTACATCAATTCACTTAAATTTACTTGAATTTACTAGAATTTGCTAGAATCTATAAGAATGCATTTGCTGAATTGACTTCAATTGACTTCACTCAGAAAAAATTTGGTTGAAACAACAAAATCCTTATTAAATGGAAAACAAAATTCATATTCATTTGACCAAACTAAATTTGTTGGTTGTTTTAACGAAATGTTTCAGTAGATGGAATATTTAGTTGATTCAACCAACAAAATTTGTTTGAATCAATTCACATTTTTGTGAATCCACCAAAATTTATTTGATTTAACCACAGTTTTATGTATATCCGAGAAAAAAGTCTTTTTGGTTAAAAAATTTTTGTTTCTGAGTGTAGAATGCTATTGAATTTGAATTTATTTAATTATTCTAAAATTTACTACGATTGTCTTAAACTTTCGAGAATTGACTTACATTTTTAATGTTCACTTGAAATAATTTACGCGAATTTACAATCATTTAGCTTCATTTTCTATAATTATTTAATTAAAGCTTGATGTGACTAAAAAGTCACTTGAATTTACTTTCAAGCAGAAAAATTCCATGGCAGTCTGGTGCCAAGTCTGGCCTAGGTCTGGCTTTATCTAGACTGTGTAGTCTGGAAGGTCTGACCAGGCCCAGGACTGGCGCACAGTGGGAAAAAATGATTTTGGTTCAAAATAATGTACAGATATTGACCGATTGGGACACAAAAGTTTTTTTAAAACGCTGATCAAATGTCGAACAAAATGTTTTTCAGCTTGATTTTTTATTCAATTTTTAAATTTTTTATAAATAAACAAATATGACGAAAAAAATGGCCATTTTTTCTATTTGACGTTCCCGGTGCTCGCCAATAATAGAAAAACTATTGTAATAGCTTACGCCTAATAGATTTACATTAGATAAAGATATTCCGTCATGATACAATAAAAAAAAATGTTATAAACAAATTATTTGTTGAAAATGTGTTTTCTATCATTTTGAATAATTTCACGCTCTTTTAAGTTATATTGCAAGAAATTTTGCTGAAAACAATATTGTAATGAAGAAAATGTCTCTTAGCATTATTCTTGTTGATATTACAAATAAATGCAATATTCAAGCATTCGTCGAAAGAAAAATTCGTTTTCTTCGACGTCAGTTTCTTTAAATCAGGAACCACATTATAATTCCAGCAAAATTTATAATTTGTTGATAAATTTCATGATTTTTTACAACAAATTAATTAAATAAATGCATTACTCGGGCATTTGTCAACGGAAAAATTAGTTTTTTCAATGCCAGTCTTTTTAATTGGAATCTTCATAATAATTTCAGCGATATTCATAATTAGTTAATAAATTTTATAATTTTTTTAAACAAATTTAAAAAACAAATGCATTATGCGGGCATCTGTCGACGGTAAAACACGTTTTCTTCAATATCAGTTCTTTTAATTGAGAACTTCACGATAATTTCAGCAAAATTTATGATTAGTTGAATAATTTTATGTCTTCAAAATAAATTTTAAATAAAGAAAGAAATTTTCCATCAACAAATGCCCGAATAGCGCACATTCTAAGTAAATTTGTTGAAAAAAAAAAAAACATAAAATCAATCAACAAATTATGAATTATGCTGAAATTATCAGGAAGTTCCCAATTAAAAGAACTGATCACATCGAAAAAGAAACGACTTTTTCCGTCGACAAATGTCTGAATAATGCATTTTTTTTTAAGAAGACAAACAATTTATCAAATGAGTATGAGTGTTGATGAAATTATCATCGACTTCCCAATTAAAAGGACTGACATTGAAAAAAAAACGAATTTTTCCGTTAACAAATGCCCGAATGATGCATTTTTTTATTGATTTTGTTTAAAAAAACATAAAATTAATCAACCAATCGTTAATGTTGCTGAAATTATCATTGTCTTCCCAGTTAAAAGGACTAAAATTGAAAGAAAAAAAATAGTTTTTCTGCCGACAAATGCCCGAATAATGCATTTTTTAATTAATTTTGTTTAAAAAACATCAAAATAATCAACCAATCATGAATTTTGCTGAAATTATCATTGTCTTCTCAAATAAAAGGACTAAAATTGAAAAAAAAAAATAGTTTTTCTGTCGACAAATGCTTGAATAATGCATTTTTTTATTAAATTTGTTTGATAAAATCATACAATTTATGAACTAATTATAAATGTTGCTGCAATTACCATGAAGTTCCCAGTTAAAAGGACTGACATAGAGAAAAAAACGAATTTTTCCGTCGACAGATGCCCGAATAATGCATTTGTTTAAAAAACATGTCATTCATCAACTAATTATAAATGTTGCTAGCATTATTGTGAATTTTCCAATTAAAAGGACTAGAATTGAAAAGGAAAAGAATTTTTCCGTCGACAAATTCCCGAATAATGCATTTGTTTATTATATTTGTTGAAAAAATCATAAAATTCATAAAAAAATTATTAATTTTTCTGCAATTATCATGAAGTTCCTAACTGAAAAAATTGACATAAAACAAAACGAAATTTTCTGTCGACAAATGCCTGAATATGTAAATAAATAATAAATGCCACATTTGTTTGTTAAAGGAGGAGGGTCGATTTGGGCGGTTTTTGGCCTAATTTGTTTTTGGGTATAAAAGTCTGGTTATATTATTGAGGAGATTTCAAGATAATAAAAAAGTTATGTTAAGATTTCTGGGAAAATTTGTATGATATTTAATTTTGATTAAAATTAATTCTAAGATAAAATTGAAAAAAAATTGAAAATACTTCGCAAGGTTTTGAAAATTGTCCAAAAAGTATTTGGAAGATTTAAAAGCAATTTTTTCATTTTGAGCAGCATTTAAAAAAGCATTTTAACTTGAAGCAATTTCAAGAAATTGAAAATAAAATGTAGATTTTTGAAGTTTCGAAAAAAAATAACTTTTTAAGAGTTTCGAAAGGTTTCAAGAAAATAAAAAAAATTTTCTTTGAAGATTCCTGAGAAAATTGAAATGATTTTTTATTTTGGAAAATTAATTTCAATATCAAATTGAAAATTATTTAAAAATGTTTATAACGAAACAAAATAAATTATTTTCTAGCTCTAAAAAAAATATATATAAATTTTTATAATTTAGTTCAATTAAGCGTTAATTTCAATTTTCATCAATAAATTTTCTCTTTTTTTCCAATTGTTTCATTTATTCGCTTAAATGCTAATTAACTTAATAGAACCCAATAAGAAAATTTATATATTTTTGGTAAAAGTTAATTCTTTTTGCTTGAAAAGTTTATTATTTTACAATTAAAAAAGGTGTAATGTTGATGATTCACAGTCGAAATTTGTTTAATTGAAAATTTTTAGAATTGAAAAGGTAACTTTGAGGCTTCTAAATTATGAAAATTAAAGAATTTTTAATTTTACAGCTTTAAAATTAAAGAGTTCTCAATTGTAATTTTTCAGAATTGTAGAACTCTTCATTGTAAATACTTAACAATAAAAAGCTTTTCTTGAAAATTTAAGATTGAAAAATATTCAAGCTTGAAATTTTAAAATTAAAAATTACGTAATTTTGATAATTAGCATTCGAAATTTGTTTAATTTGGAAGATATTGAATTGAAAACTAGAAATTTTGTCCTCAGTCATAAAAATTGAAGAATTTGTATACACAAGTTTTTTAAAATAAAGAAATTTAATTATTATTATTGAAAATTGTTTAATTTTTTTAAAATTGAAGAGATTTTAATTTTGAAAATTGCCTATACAAAACTATTTAAATTACGAGGTTTACAGATAAAACGGAAATTTATTAATTAATTACAATTGAAAATTTAATTAAATAATTAAATAATTTAAATACTCAACATTGAAGAGATTTTCCTTTGAAAATTTACAATTAGAAATTATTTGAGCTTTAAGTGTTAAAATTAAAAATTTTGTAATTTTGATGAATAAAATTCGAAATTTTTTCAATTTGGATGATACTGAATTTAACACTTGACAATTGATATTCAAAATCATCAAAATTTGAGAATGTTTATTCATATGTTTTCAAAATTGAAGCGTTTTAAGTTCTACTTCTTATAATTATGAATTATGAAAATGAGAAAATTAAACAAGAAGAATATATTTTTCAACAAATTTATTTTAACAGAAACAATGTACTGTTTTTTTCTCTTTTCACCGTTAATTTCTACTATACATAATATGACCGTTAATCATAAAATTATACACGACAGATTTGCAAAGTTGGGTCTCTTTAAAAAAAGACATTGTGATAGAAAACGCAAGGGGAAGTGAAGAACAGAAAAGGGAGGAAAAAGGAAGATATTCTGAATGTATATAAAGGAAAATAGTGGAAACTGAAGTATCACAAAATAGCCGTAACGCTCTTTTTCTTCATTCTCACATGCGTTCCCTGTATCTTATTTCTTTTCTACAAAGTTGTTTTTCTCACAATTTTTTTCGAACGAAAGCGCAAAACCGAGGCTTCAAAGAATGCGACGGTACACGTAATGATCTCTCGCCTAAGATGCTAAATAAAATACTACAATCACTTCTCTTAGAAGCACGATATAAATAAATGCCTAAGCAGTATGTACAGTGGTACAGTTTAAGTAAAAGCCGCTAGCGTTTAGTTTTCCGGACACGTTCCCCAAAATTCACTGGACGTTTTCGTAATTGCACAAGTGATTTGTGCAAAAAGCTCAAAATAATATTACAATTTTAATTCAAAATTTGCCTTCGTTCTACATCCTTTATCAAATTTAGACTGGCCGTCACAGTTTTTCTAAATAGAATCTTTTTTGTGCGTAAACGTGTATTTATACTTATAGTCGCAGTAAATTCAGGCTAATGTAAATCTAAAAATACTGCTCGTCTTACGAACTGATATTTGTCACTCTATCTCTCTCTAGCGCACACTCTTCATTTTTTTCAGTACGAATAACATTGTTCTTTTTATCCCTTATTGAACATTCCGACGCCGTAAAGTATGCCGGAAACTACGTCGGAGATTGGCATAATAAAACGACGCGGATTACGACGTCGTGACTTTGTCAAAAATGTTGTATGAAAATTTTAATTATTATTTTTTCAAAAAGTTTCACTAATTTCGCAAATAAAGTTCTTAGAATCTTGTGAACATACAAATCCAATTCATAAACATGCATAATCATATAGTTTTCTGCAAAATTGCAGTTGTTCTTTTGCATTTTTTCGTTTTTCACATTTGAGAATTTGCTACTTCAAGAAACCAGAAATAGGAACGAAGGAAGGATTCAACATGTCGATTGCGGAGTTGAATATTCTCATCTTCAATATTTAAGGATGATCATGTTTATGTATCTCATGATTATATTCACAAGTTTCTTGAAATCTTTCTGAAACCAAAGATCGTTTCTCAATAAAAAATAAATATTTACAACAATTTTTTAAGTTACGTCGCCAAATACGTTGGAAACTACTTCATTTATGACGTCGAAATTTCCAATAGGGTTTCGCTTATTACGTCTTAGTTCGTTACGAATACAATAAGGCAACGCTTATAATTCTAAATAAATAAATCGTTACAGATGGAAATAATAAAGTGTACAATATACAAAACTATGCATATGACAGCAGACAGACATCGATTATTATTGTTCAGTTTTGTTATTTTTTACATTCACATCGCATGTTTCAATACATATAAATTTTGCGTGTAGAGCCGGTTAGCAAAAATATAATTTAGTTATCTTTATCGTTATAGTCATCCATATAAAAACTTCGTTAAAATATGTAAAAGAAACAACGACTTGAGCAAATACGTATATTATATTATACAAGTAGTTAAAACAGTATTCGAGTTACAAACGCGTTATTGTTTATTGCACATGGGTCTTTCTAATTTAGATACGTTTTCACATTCTCTCTCTTACACGCGAACATTCAGACGCTTTTTTTTC
Organism: Andricus grossulariae; assembly: GCA_011634705.1. Taxonomy (NCBI): domain Eukaryota; kingdom Metazoa; phylum Arthropoda; class Insecta; order Hymenoptera; family Cynipidae; genus Andricus; species Andricus grossulariae. Next base: position 87,764,757 of record JAABKJ010007545.1, on the reverse strand, counting down.
TCGCATTCATTCTTAACTTTTGATTCCCATCAAAGAACAGGACTTTAATTTCAGGTAACCAAGAGTAATGATCAATTATTCTACGTGATTTCCGCGTGACGTACGTGAGTATTTTTTTACATGAAAGGTGACAAAATCGTTCCATATGATCTGAGTATTCGGAAGTGATGCATGCAATATTGAATGAAATAAATTATTTTAAAAATAGTTGTTGATGAAGGTTATGAAATGATTTTTCACGTTTTACTATAAAGCTTTGTGTTTGACTCGTTTAATTATTATTATTAGGACTCAAGAATTTGTTCGTTATATGTTTAAAATAGTTTTTGCAAGCGTTGCAGATCACATGAGTTAAAAAAGATTTAAGAAAATAAAAATGATAAAAAGAGTTAAAAAAGATTATATAAAATAGCTATTTCTGAACGAATTATGCTAAAAAGCGGATGCCTATACTAAATAAAAAATCACAGAACTTGAAAATTAAAAACTTAATAATCCGTGTCACTTGATTATTCGTACGTTCGTCACGCGGTAAATAATCCAAAACTTGGTCTAAAGGACCCACTCTTAAGTACCATATTACATTACTATTCATTCTTCAAATTCAACTCGGTTTAGACTCAACGAAAGTGATAACAAAACTTTAAGATATTTCGAAACTGAAGATCGAAATCTCAGCTTTAAACATAAAATATGTTAAACACTTCCCTCGTGTCTAAAACGAAGTAAAGTTGACCAATGAAAATTCGTGGATAGCCTAAATTGTGCTTTCTCACAATTTGAAACGGTAATTTACAGAGGATAATAAGTCCTGAAATTGTGACAGTAATAATTAGAAATCAGGATTTAGGTACTGATGGTTACGATCAGGCGGAGTCTCCTCTTCCCAGCAATAATTAATAAATTACTGGTCGAGATGACGTAATCACAGGATGAGGCGAAGGTCACTGCTTTATCGGCTTCTTGAAGATGACTTCCGGTTTTCGAAGTGGTCGTGAAAAGCGTCGTTCTATCCTGAGAGCTCGGTTGGGGTCTGTTGTTTTTGGCCCAGTTGGAGACTCCGCCATTGTATGTCAGTTTCCGGTACTGCTGGGTCGTCTTCCGGGTGTCTGATTCGCCACCGCTGCTGCTGCTGCTGCTGCCGCGGTCAGCGCCGGAAGTGGCGTCTGGTGGCAGTGGGCACAGTGCAGACAAACTGTACACGCTCCTAACTTTCTAGCCAACAATGCCCTTAATTTTAGTGCAGGCCCTAATTTCAGTCCCATTGGGCCCGTCAGGTGCTCTTCCGACAATAAGGGAAGCGCCGCTCCATCAATTCGATTCTCTCGAAAGTTCTGAAAAAAGAAATTTTGTTAATCAAAATGTAATGGAAGTTAAAAAAAGTTTATCTATCGGATAGCCACTTATGCCACTAGTTTTTCGAAATTGTACTAGCAATTTTGTTGAATTATCGCAGGAAGAAATAATCTTCTCTTAAAATTAATTCAAACTTAGAAGTAAGATTAGCAGTCCTGGTAGATGCTGCCCTCTCCATTGATCTATGGAACTAGATTACTATACTATATTCCTCGTAAATCCTTTTAAGGCTTTATGTTTATATTTATGTCTCAGTTGAAATAAGTTATATATAGTATTATAGTGTAAAACAAATTAAAAATATCAGTGTTTTGTCCACTACACATATATAAATTATATATAACTTTTTCACCTGTAGTACTTCATTTGTTCGATCAAAGGTGCGAATAAATATGAATGCGCGACGAATACAAGTAAGTCTTTATTCATTAGAGATGGAAATATTTGGTCACGCAATTACTGCTACATAATTCGCAAATGAAACAGGTTTACATATTCAGACCCTAAGACTTTCCAAAATTCCTCAGTATGAGCAAAAATCATGCTTCTATTACTGAAAACATCTGTATATTTTTTCAGTACGAGTTGTAGGCGAGCTAGAACGATTCAAGTTATCCTAATAATAAATCTAGGAATGGGGTTTACTTTTGTAAAAAAAGAATCTCAGCTATAACGGAAAAGCGATTCATTCACAGCTTCGAGGTCGTATCGCGGTGGGACGTAATTGCGACCAGCCAAGGTATGTACGGAGAGTGTGCACGTGTACTCGAGGTACGCTATATCGTTCGTGGAATACGAGCAGCATTTTATGAATGAAATATTCAGACTGTAATGCGACTCGAGCACGCAACGAGCGCTAGGCTAACCGGTCTCCTCAGCACGCGTTCCTCCATCCTCTGGCTTGATCTCGATCCCCGATCTTCGAGATCGAAAACCCCAACGACCGTCTTAAACTTGTTATTTCCATCTTGAATCTCTTCTCTCGACTCTTGCCACAGATGCCTTTTCTAGTACATTCAGCTCATTTCGATCTTACTCACTCATTTCTGCAAGCCCCTTCGATTATAAGAAATGTATACTCTGTACAAGTAATTCTATGCTTCCACATTAACCATGGAAACTCAAGGAAGTCGTTTCCTCAATTTTACTTCTGATAATCCTGTCATTTTTTGAGATACTCTCCGCTTCCCACTTTTTATATATTTATTGTTGATTTCATACAAATTCCTTTTCTGATACATTCTGCTCATTGGGATCTTAAATTAAAATTAATGTCTGAACAAGCAACACTATGCTTCCACATTGCGAATGGAAACTTAAGGAAGTCGTTTTCTTAATTTTACTTCTCATAATCTCTGCACTTTTTGAGATACTCTCAACTTCCAACTTTTCATAAATCTATTGTTGCTTTCTCTTCCTGGTTTAAGGAAATAAAAAGTATTCCTAGAATATCAATTAGCATTCTCTAGTTGCAATGTATTCCATTATGAGATATATTAATTACAAAATTGCAGGACGCAAAATATACAGTTATGGCTTGCATTAGACTATAAGGGAAAAGCCAATTAGAGTTAGGACAGTGCGTGAAAGTGCAGATTTCTTTTCCTTGTCGACAGATCATAATTGTCAGGCAAGTTTTTTTCTTCCTGACAAAACTAGTTGAAATCAATCTTTCTCTTCACTCCTTCTATTTTAATATTTAATCTGTGATACAATATTTCTGCAGGGTCGAACACACAATTTAATCAATTGTGCTTTCGTTCCCTCTTTTTCCTAAAGAATAGATCGCACATTTTAAAGGCGGTTCCCCCAGACTTGGTCAAAAGTGCCCGGAGGTTGAGTTCAGGCATGAATTATACTCAATAGTATGAGTATAATTTATAAATATTGATGGCTCTAAATTACACTCTCAAGTGCTGCTAGGGGCTTGCTTGATCTTCCAGAATATTTCCGCTCGAAACTGTTTTTCTAAAGCTTCTAATCTCTGATTTTAGAATATGATTACAATCATAGAACAGGGTGGCCGCAAAACTGCTTTTTCATAATTCACTGAATTTTCTCTGATTTTTCCCGTAATCTCTTACATAAATTCCCTGACTTTTGCAAGACTTTTTTCCAAATCCCTGACTTTTCATGACCAATAAAATTCTCTGTCTTTTCCCCGATTTCCATGTTCTCGCTTACCTACGGACACCCCGTATACCAAAGAACAGATATATCATAAAATATGCAAATAAAAATAAATTTCGAAAAAAGGTCTGAATTATAATTGAATTAAATAGACATGTTTGGCATGGGCTGAAGGAGAAATAGCGAGGATATTAAATGACGACATCCTTTCGCAGCAAATTTGTCGACGGGAAAAGAAGATACTCGAATATATTGGTACACAGAAGAACAGTGTTGTCCACTCTTTGTCTTTAACAAATCGTTTTTGAGATGAAGTCAGACTTCTCGAATAGCCGCGAATCTTCTCTTGGTGCCGAGAGCAGCTGCAGCTGCAGTTGCGAGGAATATATCATCTACGTGTTGCACCGCAGGCGACCATGCTTGCCATGGTCGACCCACCAGAAGACAACCTATATTTTCTCCACCCAGTTCCAAACTCTAAGGGCAATGCAATCCAGACTCTGCATCAATTATACCTTTCTCAAACACATTATTAGTCTGGCACATACCGCAAGCGTAAAAGTGAGTACGAAATTTGAGTTCCTACATTCAGCGTTTAGGAAAAAGTGCTTCAATTCCAGTTTTCAAAAGGGAAACGACTCCCAAAAATAAGGTCTAGCGGAGTTGAATTACTCCAGATTCTATCGAGTTAACCTTGGTTACGTATGTATACAGAATTCCTCTGTGTTATCTAAAATTACTTCGGATTGCATAGGATTACTCTGCATTACATAAAATTATAGTGGACGAAATTCGAATGCCCACATTCAGCGTTTAGGAAAAAGTACTTTAATTCCAGTTTTCCAAGGGCTAAATAACTCTTGAAAATGCGGACCAACAAAAGTGGATTATTCCAGATTCTATCGGATTCCCCTCGATCACCTCTATGTATAGAATAATTCCGAATTACCTAAAATCATTCCAAATTGTCTAAGATTACTTCGGACTGTATAAAATTACTTTGGATTACATCATCTAAACCAGAGTCACGCAAATTTTCAACTAAAAAGGATTGCTTTTAAACAAAATTGTTGAATCCTCAAACAAAAAGACGAATTTTAAACAAAACATTTTACTTTTTAACCATGAAGGATATTTTTGTCAAAATTGTTTGATTTTCAACAAAGTACGCTAATTGTTTGGTAAATAGTGGAATCTTCAACGCAGAACATGAATTTTTAACGAAGAAGATTAATTGTTTATGGAAGAGTACAACTTATCAGCAAATATTTGAATTTTTTAATGTGATGATGAGGCTACACTGGTCTCGGAAAGTACCACTAAGTTTTTATATGGAAATATATTGAATAAAACATTTTTAATAGTTTGGAAGTCATTGGAGTAGATTTTTTGATTTTCCACTTCCATTGCTTTATACTAGACGTAAAAGAAAATAATACGCTACTATCTCACACTCTCTCCTTTATATTTATACAAAAAAGTACTTCGCCCCTTCACTTGACTATGTCCATACTAGTTGCGCTAAAATTGAAACCAGGTCCTTCATAAGGATCTGTGAAAGTTTGTAAAATGTTCACATAATAATAATATAATTGACGCACGTAAATATAACAGTATCCAATATGTAAATCTATCAGTCCCACATACCCAAATCTTATGAAACACAGTAGATCGAAATCCAAGGACCTACATAGAATCTTGAGAAAGTTCCGGTCCGCAAAGTTTTGAGGTTACCTAGGATCTCGTAAGTTCTCTGAAAGCGCAGGACCTTCTTCGAAGTCAAAAGGGTTATTGAAGCATGGTCTGGGAAAGGATCGTACAGTTCTCAAAAAGTGAATACCAGGTTCTTGCGGGTCTCGAATTCCTGACCCCGAGGATCTTAATACCGTCGGTTACAACCTCGGAAGAGCATCCAGTCGGAACCGCGTCGCGTTAGTTATTCTTCATGAACTTGAAGAATCTTGCCGGATCGATGGATCGATCGCTTTGTGGATTCCAGGAGGCCATCGCTCGGTCAGGCACTAAAGGCTGTACCATGCTTAAAATAAAAAAAAACTCGTGCGGTCTATGAGGGTAAGACAATCGACACCGCATACCGTCGAGCGAAGCAAGAGCATCGTAAAAGTCAGTTAACGACCCTTGTGGTCGGATTTCATGTTTTTTGCTACGTTGTGCTTAGGACAATATTTAACGAATGATATGTTGGAGAGTAGTTTCAAGGAATTACTAGACGTCCGTTGATTTGTAGGCTTTGTCGTTAAATTAAAGTGAAGTAGATTGGAGAAGATACGAAAACATTTTTAGAGATTGAATTATCTGAAATTTTTTAAATGGTTGGTTTCGTAATGAATAAATGAATTTATCTGTACAAAAAGTAATGAGGAATTATAATCAAATTCGGGGATAGTTGATTTACAAAAAGGTAAGCCTCTACTTATAGATTTTTTCTCGTCTGTAAATCAGCGACTCGCGCTGAGTGAAGAAAACCATATATACCTAGGGACGTTGATCGTCCTGATTCTCGCCCAATTCGGTTCAAATTTCTGGAAGAAGAAATTCATCTACATTCTTGGATTTACAACTAATTTTAATTTCAATTATTTTGATGATCCTTTAGTGACTTAATAATAACATAAGTGCAAAATGGTAGATACTAAATAAATCATAACATTATAAAGAATATTGATCAATTGCTTTATAATTAATTGAACTTTAAAATGTAAATAGAGTGTTTCTTCAACACTGAGGAAAATTAATAGTTCGGGCTGCTAACTTTTTATAAGTAGAGCATTCATTGGTTCTAAGAGCTACTTAGTAACGCCGACTAAGCAAGTAGATGGCTCAGAAAGCCGTTTGTACTACTCGTGACTAATTTAAATTAATAATGTTTAAATAGTGCCTATTCCTAAGAAACTAGTCCTTTGTACTATTATTTGGTTTGTCTAACAAATTAAAGTGGAGGGCGTAAATATTTTATATGCCATCGCGGTTGGTATGAATAAGAATACGACAAAAACATCAACATTTAAATATGACTATCATAACTCGCTGCTTACTAATGCTATGTCTTCTCCGATCACATCGAAGCATTCGAAGATATGTATAAAAGGTTGTGAAAACGAACGAGTTTCAAGTTTTACTACAAGTCCTAACCTACAAAGTGTATCGAAGACTACTTATCAACGTCCCAACAGTAGATGTCCGCGTGTCCCCTAGGATCTTTCTAATTCAGATTTTTATGCACATACTTACAAAGATGTTAGCAAGCATGACTAACTATATCAGTTAGTTCAACTACCGACGGCTCATTTAACATACCTAGATAGAGCTTTGATAAACTGAAGTACTTAGTCTACCTAATTAATAGAAACGACAACCACTTACATCCCAACTAAAAAAAAAAGTTCTCACAACTAAGTAGCAGTACCATTATTCACATTTTCCCAACAATTTTATTAGTAGTTCCAACTATTCTTTTTTTCAGTGTTGCACTCGGATTGTCGTAAAAATGAATTTTCAGTGAATGCCTCCTTTGTTTGAAGTGAATATTGCAAAGGAATATGTTTTTAGAAAAGGGAGTGGATAATCTGGTTGCAAAGTGTACGTTCCTGGTCTGGAGAACCGGTGACCCGCCACGCCCTGTCGAGGTCGTCGCGCGCCTACCTCTCTCACCTTCCGACCGGTCGACTGAAGTACGACGATCCGATGCCGTGCAGTACCTATGGTACCAACCTAAGCAGATCAACATCCAGCCGCCCATGCTCTTTCCACCACATGGCATGCCACGCCATGCGTTCCATTTGCCTTGCTCCGATTCGATCCTCTCCTTTCCTTTCCTTCTTTCCTTTACTCTTTTTATCCTTTTATCCCTTTATGCTTTTATTTCTTTCTTTCAGAAAGATATACGCGGAATCTGCACCGAAATAAAGCACCGGTTGCACGGAGGCACGACTGCTGGTATAATAGGCTCATCGCTCATTTCCGACACGAAGAGTAGCGTTCAACGTTTCGTCGTCGTGCCACGCAACTGTTTTAACATCAATTTACGTTATTTATGGATTGCAATTTCATTATCTGCATACGTAAATGCTTCCCTTCCTCTTTCAGTTTTTATGCATCTTGTATTTATGACTTCTCTTTTTTATGGCTCCTGTATTTCGTATCTGGATCAACTGATTTATTCGGATATTGTTACGGTATCTGACTTTATTTTCTATTCGATTTTCAAGTACGAGGTATATCCGGAAATTTGTTGACCTTGTGCTATAACTTTGTACCTAGTTGTGCTATTTTTAAAAACAGGTATTTACTATTTAGGGGGAATATTTGAGGGAACGCAGCGAACAAAGCGTGTGCATTAACTTTTGTGAAAAACTTGGCCATTGTTGTTCGAAAACCATCATAATGATTCGAAAAGTGTATGGCTGGCCCACAAAGGCCAAAACACCACGAAATGTGGAACGAGTGCAAGTGTTAATTAACTGAAACCGTCTTTCAACAGTGAGACAGACAGAGGAAGACCTCGGGATTTCAAGAACTGTGGTTTCAAACACGTACTTAAACAACTTCGATAGCCCCCATATAGTCCTGGCCTGACTCCCTGTGATTTCCGGCTGTTTCGCAAATTGAACTATCCTCTAAAAGGAAAACGATTTTAAGACGGAGAGGAAATAAGAAGAGAATGCGATAAAGCAGCTGTTAGCTATTCCAAAAGGTGACTTTAGGGAGTACTTTCGAAAGTAGGAGGATCGCTGGAAGAAAGCTGCGGCTTCCAAAGAGGAAATAGTTTGGTTGTTCAATTACTACTTCACACTAAAATCTGAACTAATATTTCAGGAACATTATGAACGGATGTGAAAGCATGACGATTCACCGCACGAAATCACTTTAGGTGCTAGTAGGTATGTTTCTAATTATAATTAAATGGTAGACAAATTTTCAGCATCGGAGACTACCTTATACTCACAGAAATCTTTAATCAGAATTCGCTACTCTTGAACTCACCTGAAACAGAAAAGGAAATGTTTCTTTAGTCACAACATATCTACAATCATTTAAATATGATAACACAATCGTCAATAACTTATACAAAACAAAAAGTTTCTGATTAATTGTTGCACTGGAATGTGAAAATAAGAAATATAATCAATTTGTGCAGCTCGTGATAATCGCTTCAATTAAAAGTTACTGCCACGTGCAAAAATCTAAATGAGGAGGCACATGTTTCTGCGATTAAAAGCGGATAATTGTTCCATTAGTGCTTCGTTGTTGAACTAGTTTTTAGCCCCAGATGGCAAGTGGAACTTTGCCAATAGGAAAGATGATATATGTAAACGTGATACTTTTATAAATGGATTTTCTTCACATTATAGTACGCGAATCTCGATCATTATCGCGACTAAGTAATGGTTCAAAGTATCCATGATTGCACCTGTTTATGTACCTACTCATAATGACAAAATACATTCGGGCCGCGATAGTTCGTCGAGAATCCTTCTTTTTTAGTTCGTAGAAGCCGCAAGGAATAACGATCTCGATCTAGGAAATCGCGGTTAACCGCGATCTCGTCACGTACGCTGTAAAGAGAAAATTCTGTTGAAGGATGAAGAGAGATCGAGTAAAGAGAACGCAAAACATAAGGGGTCGTGTGCATAATACGTCACACAGTTTCAGAGATTTCAGAAATTTCTGGGAAATGTATGCTACTATTAACACTATTCTGAATTTCTTAAATGAGTCCGAGGCCTGAATATTAAAATTATAATCGAAAGGATGAAATCTCAAATCTATTCTCATTCCACAAGATTGAAGTCTCAGTATACGAATTGAAAAATGATAAGTGCCTTTCCTAATTAGATAAAAAAAATTGAAAAACATACCCTTCCACCCAATCACGTCCAGCTTTGAAATGTACAAATAAAGACATATAAGTAACAGATAAACATTTTTTCTCTCTCTCTTTTATGATATCCAAGATCCAAGATATTCAGCTGCTACTCAATATCTCCATCTAATATCCAAAGTGAATTCAAAAGAAATAACCCCTTCGGGTTTATTAAACGAATAGCAACACCTTATCAAGGCCGATATCTTCATCTGCATTTTATATTTAAATTTTTCTCAAGAAGCTGCGTTGACGATCTCATATAAAATTTCTCTTCATATAGAGATTTCAAAGCCTACTACAAGCATATTTAAGTGAAAAAATGACGATTCGATCTAAACGATCACGATTGGGAGGAAATGATGATAACGAGTTCGTCGAGGACAACTGGAACGATATGTCACTCTGTTATTGAGAGGCATTCAGAGTGCATTAGCACTGCTGGACAAGGGGCAGCGGAGCGTATTAATTGCTCATCAGCAGTAATGAAGGGTTTATAAGTCGATATTAGCATAACTAACAGGTTTACCGGTAATGAAGGCACGCTCTCCTACTGCCAGATCACGTCTTTACATCTCTGATCCCCTCTTTTCTACCTTCATCCACATCCCATTTGATACGTGATTACAGGAAACGAAAGTTTTACATCGAATTAAAAAAATATCTCTAACGTTTAAACCTCTTAATGAAGGAAATCTGTATTTATAATTTTTTCGCGTTCTAGGGTTATCGAACCTAATTTGTTGAATAAAGATACATTCTGGAAAATTATTTCTTGAAAAAATAACCATGGTTATCATACCCAAAAATTATCAGCTTTTCTTCAAAGATGGCTCAAATTGAAGGTCTTTGCATGTAAGTGTAAATAAAAAAAAATAATTTACTATGTCATGCTGATGTTCTTTTCTCATCAAAGATTGAATACTGAGCAAAATGAGCTAATTTTGTTTTTTCAGACCACTATGCTAGAATCTTTTCTTTTGGATCGTTCTCGAATATTTGATAATTGTAAAATGGTTTCAAATTTTTTGAATGTTCAATAATCGTTTATACTAAAAATATCCTGGAATTTTCTAGAATAGTTTTCATAAATAGTGTTTATAAATAAGCAGATGATAAATTGCTCAATCGTTTGATCAGTCCTAATTTTTTTAGTGATTGATTTTCTTTCTTTTTTTATTCTTCCTTTAAGGAGCAAAAGGAAATAGCATCTTTTAGAACCTCAAGGAGACCTCATACGTTATGCCTCGAGTTATTTAATTTGTCACTTACTATGTATTTTAGTAGCACGCAACGCGTTTGTGCACTTGTGGAGAAAACGAATAATAAATAACAACTATCTCTCTTCTAGAGATTAATGCGCGCGATTTACATGCAGTGTCATCATGTAAAACTAATTGTAAATTATAGGCTCTGAATAGAATACACTTGTTTATATTGCCGGGATCATTAATTACGCATGTCTCAGCATGTTACCACAAACGATTCGATTTCACGGTAAATGATTGAAAAAAACCACTTAGTCCCAATCTGACGTTCATTGTCAAGTAAATCAACTAACTGTACTTTTGAAACTTCATCAATAATGAATCTGCTGAACTTTCTTGTCTTTTATAAAGAACCAGTCCAAGTATATTTTTACTTATATTGATTATACCTTCCTAATTTAGGATACATAATTGAATCTATTTATCTACTGAGTGATGACCAGAGAAAAAATATACCATTTAAAGTAATTGTTTCACGTTTTTCCTAAAAAGTTTAGTCAAGTTATTTTTTCATGCTTTTTATTTATCATTAGAGCTGGACGAAAGGAATCAAAAATAAAGTATTTCATAGTAAACTCATGCATTTTTGTGTCTAATCTATATTTTTCAGTCTTGTGGATGCTTTTGTGCTTTGAACTTAAGTACAATTAATTGAATTTGACATAAAAGGTGTTACTCGTACACTAAGCACAGACACCTAATGTAGCGCACGATATTTAGGTTTGTGTACAGTTATAGTAATACACACCTAAATAATAATGAACTGATGTCAATATAAAAACATTAAAAACCTTTTTCTAACAATATATGTTACTGAAATTTGTTTCTCTACTATCATAAAATCTTTTTTGACTTGTTTTCAAAAGACAGATAAGTACTGCGCCACATCAGGGAACATGGCAGGTAACTTGACGCTGTGCACTTTTTAGGAAAACCTGTGATCAACGTTTTTAATTAATTCCAATATAATTTTAGCTATATATATATAGTAAAAATAAAATATCGAACTACATGCTCTATATTTTACTACGACATGTTTAAGAGGTATATGTGCATACGTGTATTAGAGAAGGCATGAATGTACCTTATATACAGGACATGCAAATACGTGCGTGCAGTAGGAATTTGCTTTATTTACATAAAACTTTGGCGAGATCTTGAACACGTCAGTGGAAAAGTATCGTATGTGGTCAGACAAATTGACATGGTTTGTCTCGTTACAACTTGTTGAAAGCAGGAACGAAAACATTCTCTATAATAGCCGAAGCAGGCATTTGCCTGACCACGTGCGGTGCTTTTGAGATGTGGCAAATTTCTTTATATTACCAATTACGTCAAAAGAAAGTTTATTTTCAATCTTTGTCTATACGATTCTAGAATATTTTAGAACTTTTCAGGACAGATTTCATACTTGTAAGTATGTTCTGGATTTATTATTATTGGACTATTCAGGAATTCTGAAATATTATACCCATAACTTTCTAAACATTCCAAATTTTGTTTGGACATCCCAAATATTTCAGAATATTCTAGAAAATTCCAGATTCCTCGAATAGTCATGAAAATTCCAGAATCATCAAAGAATTTAGAACTATCTTTTACAGGTGCTACAAAATAAAAAAGTGCCTTATAGAAGGTTCTCCCTGACCTACGACCACCCTGTGCCAGCAAAACTGAATTAGCATCCATAATTCCTTAACTAGACTTCTTTACTACATAAATGTAAAAGACAAAAGTTCCACAAATTTCTTTTGTTTTTTCAATTTCAGATTTTTAAGTAGTACAGCAGGATCAATAAATTGCTACAGAGAGTGTCTTTTTGTGTTTTCTTTAGAATAAAAGCAATGGCAAGAGTCAGTTTAGGGGTCGTGTTCGTGCGTTTACGAGTGTTGAGTTTTCACCGGAAACGATGTTGAGATCGTGGAATACAAGGTAGGAAAGACAGAATGCAAACGGCTGTACTAGTCGGGAATTCAAATTAGCTTAGAAAGTTCAGGGTCACGACCGTATGGTCGCGTGCGTATGCACATCGATAAACATTGAGTCCAATAGCCAATGTTCGATAAACGATCTCACGACAAAAAAAATTATGTATGAAAAATCACCTCATCTACAATTCCGACAGGATCACTTTGCGCCGCAGATAAAACCCCATTTATAGATTCAATAAATAAATAACAGAATTAGTAATAAAAGAATTCTGTAGAAATATAGTAATACTACACCAAGGGATTAAAAATTAATTCGAGCAGTCCAGGCATCGAAGTCTCCGGCTGTCGTAAAACGTAGAACCAATTTCTACGAGTCTTATCGTTTTAAATGCCTGCGCGAGGATTAGAGCAACGCTTAAGATTTTCATCTGCCGACCTCAGTGCGTAAGTACGCTCTGTACACAAACCTACACGCGCGTAACGAGTCGTTGAGTAAAACATAAAAGTTTAACGAGCGGCGTTGTAAAGCTAATTGAAGAGGGAGGTTTAGCAGCGCCGCTGCCCTAGTCTGTATGCCAAAAAGAGGACGTCTTCGGCTTTAAGTTACGTCTCGAGGGATCAACCGATCGTCCTTTCACGAGTTGAACTCGTTTCAAGAGTCAATCACTTTTATCGGCGAAATCGACGGCAAACCTACCGCCGCCTCCGTGCAAATGCAAATCGTTAGCTATACCAACTCGGATGAGGAGAATCGGCTGATCGAGAGTCGATCACGCCGCGAATCGGTGTGTGTACTTTTACTGTATGAATGTATGTATATTGCATGACTGTGTGATGTGTACATGTGTACTTTATAGATGTTCATTCAACACATACATGTAGATTGTCAATGTGTATTAGGTTTATGTAGTGGTGGCCGATAGTGGCATAAATCGATAGCCTAAGTTCACGTCGCCACCGTTGGAAGATCCGCGACGAGGTGCGCCCCGCTCATGGGAACTGGGGATAATATATTATTTTAATGCGCCACGAATGTGGGAACCCACCCGCCAGCGAAATAAGTTGCGGAACACACTGCCGATCGATTGGTTCCTACACATACAATTTCTCGGTGCTGATTGGTATGTTTTCCTAGGTGATGAACCGATAAGGTCGTTGAGAAAAGACCCCGAGTAACATGACCCTTCATAGGTCCGCTGATCTGTGCCCTCAATTATACACTAGTAAGGGAGTCTCGATTAATTACGTAAGTATTTTTCGGGATAGAGGGGGGGGGGGTCCGGAAAATCTTGAGAATCCTTACTTAGAAGGAGGGGAGAAGGCAAACAATTTCTTAAGTAAGGTTCCCCTTTCTAATTACTTTTTTAAAATATGCTAATCAACACCTGTTTCGGATATTGAAATTCCTATTCATACTATTATATTATTATTTGTTTCATTTATTTTTTATTATATCATGTTTATATATTATGTGCACAGTTCATGAAATTTCGTGGCAATTTTTATAATCAGGTGGAGATTCTTCAAAATCGTATTGCATTCGATGGTTATCGTATTATTATTATTATTATTATTGTATCATTAAGCCGTTTCCCTTTCGGGGTAGGCGTGAATTGCTCGGTGGTAAAGTATGACCGGCCTCGACGAGTGGCTCGCCGAACAGCGTGCAAAAAGGAACGCCGCATCTCAAACGTCCCGGCCTAACAACTCCTAGGCTCTCCTACCTCTCTCACAACCCTCCCCTCCGCTTCTCCTGTCTCGTTTCTCCTCCCTCTTCCGTTCTCACGCCACGAGGACAAACTCTCCGGTCGTATCGACCCCAACAACTAATTATCAGGAACACTACGCGGGTCATCGTCACTCCCCCCCCCCCCGCACTCAGTGTATATCTTCCCCCACTCATACGCACACAAAGGGGGGCAGATAACAAGTGAACCACTCCAAACTAGTAGAGAAGAACCGAGACGGCAAGCATGTCAGTAGCAGACGGATTTAAAGACCAGATCTGCCGAAGAAGATGCTTGTATCTTACTTCCCTGTAAATACATTAGCAAGCCAAAGTATGTATAGGTGTTGCTAGTGTTGGGATGTCTAATGAAACTTATAACCACAAGCTCAGAGTGCTTGGAAATGCCAACAATCTTTCTTTTCTTTAGAATAATTTTGGCACATTTATAGAATCCAAAGTCCATTCCATTCACATTATTAGTGTCTCCAGGAAGGTATCCAGAAGAATTTCGTAGCGCGAGAGATAAAGGCAGTAAGGTGATGTAAAGAAGCGAAGGGCTCATTCCATCACCCTAAAAGACGCCCCTCTGGAAGGTGATAGATGAAGATAGTGAAGATAGGTAAAGATGAGATAGTAAAAATAGTTTTTCAAAGGTTCATTCACCTCTCTATGCATCATACTATGTGTGGATGCGATGACTTTTTACCATGATAATTTTGAGATAACCAACAATTTTTGATAAGTTAGACAATTTTCATAAATAAATTTACAGTTTAGCTAAGTTTAAAAAAAAAGGCTTCATTTATGTATGCGGAGTCGACGAATAATGAATTTCCGATGACTGTTTGCTATGATACATTTCCATTCGACAAAACCATTTAATTATTCAAAATATTTCTATAAAAAACGAATCTATTATGGAAAAAGCCATCGCAAAGATATTCTTAGCTGAGCTCTGAACAAAACTTGATCCTATTCATTGAAAAATACCCAAACACTTAATCTGTACCTGAAAATTGACTGAAAAATCAGAAGCTGTCTAAAATTTTCAGAGTATTTTAGCAAATATTTATCGAAAATACATTCTCCGTTGACTGCATAAAAAACTGATTGTCACGTACTGTGAGTTATTTACAGGTGGATTTAGCAGATATATAAGATTGTCTTTAATATATCTGAATATCTTACAAAAAATAGAATTTCTGAAAAGTTAAAACGAAAATTTCATCTTTGTTGCTAAACAAAAAATTGCTCAATATTTTTATTGAAAATCCAAGTACACATTCCTGCTAGCAACTAAAAAGCTTTTATGGCGAAGAAAAACGTCTGAATCAAATGAATTGTCTGGACTAAAAATTGATTTGTCCTCCAATCTGATTTTCAATTGCGACAATTGTGATAATTATTCTAAAATTTAGACAGATTTTTCGAATACTTTTTCCTGTCTTGCCTCACGAGGTATAGTATTTATTTCTTATGTTCCTTGTTTCAGAGTTTAGTTCCAAGTCCTCACCTGATAGAAAACCTATTGACCTGAATCATTCTCCTGAAAGGTCTCCTTATCCTGCGAGGTCCAGGTCGAGGTCTTCTTCTGCCAGGCATCCTCCTCCTGGCAGGCCTGCCAGGCTTTCTTCTACTAGCAGGAGTGGATATAGACAATATTAGAGACTACTTATATTCTTGCTGGAATGTGGAATGATTATAACGATAATAAGGGGGCGAAAGTAAACATGAAAAACGGCCAGTTTACAAAGATGACTTCAGAAGAAATCAAAGAAGTTCGAGTAGGTCCTGGGATGCCGATCACAACATTTCTACGAATGAAATGGAAAAGAGGCGTGTAAACCTTGACCTAGCACGCTGCAAATTCAATTAAAAAAAAGGGTAAAACAAAAATATAGTATTTTCCTTGATTCACGGTCGCATCAAAATGTTACAGTTGAGTTGCAATTAGAAATAATAATACAAAGGCAATATATTATGATTCCCAAGGCTTCAATCCTTCGTCCATTCCCGACACCGTAGAAAATAATATCAGTTGCCTTTTGATACCGGCAGATTACTTCACTAGCTGATGATATGAAATTAAGGAGCCATTGATGTCAACCTTCAGGCAATCATTATACATAATTCTGCAAAATATTTTAGTAGTGCAACAATTCAGATTGATATTGCAAAGCAACGATGTCTGCACGACAAGGATTTCACACGTCGCAATAGATTCTGTAAGACAGCAAATTTTGTTTCTACAGTTCAGCCAGTCTTCCTTAAGAGCATATAAAAAAGAGGCATTCAATTCCCTTTTGAAAATATTTCGGAAGAAAAATCATCATAGGTTTTTGATGAATTATTTCTAATAATTTTACTATAGGAAAGAACTTCTTCTGAAGACTGTATATAATTTGACAGCGTATAACTTCATGATTTTTCAACAATGAGAAAATATTATGTCGCTAAATTTTCGCGTGGTTTTCATTTCACCACTTTTTCTGTCATGTTAATGTGATTGTCAATTAGTACACGTCAGTTTGATGTCTTTGAGGGGTGTCTTCAAGCTTTCCTGGAGTGAAATTGCTTTATGGTTAAATTTCAAATGATTAATTTTACACAATGTTGTAGGCCAGTACAAGAAACTTTTACAATTTGGAATTTTTAAGTTTCATATAGCCACTGACTGACGGCATTAGCTGCGCGGTGAATCTCGACTCCAGGAAAATCTAGATGGCAAGCTGTTTCGAGTGACGATATCACTCGGATGGGTGGCCATTTGTGACATACGACCAGGTTGTGTATTCGCTGCGTTTTAACTAATGTCGTGCTATAGGTTTCACCCCGAGGATGATTGTGTGATTTCTATGGGTAGTATCAAATTTCTGCCTTCAGATTCGACTGTGGAGAATCCGGCTGAGCATGGAAGGTGGTTTTCTGCAGTTTGCCTCTCTCCTGACCAAAGGTCTAGGAAAGTCCGAGTTCTTCTAAAAAAATTGGATGCAGCTGCAGTTTTTCGCTAGTTGCGATTGAATTCATACAGTGATTCCAAGCTCACCTTAGTATAAGAAAAATGTTGACAAGCCACTATCCAGTGAAGTGAAGTCATCTGACCGTATATATGTTTTCGTGCTAAAGGACATAAATGATACTTTAGCAGTGAGAGTGACCCGTATATAGACTTCTTTTTCACTAGGGTTTAAAGATAAAAGGCATAGTATAATAGTTTCAATCGCAGTGCTACGAAACTTAAGCGGGCTATCCTGAAAATACCATAATAAGAAGAAAAATAAGTTTAGACTGATAGTGATTCTTTCAACCTCCGAATAAGGCGAGAATGACTCTTTACGACGGCAAAAGGATTTGTCATTGCCATCCAGGACAGGGTAATCAAAACGAAAAATTACCAAAAAGACATTTTCAGTATGGCGTCAGTTATTGCCAGATGGCGTCTTTGTTTGCCTTTTTCCCATCCAAAAGGGATGACTCTTTTTCAAAATTGTCGAATTTTCAACCAAATAGTTGCACCAATCAAAAAGACGAATTTTCAACCAAATAGTTAACTTTTTCCCCAAGACGGATGACATTTTAAAAAGAAATTTAATTCTCGAACAAATAATAAAACTTTAACCAAAAAACGGAATAAAACAATTTCAAATTGAAATTGGAATTTTTTTTTTATGAATCCCTGACTTTTTGCCATCTAGTAAAATTGCAATAAAAATTAAATAATGTACAATAATGAAAATTCAAAAATGTGCAATAATGTTATTAAATAATGTAACGACAGACAACTATTTTGCCGGTACCGACTGATTATGTACTGTCAAACAAATCTTTTCGTTTCTGAGATTCATCTGATGGGGATCATAATGTTTGTTATATAATACGATAAAGCACCAGAATAATCATTAGTTACACTTCTAATATCGCACAAGGACAAGCTCGAGGCCTAGATAATGCATGTGGTAATAAATATACTACGTATTTTGTAATGAAATAAAGCACCAAAATCAGAATTAGTTACTGTGCTTGCCAAATTCATCATTATTGCAGTAATTAGTTTTTCCTCAGTTGGAAATAATGAGAATCTTTTCTACTTTGGTTCTACCTTTGACGTTTGTTCTTAACTCTATTGGTGAATATAATCATATAATAATATGTCAATATTCTGACAAACATTTCTAAGGATTTCACCAAAAACAATTTGACCGCTATAATTAAGATTCAGATCTTATTTGAAATCCATTAAAATCATTCAAAATGTTTCAACTCTTTTCAATCCTTCTAAATTTTAGAAACCCTGAGAAATCTTGGGCTATTCCTTAGACTTCGTGCATCTGAATAATCTATAATCCCTAGAAATATTTTTAATTCCGTGAAATACTTCAAAATCTTGCGAAAGCTTTTGACATATATTGAAGTTGCTCAAGATCTTTAAAGTTTTTATAATTTCAATTGAAGCAATAGTTTAGGATCAAACGATTTTAAAAAGTGTAATATTTTGAGGTTTTTCATTTCAACTTTCACCATTTTGTAGTTTTAAACACAAACATTGAAAACCGCAGGTCAATTTCACTATCAAATATTTAAAAATTTCATACTAAGATCCTTGATAGTCAATTTTAATTAAACAATTTAAAACTAAAAAGCTGAAAAGTGTATTATCCAAAATCAAGGTAAATAGCAATTGAACTATCTGAATTTGACACTTTAGTAATTAAATAATTTCGATTATTTCAAAAATTGCAATTTTTGAATAAAGGAACCATTTTAGAATAATAAAAACTTAGTTTATTTTTGAAAAAAAATAGAAAATCTCGCTGAATTTTCAATTTTTCTCTTCCGCAAGTTTTACTTTTCCACTGAAAATAGAAATAATTGAATTTTCAAACGCTCAATCAACAATTTTTAAATTGATAATTTCGACACGATTTATATTTAATTTTTGAACGATCCGTAGTATACATTTTTTTCATTTTCAAGATTTCCCATTTAATAACAAACTTTTATTTCGAACGTCTTTTTATAGTAATTTCAAACGCCCTGATTATAAATTATCATATATAGTTCAAAACTTTGATAAACCTAATATTTAAAAAATTGGTTGATAATTTTGAAGGTAACAAAGTTTTTTCTAATTAACGATATTCAAATATATCGCAAGCACAGCATCGACAAATAAATAATTCGATGAGATGAAAACTGTATTACATATTGTCTTCTGTAATAAAGAACTCAGAATAATAATTATTCAGAAGGAACTAGAATGTGTGTGTTATAACAAATAAAATTCGAAAAGTGTGCCTACTGATAAGGAATTTGTCATTTGGACATTCTGAGTTAAATCTATAAGCAAATTGTGTTTATACATTGAGAAAAGCCAAATACTCCATCTGTATCTTATAATTGAGCTTAAAATTAGAAGCTGTTTCAAATTTGTGAAGTATTTTAGCAAATCTTGATCGAAAATATATTCTTAGTTGCCCACATAAATAACTGATTTTTACCTGCCGAAAATTATTTATCGGTGGATTCAGCAGAGATATAAAATCTGCTTGAATATATCTGAATATATTTCAAAAATTGTAGTTCAGAACATTTAAAAGAAAAATGTCATCTTTGTTGCTACATAACAAAGTTTGCCAATCTTTTTATCAAAACTCTGAGCACACGAATCTGCTGAGAATTCAAATGCTTTTATTATAAAAAAACGTCAAAGTCAAATGAAGCGTCGATGCTGCAAATTGATTTGTCCTGATTTTGATTTTCAATAGCGATAATTGTGTGAATGATTCTAAAATTAACACAAATGTGCCAAAGTCCTTTTTCTGTCTTGCCTCATGGAGTTTAATAATTATTTCTTATTGCTCTTGTTTCAGAGTTTAGTTTCGAGTCTTTACCTTATAGAAGACCTATTGACCTGAATCGTTCCCCTGAAAGGTCTCCTTCTCCTGTGAGGCCCAGGTCGAGATCTCCTCCTGTCATAAATCCTCCTCCTGGCAGGCAGATGGTTCCACCAACTAGGCTTCCTTCTACTAACAGAAGTGGATATGGACTTCAAGATCTTGAATTGATTCGGCTTATTTCTAAGGCAAATCGGCAGCGGATATTCGAATTTCGGAGATATACTTTTCCCAACAATACCCAAATGAAATTAAGAGTAGCATATAATACCTATAAGCCTTTGCCAACCCTAGAACAAATTGTTTTATCAACATCCGATGGTGACGTCCTTGCAATATTGGAGACTACTTATACTTTTGTAGGAATATATATCCGTGATTACAACGATTATAAACGGGCGAAAATAAACATAGGGAGCGGCCAGTCTAGAACAATGACCTCAGAAGAAATCAAAGAAGTTCCAGTAGGTTCTAGAAAACAAATCCTATCAGTTTTTCGAATAAAACGGAAAAATGTCGTGTGAACCTCAATCTTGCACGCCACACATTCAGTTTTAAAAAAAAGTTTAAAACGAAAATCTAGTATCGTTCTTGATTTATAATCGAATCAATATGTTACAAGTGAGTAGCAATTAGACACAATAATAAAAAGTCCATGTATTATAATTCCCAAAGATCTAATATTTCGTCCTTTCCCGACACAGAGGGAAATAATATCAGCTGCCTCGCAATACCAGCAGATTACTTCACTGGCTGACAAATCAAAACCAAACTAGAGAATTATATTTTTATTTGAAGCAGCTACATAGTTTTAATATATGTGTTCCGTTTTCTCAAATTTATGAAGAATTTGTTAGTGAAAAATTAATAAACCATTGATTCCGTGAGACAGAACATTTTTTTCAGTTTAGCTAGTCTTCTTGAAGCGTATAAAAAGTAGGATTTCAATTTCCATTCCAAAATATTTCTGAACAAAAATCAGCCTAGGTTTTTATTAAATTACTTCTATTACCTTTAATATAGGGTAGACTGCGTAACGTATATTGTAAATAACTCCAGGGCGGAAAACTGCATGATTTTTCAACAATAAAAAAATACGTTGTCGCTCAATTTTTGCGTGTTTTTTTATCTCAACACTTTTTCTGTCATGTCAATATAATAGTCAATTAGTATACGTCCATTTGACATCTCGTAAAAGTGTCTTCAAGTCTAATTTTAGGATAATTCAATTTTTTCCAATAACCAACTCATTTCATTAGTTTAGAAAAATCTATCAAATGGCTTAAAATGTCACTTCACACTAACATAATATAATATATAAAAAAAGTCAAGAGAAGAAAAATGTTGCTATTTGAATACCCTACTAGGCTGTAATAATAACTCTCTACATTTTTTCGAATGATGGAAAATTCTAATTTTGTTCGCACAAAAAAAAATAATAAAAATCAAAATTTCCATTTCGCAGTCAAACTGTGCAAGATAAAAATAAAGATGCATTAAACAAAATTATCCACATAAAGAAAGATCTACTAATTTGTTATCTAAAACGTTCTGACTGGACGCATAGTATTCGAAAAAAACAACGTTGCAAATAAAAAAATTGAATTTTTGGACAAACGACACAAGCAACGAAAAAGGATATTAAAAAAATTGTAAGCACGAAAATGATTTACTAATTATTTCATTATCGATTTTTAGACGAAACGCGTAGTTTTTGTGGTTATCGTGAAAAATAAAAATAATAATCAAAGATTTACATTTTTGAACGAACGACGCAAGCTATAAACAAAATTAATAGACAAAAGTTTCTCAAACAAAAAGAGCTTAAAATTGGTGATAAAAAATGTTTTGATAGGAAGCGTAGCTCTTGTTTTTGTAAACAATAATATTGAAAGAAAATTAATTTTTGGAAAAAACCAGACAAGTGACGAAAAAAATTAAAAAAGAAAAGTTTTCCAACCAAAAAAGATCTACAGATTCGTTATAAATTTTTGTCACAAAAAATACATTGAAAATAAACATTAACTTTTTGGAACAACGACGCAAGCTACAAAACATTTTATTTGACAAAATTTTCTGCCTAACTTATATCTATGATATTATTAAATTATCAAGAGAATTGTCGTTTGCTACTTTTTAATTTTTTTCACGGAGCAACAATATATAAACAGATAAAGTGACAAAATTGGCTATTTCAGTTTTGTGAATCTTTATTTCCAGAAAAAATACAGATGGAAACTCACTATTAGCCGGAAATTTTGCACCTGCATTCATATAACATAAACATTACTAATAATATTTCAATAAATTATTATAAACGAATTCTTATTAGTGTTTTTTTTCGTGGAAAAAATTGTTTGCTTTAGGCCTGTTGCTAATATCATTCAAAAGAGTCAATCTGCAGTTGGTCGTAGAAAAGAGTTATTTTCCTCCAATCATTTTCGTGATAATCTTATTTGTGATATTGAATCAAAGAGAGTGCAGATTGTCACATATTGTTATATAAATTATTTTAAATTTGCGAAAATTGTTATTTAGTATCCCATATCCAATTTCAAAATCCCTGTTAGTTAATTGTCGGATATTTTCAGTGAACACCCCGTCCTTTCTACATGTAAAAATGATAAATCTTAGTTTTGTTCGAAAAATTGTTAATACTAATCACATAAATTATTTTTTATTCTTTTTCGTTGGTTAGGCATCCCAATAAATGTCACTTCAATAATAATTGAAGAAAAAACCAAACGGCCGATCGGAGGACTTGTTTGAATCAATTAATATGAACAATCTATATTGTTATTGTTTCATAAATCTTGACGTATATAGACGGCTTTAAAGTTAATTGTGTATCACTTTTGGTCGGAAAAATCAATTTAACTATGAGAAGAACTCATTTATCAAGAACTTGTCTATAAAAATTGTTTATAATCAATAAGTTAAAAACTATTAGAATAAATTATATTTCATAAATGCAGGTGCAATAATTCCGGCTTCTAGTGAGTTTCTATCTGTATTTTTTCTTGAGATAAAAATTCGCAATGCTGAAATAGCTAATTTTGTTACTTTTTCTGGTTATATATTGTTGCTCTGTGGAAAAAAATTGAAAAGTAGCAAACGACAATTCTCTTAAAAATGTAATGCTGAACATTCCTGAAAGAAAAACTTTCAAATCGGTTGATAAATACGACCTACGGGTTAATCGTTGAAGTTACCTGAAAATTTCAATGTTTTATAAGGAATCGTTTTCGAATCAGAAGATTTGAAAAAATCTTCAATTTTTTCTACTCCAGATCTTTACAAAATTTAAGCCTGGAAATTTTGCATATCATATCGAAATAAAAAATACGTGTCTTTTGCTTTTTATCTAAAGCAAAACAAAAAATACGAGGCGGTTCTATTTATCAGTTGTAAATATGCAATGGAATAAAAAATATGCAATGTACAATAATAATAATAATCCGATAATGTGATAAAAATGTAATAAAAAATGCAATAAAAATATAATAATGTACAATAATGAAAATGTAAGAACGTGCAGTAGTGTCATGAAAGAATGTACCATCAGACAAATTTGTGTGGATTTATTTATAAAATACAAATATGTCACAAGGACAAGCTTGAGGCGTAGATGATTCATGTGATAAGAAATATACTATTTGTTTAGAATCAGAATTTAGAATAAAATTCATGAATAATACAGTAATTAGTTTTTCCTCAGTTAGTAAAAATGAGAATCCTCTCTGCTTTTGTTCTATTATTGACGGTTGTCGTTAACTCTATTGGTAAATATAAAAGTATAATAATGTGTTTACATTTTCACAAAATTTTCCAAGGATTTCAGAAATAGCAATTTTTCCGTCATAATCAATAATCAGATCTTACTTAAGTCCGTGAAAATAATTTGAAATCCATTGGAATCATTTAAATGTTTCAACTCTTTCAAATTCTTTTAAATTACAAAAAGGACTTAGAAATTTTATGCAATTATTTTAATTCACGGCTTTGAAGTATCCAATGCTTTGAAATATCTTAAGAGCTGTATAATTTCTGTTAAAAGAATAGTTTAGAATCTAAATTTTTTTAAAACTTCAATATTTGGAGGCTTTCCATTTAAACTTTCACCATATTGTAATTTTGAACTAGAATATTAACAATTGTAGGACTATTTCACTAATAATTCTTTCAAAATTTCATGCTAGAATCCTTTGTGTTCAGTTTCAATTAAGCGATTTGAGACTAAAAAGCTGAAAATGGTATTATCCAAAATGAAGATATGTAAAAATTAAATTATTTGAAATTGAAACCTCAGTAAATGCATAATTTCGTTATTTTTCAATGTTTGCTATTTCAGAGTCCTGAATTTTCAGAATAAACGCTAAATTTTCAATTTTTCTCTTTCTTAAGTATACGATTTTCTATTTTTAACATTTCACATTCAAAATTCCTGTTTATTTTGAACGTTTCTTTCAGATTGATTTGAAAGACTTCTGATTCAAAATTATTAATTAATGTATAAAGAATTTGGTAAGCCTGTTATTTAAGATTCGTGGTGATAATGTTAGAGATAAGAAAGCTTTTGTAAAATTAATGATATTCAAATATCTCGCAAGGAAAACATCAAGGCACACATAATTCAATGAGATAAGAACTGAAGTATACATTATATACTGTGATAAAGCACGCAGAAAAATCATTATTATTGCTATTTTTCCCGCATTTTATTTGTATTTATTTAAAATGATTAAAAATTCAATTGGGGTTTATTCAGAGGAAACCAGAATGTGTGTCATAAAATCTGATAAGAATTTGTCGGCATTAAAAGACTTAGTGAATAAGTAGTTGATTGATAAATAATAATGCCGACATTAAACTTAACTTCTTTCTTCAAACACTAATAATATTCTTCATATTATATTTAATACTTCATGGTTTAAAACTTTTCATGTCTTAAGTAGAGACAATGGATGTTGATCGCGCGCTTATTAAAATCATTATATATGCAAATCAATGTTTCACAATATATAATAATCATCAAGTAAAAAACAATCTTAGGTATGATTAATAATTTAAATTGGTGAAAAAAATGTTCCTTCCTTTGGATTTGAAATCAATAATTTACTTTTAAGAAGTACAATCAAATAATTATTTCACCTTTCATTCTAAAAGACTATTTCGTGACTTAACAATTAATTTTTATCATTTTAAAAATGATGATTCATTATGCAAAATTGATTTACATATGTAATAGTTTCAAATGTGCGGGCCATCTACAGCCAATGAGACTACCGATGCAACGCGTGCGCAGTGCAGTTGGGAATCCGCATTAGGAGCACTGACGCTGACCCTAGCCAACTACATTTCTTCGTACCTAATGTAGACTGAAGAGCAAAATAGAAAACATTTCGATACTTTCCCTTTTCACAAGAATTAATAATGATAGTGAATTGACATCTTTGCCGGTAAAATTTAAAATAAAATTAAAATTGATGTCAATGAAATTAGGATTCAGCGTATATTCGTGCCTAAAATATCTTACAATACTGAATGCAAAATTAACCCAATTTAGAAACAAACGTCACATTTAAAAAAATATATATATACATTATGATGGAATTTAGGTAACTTAAATTAATAAATGTCGTGTATAGGTCATTACTCATTCCCATTAAATAAATCAAGAGTTTCGTGAGTCAGTCTAGGACAAAACAGTAAAATCCTAAATTTTATTCTTTAAATACTTTAAAAAATTAATTGCAGAACAAGAATAAATATCATCGACCTTAATGCCAATGGAAAGATATTCTTCACAATTATTACTGACACAATTTTTTAGTTAAAAATGTAAGCACGCAAATCTGCGAAAAATTTAAGAAGCTTTCATTACGAACGGAAACATGCAAATCGAATTAGTCGTGTAGGCTGAAAATTACTTTGTCCCTAATTCTGCTTTTCAATTGCGATAATCGTATGAGTGATTCTAAAATCCAGACAAATTTTCCGAAGTCCGCGTTCTCTTTTGTCCCGCAAACTTTAGTGAAACCAAATCCTCTGTTTCCTTTCGCAGAGTTAAGTTCACAGTCCGATGCTCTACCTAACAACGAACCTATTCCTGGTCAACATCGTGGTGAAACTTCTGAAAATCCTGCTTCTGCGAGGGACAGATCCAGGTCTCCTTCTGCCAGGGTTCCAACTTTGGGCAGGCTGATGGTTCCACCAAATAGGCTTCCTTCTACCAACAGAAGTGGATATGGACTTCAGGACATTCATTTGATTCATCTTATTTGTAAACAAAACCCGCGACAGATATTCGAATTCCGAAGATACACTTTTCCCGCCAATACACCAATGGTATTGAGAGTAGGATATAATAAATATGATGAGCCTTTGCCCACCCAAGAACAAATTGTTTTATCAACACCCGAAGGTGAAGTACTTGCAATATTGGAGACTACTTATACTCTTGCTGGAATGTATATCTATGATTCAAGAAATTATAAACGGGCAAAAATAAACATGAAAAGCGACCAGTTTACCACAATGACCGCAGAAGAAGTCAGAGAAGTTCCCGTAGGTACCAGTCGCCCAATCACAGCATTTTTCCGAATAAAACGGGAAAAAGTGGTGAAACCGTCAATCCCCGATGCTACTAATTGAATTTTAAAAAAAGTGTAAAACGGAAATAATATATTTTTCTCGATCCAAAGTCGCATCAAAATATTACAAGTAATTTTTCATTAGAAGCAGTAATAAAACTTTAATGTATTATGATTTTCAAGGCTTTAATTTTTTGTTCATTCACGACACAGAAGAAAGTTGTATCAGCTGCCTCTCGATACCAGCAGATTACTTCACTAACTGAAAAAACAAAACTGAGGTAGAGAAATGTATTTTTATTTGAAGCAGCTGCAAACTCTGTGACATGAATTTTTTTTTCTATAATGCAACATGGAATGGGTTATTATAACTTACAAAAAAAAATTCTGTGGGACAGCAACATTTTTTTCAGTTTATCCTGCCTCATTCAGGAGCATATGAAAAAGAGGCTTTCCTTTCCCACACGAAAATATTTCAAAATTAGAAGAAAAATTATCACTGGTTTCTAACGAATTACTTGTAATAATGTTACTACAGGGAAGGCGGCCTTTATCAGATTGTAAATAATTTCACAGGGTGCTTTTATTCAAGAGCCCATTGGCAATCACCTCGTGATTTTTCACCATTTTTGGGAGAGGATAATTTCCATTTGCAACCGTGTAAGCTGTACTTGGGACAATTCAGTTATGAAGACATTGGAGATTCAGAAGTCCGCGTCCGCCTTGTCGGTGTGAGATTTGTAATCGCGGAATAGACGACTTGATATACAAGCTTTCATGCTTATGCATGATCTTGCATGTGGTGATATCAAGGGTCGTAAGCTCATTCTTCGTCCAGCAAACCACTCCAAACTAGTAAAGAAGAACCGGGACGGCGAGCATGTCAGTAGCCGACAGATTTGAAGACCAGATCTGCCGAAGAAGATGCTTGTCTCTTACTTACCTATACATACCTTAGCAAGCCAAGGTGTGAATAGTTGTCGCTAGTGTTGAGATGTCTAATAAAACTTTTAAGCACAAGCTCAGAGTCCTTGGGGACGAGAACAATTTTCCTTCTTTAAGATTAATTTTGGGACATTTATCGAATCCAAAGTCTATCCCATTCCCATAATTAGTGTCTCCAGGGAGGTATCCAGAAGAATCTCGTAGCGCGAGAGATAAAGGCAGGAGTGTGATGTAAAGAAGCAAAGGGCTTATTGCATCGCCCTAAAAGACGCCCCTCTGGAAGGTGACGTTGTTCGTTGTCATACGACAAGTTCCACATGAGATAGTAAAAATAGTTTTTCAAAGGTTCATTTATGTCTCCATGCATCACACTATGTGTGGATGCACCTCCAAGCTTTACAACAGACAGATGATAAGTCCATGAGAGGTTAAATCGAAAGCTTTTCGGTAGTCACAGTGAGTAGGCACAGAAGTTATTTATTACCGAAACAATTCCATTATTTCTGCGATTATTAACCCATGACTCTTTTTCTTAAGTTCTTCTAATTATATAAATCAATTAATTCTGCCAAGTAGAATTGAATCAAGCCATGCTTTAATAATTTTTAATCACACCTAAATGCAGTTTAAATTGCTCATTTCTGAAACAGTTGTATATTTCAAGCCATAAAAATAAATTATTTCGCTTCGAAAGTCTAATTTCAAAAGAACATATTTGTTCTTCTTGAAACTCATCACATATCCACAGAATGTTAAAAGATATGTGTCGTTTCTTGGAATGCATCATGAAATACAAATATTCTACAAGGATAAGCTGGAAGCGTAGATAATTCATGTGATACGGAATATAATTTATATGATATGATATAATAAAGCATTATAATAATCATTAGTTACAATGGTATCCGTATTCCTAATGAATACATTCATCAGCTTTTCGTTAGAAAAAATAAGGTTTGCTTCTACTCTGGTTCTATAATTGACGGTTGTCCCTAATTCTATTGATAAATATAATAGTATACTAATGTATCTATATTTTTATAAACATTTTTAAACTTTTCGCACATAACATCTTGTCTGCCATAATATGGATTGAGTAGTAATTTGAGCCAGTGAAAATGACTTTAAATCAATTGAAATCATTTCAAATGTTACATTTGTTTTGAAATCCTTTTAGATTTTGAAAATCCTTGAAAATCTTACAAAATTCTCTGAAGCTCATGGCTTTAAATAATTTGAAATCTTTAGAAATATGTGAAATTCTGTGACGTACTCCAAAATCATTCGAAAACCGTTGTCGTATTGAAATCCCTTCAGATCTTCACAATTTCTATAATTTCTATGGAAGTAATAGTTCAGAATGTGAACATCTTGAAAAGCTTGATATTTTAAGTCTTCCATTTACAGCTTTCACCATGGTAGTTTCAAATCCAAATATTGAAAATTGCAGAACAATTTTACAATTGAATCATTTAAAATTTCATACTAAAAGCCTTGATAGTGAGTTTGAAACTAACAATATAAAACGAAAAAGCTGAAAATTGTGTTGTCCGAAATTAAGATAGATGAAAATGCAGCTATTTGAAATTTACACCTTAGTAATTGAGTGAAAAGATTCTCAAAATTTCTGAAGATTTTTCAAGTAAATAAGTTGAATTTCTTGAAAAATTTCCATTTCGTCAGTTTTACATTTCAACTGAAATTGAACTGTTCAAATTTTGAAAAGTATGATTACCTATTTACAAATCGTTGGTACTGGCTTTGAATTTGTTTAATAATTTATTAATACTTCTTTCAAACTCTATATCAATTTTTCAAAAATGATTACGAGTTTATCTTGACTTTATTCAGATGAAACTATGAAGTGTGTGTTATAACAAATAGAATACGAAAAGCGTGCCTACTGATAAGGAATTCGTCGGAATTAAACACGCTTGGTAATTGCGCAGTTGACTTATACAAATTTTAAAATCAGACACAATTTCTATCATTCAAATAATGATAATATTTTACAAATTCTATTTTAGTTATTTGTGATACAAGTGCGTAAAATTGGTGATTGTGTGCGAGTATTTTGGTAGCATAAGCCGGAGGCTCGAAGCATGAGTCGGTACTTCGAAGCTGCAGGCGAATGATGCAATCACAAGACTTAGCAATCACCTATTCGCACGTGTATCACATGCTATTTTTTGTCATATATTACTCGGAGATATTGGTTATCAAAAATTAGAAACAGATCTGCTTTACAAGTTATCTGAACTTCTATATGTTATCCAACTCCAGTCAGCTGGAGTTCTTTGTACCTAATATGGACTAAAGAGCTAAGTATAAAAAAAATTCGATACTTTGTTTCACAGAAACTATTGATAATAGTTAGATGAAATCTGTGCTTATTTTTTGAAAGATATGGTTTTTAAATGATCGAAGTATTGTAATTGCAAGTAAAATTTTTTCATCAGCATAAGGCTCAATAATATTGATTTTTATTCTGCAATTAATTTTATATTTATACTTTTTCGAATGAGATTTTTATGTTTCGCTCCAGCCAGACTCATCGGGTCTAACTTACACTTTTATGTATATATACAAAATAATAATAATTTCTTATAAGTTTGATGATGTTTAATCTTTTAATTCAAGTTCTAACCCCTATCCATGGCCGGAATAGCATTGATGTTTGTAAAATTGAAAACAAAATTTAAGTTTATGACGATCAAAATATGTTTTAGCCCCTAGCTGTGGCTGAAATGTCTTATAACGTTGAATGCAAAATCAATGAAATTTAAAAACACAAAATTTTTTTATTATTAATGATTTCTAAAAAAATTCTTCAACAAATTCGGAGGTTGGCTATTCGTTAACGAATGGGACGAATTTTTTTACGGAT
Organism: Andricus grossulariae; assembly: GCA_011634705.1. Taxonomy (NCBI): domain Eukaryota; kingdom Metazoa; phylum Arthropoda; class Insecta; order Hymenoptera; family Cynipidae; genus Andricus; species Andricus grossulariae. The sequence goes on along the minus strand of JAABKJ010007545.1, from coordinate 87,734,140 downwards.
TCATCCAACAATGTCTTTCCGATGGCTTTTTAGCATGACGATTCTCACATTAACCACAATTTTTGATCAGTTGGAAAATTTTCATACACAAATTTATAGTTTAAGTGGCTTTCAAGAAATACGCTCCATTTCTGTTTGCAGAAGCGACGATTAATGCATTTCCGATGACTGTTTGCTATGATACATTTACATTTGACAAAACCGATTGATTATTCGAAATATTTTTATAATAAACAAAATTATTATGGAAAAAAGCCATCGCGAAGATATTCTTAGCTGAGCTCTGAACAAAACTTAAGCGTATTCATTGAAAAACAGCAAAACACTCAATCTGTACCTGAAAATTGACTTACGAATTAGAAGCTGTCTAGAATTTTTGAAGTATTTTAGCAAATATTGCTCGAAAAGACATTCTTCGTTTACTGCATAAAAGACTGGTTCTCACCTATTGTAAGTTATTTACAGGTGGATTTAGCAGATATGTAAGGTCTTCTACAATATATTTGAATATCTTACAAAAAATAGAATTTCTGAAAAGTTAAAAGGAAAATGTCATCTTTGTTGCTAAATGAAAAATTACCCAATCTGTTTATTGAAAATCTAGGCACACAATTCTTCTAGAGAATGAAAGGTTTTATTATGAAGAAAAACGTCTAAATCAAATGAATCGTCTCGACGCACCCAAGCGTATTTATTCACAGCGTCAGTCACTACGAGTAAGTATGACAAATCGTCGTTGTACGTTTTTAAACTTTTCAAATTAACCAAGTCACACTCCCAATCCTGATCTGTGTTATTTGAATTGTAATGTCTTTGCTTCAATTTGTGACAGATAGGGACGTGCATATTATAAGCAGTTTAACTTTTCAACCAATCAATTACATTTGCTCGTGAAATTTTCCCGCGTACAGCATTAGCTAATTTATCAACACCCTCATAAGACGCAGGGTGAGAGGGGTCATAGTAAGTATCGTGTAATAAGCTCATTGTTGTTGTGAAAAACTTATTTTAAACCACTTTTTTTGTTTTTTATTCCCACTTTCAGTGCTATCTTAAAAGATGAATTTTCAACTAAAATCATGAATATATAACTGGATTACTTGAATTTTCCAACCAAAAAGATAAATTTTCAAACAAGAAGATTAATTTCCAAACAATACAATAAATTCTCTTTAAAAAATATGATTTTTCAACAAAATACGTCAATTTTCAACTAAAAAATACATACTTCCAACCAAATAGTTGAATTTTCAACAAAAAAATTAATTTTCTTCCAAAAAAAGATGATTTCTGAACTAATAGTTGAAATTTCAACTAAAAAAGACGAATTTTCATCTGAAATTATGAATATTTAACTGGAACACTTGAATTTTTAACCAAAAAGATACATTTTCAAACAAAAAGATTATTTCTCTTAAAAAATATGATTATTCAACAAAATACGTCAATTTTCAACTAAAAAAATACAAATTTCCAACCAAATAGTTGAATTTTCAATCAAAAAATTATAAGCTTCTACCAAAAAAAGACGATTTAAAAAAAAAAATGATTTCTCAAATAAATATTTGAAATTTGAACTAAAAAAAGATGAATTTTCAACTGAAATTTTGAATATTTAACTAGAATACTTGAATTTTCCACTAAAAAGATAAATTTTCAAACAAGAACATTAATCTTCAAACATGCTTAATTTATTACCAAAAAATTTGAATTTTAAACTAAAAAAGATGAGTTTTATATCAAACATTTAATTTTTAAATATTCCGTTAAAAAATCAATTTTTCACGAAAAAGTTTTTCCTACCAAAGTGATAAATTTTTAGCTCTAATGATGAATCTTCCATTGGAATAGATGAATTTTAAATCGAAAAGATTAATTTTCAACAAAAGAGTTTAATACAACCAAGTATGTAGTTTTATTTTCATTCAAAAAGATGAATTTTCAACTAAAATCATGAATATATAACTGGATTACTTGAATTTTCCAACCAAAAAGATAAATTTTCCAACAATAAGATTAATTCTCTATCAAAAATACAAAATATTTAAATTTTCAACGAAAAGGGTCATTTTCAAACAAATAGTATAATTTGCTACCAAAGTAATGTCAATCGTAAAAAAAAAATTAATAGCTTTTCTAAAAATAAAAATAATACCTGTTCATATAAGGACCATCGTATCCGTATCCAGTCAACGAACAATAAATTAAATGCGGAGCAACTTTACGTATATCTTCAAAACCTAATCCATATTGAGATAACTTTCCAGGTACATAATTTTCCATCAACACATCCGACTTTTGCGCTAAATCATAAATAATATCCCTCCCTCTTTTCAGATCAATACAAACACTTTTCTTATTGCGATTCAAGCTGACGAAATACGCGGCAGCTTTTTTCGAATCTCCAAAAAATGGTCCCCACTTTCTCGCTTGATCTCCAACACCAGGCTCTTCAATTTTTAAAACCTCCGCACCCAAATCACCAAGAATCATTGTGCAATACGGCCCAGCCACAATTCTTGTCAGATCTATCACCCTAATTCCAGCTAAGGGAGATTTATCTTCACTTGTCGAATAAAAACGTCTCTCTCTCGCTGATTGAGATCGATAAACGAACCTCAAAGTTCGGATCGGAAATGCAGTCAATACAGGCTTGGCCATTATAAAAGATTAAAATTCAAGGATTACACACTGATCGTATTTGTTTATTTTCCGTGATTGGCATGTAAATAATCACGAGGAATAGTGTCAGTTTGAAAATCACATGACGACTAAGTTCGAGACACTGTCTGTAAAAGTTGTTTACTTTCCGAGCAACGTACAAATGCTTGCACAAACTGATAATAACATAAACCGTTTGTCATTCGGTTAATCTCACGATAAAGTCCACAACGTCACGTTTTGTGATTCAAATTATAGTGTATGATATAATAAACCGGGACTTACCGTAGGTGCATCCTGGACATCTTCTTGACAGATCGTTTTTGTCTGGGTAGATTGGCCTGCTAATGTCCGTTCCATTTTGATTTCAGTTTTGTCAAAAAATTTGAGAGAATACGTTTAAAATTGTTTAAATTTCAGAAATTTCCGTGTCCTTTTGACAGTTGTGAACAGTTCAGAGAACGTGCGTCGCCATTTGTAAATTACGTTTGTGGCCTGCGCGTGTGTGCATGCGCGTGCAGTTTTCTGTCAACCAATCAGAGAGATAATAGAGAAGAATGTATTTTGGCGCTATATTCAAAAAGAAAAATCTGAAGTCCTTTCCTTGAAAAGTTATAGTCACAAGACTTTGCATACATTGTTGTCGAAAACCTGATTGGTTGCTTTAGATTGGTTTATCTGTAAATACAAATTTTATTTTATTTCGTGATAAAATTTATTTCGAAATGTTTCTCAATATTATTGATAAAAGAGACAATTTTAATTGTAAATGATTTTTGAATATTGGGAAATAATTTTGTGCTTAACATTTTGTAACTATGTACATCATAATTTGTAATCTTTTTCACACTTTCAAAGAGATGAAAAAAAATTAAATTATAAACAATAAGATTCCTGGGAAAATTTCAAATGATTTTTCATTTTGAAAAACGAATTTTTAGAGAAAATTGAAAAAGATTTAAAACGATTTCATACAATTTAAAAAAAAATGTAATATAATTATTATGTAATAATTATTAAAAATATTAAAAAATAATTTAAGGCTATGTGACTAGTGATTCACGTGACCGGCTTCCTACCTCACCCACACTTTTTTATTTGTAAACTTATTTTCACACCAATAGCCACATCGAGTTGAAAAAAAGCTCTGGTCCTAAATTATTATAATTATGAAAAAAGCAAAAAAAATTATTTACAAAAAAAAAAATTTTTTCATTGTCATAAAATTTTAGGACCAGAGCCGCGTTTCTTAGTGCTTCTTATTTATTATCCCAAATTTTCAACTCGATGTGGCTATTTGCGTGAAAATAAGTTTAAAAATGAAAAAAGTGTCGGTAAGGTTGGAAGCAGGTCACATGGCCTTAACTGCAAGTTAAACTATTTATTTTTCAGTCAATGATTTATCTTTTTTAGTGAAATATTTTACAACTTGGTTGAAAATTCATGTATTTTGTTAATGAGTTATCTCTTTTTTGTAGAAAATCAATCTTCTTACTTAAAAAATCATCTTTTCGGTTAAAAATTATTTTATTTGACTGGAAAATCAACTACTCCATTTTGATTGTAACTTATTTTATTTTAGTTGAATATTTGACGATTTGGTAGACAATGAATGTATTTTGTTGAAAATTTGTCTTGACTATTCCTACTTGGTTGAAAATTGAAAAATGTTGTTAAAGAGTATCCTTTCGAATTAAAGAATCAACTGTTTTATTGAAACTTCTTTTAATTCGTTGAAGGATTCCACTATTTTGTTGAAAATTTTTCTTTTTTGGTAAAATTCAACTGTGCAAATAAATATTTTTGCGGAGGATTTAGTAATTTTGTTCAAAAATTATTTCTTTTATTAAAGATTCCTCATTCCAGTTGACAATTCATCTCTTTGTTTTAAAACTGATCTATTTTGTTGAATAAATCATCGTTTTTTGGTCAAAAATGTTTTTTTCAACTAAATATTTATCTATTGCAGTTGAAGATTCATAATTGTAGTTGAAAATTTATTCGTCGGTTGAAAATTTAACGACGTCTTTTTCGGAAAAATTAATCTTGTTGTTTGATATTTTATGTATTGTTATATATATTTCAATATGTTTATTATATTATAGTTTACAGATTTCATGTGGTTGGTTGAAAATTCAACTATTTGATTTGAATTTCATATATTTTGTTGAAAATCAAACAATTTTGTTAAGAATTAATCCTTTTAGTTAGAAAATTCTCGTGAGTATACTTTAGTAGGATGATTGCACAATATACTTCTTATATGGATTAATCCACTTGTAATTCAATTTTCTTTCGACGTAATCCACATGTAATCCAGAGTAATCCAGTTAGTTGTAGTAATTTACGTAATAGTTATTTAAATAGTTTTCAACCACTTTATCCAACATTTTTTTCAAATTAATTTTTCAACTCAAAATCTAACTATTTCATTGTTTCTTAAATTCATCTTCTTTTAGTTTAAAATTCATGTACGTTGGTCAAAATTCACCTTTTTCGGTAGAAAATTAATCTTCATAATTGAAAATTCATGTTTTTTTTTCGAGAATTCAACTATTTCGTTAAACATCAATATAGATTGTAGGAAATGTAACTGTATTGTTGAAAATATTTTTTTTACTGGTAATTGATTTTCTTAACTAAAAAATTAACTATTCACTTTTCAGTTAATAATTGACCTTTTTAGAGGACAATTCAACTATTTGGTTGAAAATTGATTTATTTTATTAAAAGTTCACCTTTTTTGGTAGAAGATTAATCCTGCTGATTAAAAATTCATATTTTTAGTTGAAAATTAAACTCATTCAGTGAAAAATTCAAACATTTTGTTGAAAAATCGTAGTGCCTTGGTTTAAAATTAGTTTGTTTTTTTCAACTGAAAACTCAAGTATTCCATTTTGAATTCATTTTTTTTGTTAAAAATCATTTTCCTTAACTGAAAATTTAAGTATTCAATTATTTTTATTATAAATTAATTTTCTCATGACACATGCATGATTTCAGCCCTTTTCGACGCCTACTAAGTGGGGCTAAAGCTCAGAATTTTACTACCTAGGGTGTAAAAAGTACTTTTTACTACCTAGGGTGTAAAAAGTACTTTTTACTCCCTAGGGACTGAAAAGTGACGTCAGAGGCGAATAATGAAAATTATGCATCTATAAGCTGGCATTTTACTATTGTTAGTCCAATCACCATAAGACCTGTGAGGTAATTTTGGTTGCAGATAATAGAATTTCGCGGTTGTTTATAGAAATTTACCATATATAGCTAATGAAATTACCGTACATTACCGTAAGTTACCGGGAATTTTCATGAATTTCCAGAAATTTATGGACATTTTTGAGAACGTGGGTAATTTAAGGTAAGTTTCCATATTTACTTGTAAAATTTCCATAGTTGACCGTAAATTTTCATAAATTTCTGGAAATTAATGAAAATTATAAAAAATGAATGTTTGGTAATTTGTAGTAATTTACCATTTACATAGGTAAAATTACCATAAATTACCAAAAAATGTCATAAGTTTCCTGAAATTTATGGAAAGTTTTAAAACTGAATATTGGTTAATTTATGGTAACTCACAGTATTTACCGATAAAATCACTATAAAGGACCGAAAATTTGCATAAATTTCCGGAATTTATTGGAAATTTTCTTTCATGAATTTTGGGTAATTTATGGTAATTTACCATATTTATCGAAAAAAGTACCATAAATGACAAAAGATTTTCATAAATGTCCGGAAATTCATGGAAATTAAAAAGAATTAATGTTGGGTAATTTATAGTAAGTTACCATATTGACTTGGGAAATTACCATAAATATCCGAAAAGTTATAGACATTTTTAAATTGAATTTTGGGAAATTTATGGTAAGTTACCATAATTCACCTCTAAATATACCGTAAATTACCAAAAATTGCCGGAAACTTTTTTATTAAATATTTGATCATTTGGAATAAGTTAACATAAATTTCATGCTTCTTTTTTCAAAAACTATTATGGACTAAAATCATTACTGTATTTCGAGAAAAGTCTGATATCATCCCTTTGTTATCAAAAATATCGTACGCACCAAGGGGAAAGGCACTTTTTCTTCTCCTAGGTGCATAATATACTATTATTTAGTTGAAAATTAATGTATTTGGTTCAAAATTGGTCTTTTTGTTAAAAAAATTTTAATTGAAAATTATCTTTCTGGTCAAAAATTTATTTAATTGGTTGGCAATTTGACTATTTGATTTAAAATCCTTTTTTTTTCTTTAAATTTTTTTTCTCACTGATAATTTCATTATTTATACCTTTTTGGAAACCAAAAAATGTTGTTATAGTGTCTTCTTTTTGGTTAAAAATTCAAATGTTTAGATGAAAATTCTTCTTTCAATTCGATCAGGGATTCAACTAATCTGTTGAAAATTCGTATTTTTAGGTTGACTTCAACCGGTTTTGGATGGACATAAAAATCGTTTTTTGTTGGAATATCAACTAATACGTTTTTTGTTAAAAAGTCATCTCTTTTGATTAAAAATTAATATTTTTGTAGTGAATTAAATAATTTTGTTAAAAAGTGATTTTTTGTTGTTAAAGATTCCTCATTTTAGTTGAAAACTCAACTACTTTGTTAAAAATTTATGTATTTTGTTGAAACTTCATTCTTTTTGGTAAAAAATTAATCTTCTTGTTATATATTTCATATATTTTTCTATATTTCAAATATTTATATTATATTATATTTCACAGATTTTATGTTTTTCGTTGAAAATTAAACTATTTGGTTAAATTTTGATACATTATTTTGAAAAATTGAACAATTTAAAAAAAAAAAATCCTTTTTGAGTAAAAAGTCACCTGAGTCTAGTTTCGGCGGAGTACTTCACCATAATTTTATGTGACCTAGAGTACTCCTATGCAATCCGGAGTAATCGGATACAATCCAAGGTAACCTATTTCCGCTTGATCGCATTTTTAGGGGTGGATAACCCCTCGTATTTAACCTTAATTCCAAAATAAAATTCAGTAGCTTTTTCTTACCAAACCATAGTCTGCCTGACGGGTCGACACCCCCATGATTTAATCTGTTGCCATGGATTTCTTCGTCCACAGATATCAATTTGACTATTGGAGGATGTGCCACATTTGTGTTAGTATTCCACTGGACTAATAATATTTCATTATTAGAACCCACCACAAATTTATCGTGATGATCCTGAACAGGAACAACAAAATATACGTGACCTCTGCCTATGGAAGAAATAATTATTAAAAATTAGTCGAAGTAGACGCCTTAAGCCTAAAAAAAAGGGTTTCGTAACCTACTGGGACGTAAATAAGTCCTACCCCTCCAATACTTTATCTCCCCTACTCACCCTTCTATGTTCACCCCTACCCTCTCTTCTTTACCCCCCTCCATGAATTCCCCTACTTTACGTCCCCACACGTAAACCTTCGCTTCTATTCTCTTTCGTAACTTCTTACTCATCTAGCTACCTCTCCTCACTTCCCCTCACATTTCTCCTCACTTTCTCTACCCCCTGTTTACCACCAGCTCCTCACACATCACTTCCCTGAGTTGTGAGTTGTGAGCTTTCAGTTGTGCTGTGAGCTTTAGGCTGTGTATCGTGAGTTGTTTACCTTCTCAAGTAGTGTGTGCCTTATCAAGTAGTAGTGACCTTCTTTGGCCAGCCATGCCCTTAAATAGAATATGATGAGTCGGACATCCTGACACCCATCACTTACGTGAGTTGTGAGTTCTAGGCTGTTTGTTGTGAGTTTTGAAGTGTGAGCTGAGAGCTGTGATTCATGAGTTGTGAGTTGTTGGCTGTCAGTTGTGCTGTGAGCTTTAGGCTGTGAATTGTGAGTTGTCTACCTTCTCAAGTAGTGTGTGCCTTATCAAGTAGTAGTGACCTTCTTTGTCCAGCCATGCCCTTAAATAGAATATGATGAGTCGGACATCCTGACACCCATCACTTACGTGAGTTGTGAGTTGTAGGCTGTTTGTTGTGAGTTTTGAAGTGTGAGCTGTTGAGAGTTGTGGGTCATGAGTTGTGAGTTGTGGGCTATGAGTTGTAAGTTGTGAATTGTGTGTTATGAGTTAGAAGTTACCCTCACTTCCTCCTTTTGGTGAAAAGTACGATCGACGGACGAACAGAAAACTGAACGAAACTATAAGGTTTTTTGTCGAGGGCTACGAAACCCTAAAGATGTTCAAGATTAAAGATAATTCCAATGAAGAAGAAGAAAAGAAAAACGATTTGGATACCTATAGTAGCGCAAAATACGTGTCCTCCAGTAAATACATGATAGCAACAGATTTTTTCAGCTGTGGTGTCTACGAAGAACAGTTTGTCTTCAAACCAGAAGAGACCATCTGTTAATGCATATCCTTCAACAATTGGTAAAATCCTAAGGGATGAAATTTATTTCAATTTTGCAAATGAGGTATTAAAAAATTTTTATAACAGGGTTGCTACAGATCAGGCAAATATTGGAAATTCCAGGAAGGTCAGGGAATTTTCAGTAAATATTTAATAATAATTTTTCAATTTTCCTCCAAGGGAAGAAACCTATAACTTCTTTTAATTAAATATACGTAGAGCCTTGAAGAATTCAGATTTATGAAAGCCATTTTGTTAATATAATTTTATGATTTTTGAACCTTCTTGGTTAAGAAATTGTTCTTCGATTGAAATTTTATTTATTCGATTAAAAATTGTATTATTTTTTTGAAAATTCAACTGTTTTGTAGGAAATTTGTCTTTTTACATGAAAATTTGATATTTCGGATAAAATTTTTTGTCTTGAGTGACTGAAAAATCTTTCTGGGTTAAGGATTCAACAATTTGTTGAAAATCTTTTTTTTTTTATTGCATTGTCAATTATTACATTTTTCGTTCAGAATTCATTTTTCTTGTTCAAAAATTGAACTTATTAGTTGAATGTAGAACCACTTTGTTAAAAATTTATTCTTTTTTTTGGTAGAAGATTCATGATTTTAGTTCAAAAACCCTCCTTTTTGTTAAAAATTATTTTTACTTTGTTTTGAAATGCATCTATTTTGTTGATAAATCGTCTTATGTGGTAGACTATTAATCTTCTTCTTGAAAAATGTATCGTTTTGGTTGAAAATTTATTTCTTGGGTTAAAATTTCATTTCCTTGGTCAAACATTTGTTTTTTAAAGTTAAAAATTAATTTTTGTCACTTATAATATAACTATATCATTTTTTGATCAAAATTATTTCATTTTAGTTTTAACGTCATGTATTTAGTTTAAAATTCGTCTTTATTATTAGAAAATTTGTTTTATTTGTTGAAAATTCATTTTTTTAGTTGAAAATTCATCATTTTAATTGAAAAATTTCCTGTTTTGTAAAGATTTAGCTATTTTGTAGAAAATATATGTATTTTGGTAGAAAATTCATCTTTTTGGTTGAAAATGTATCTTTCTGTTTGAAAATACGTATTTTGATGAAAAAGTATTTTTTCAATTAATAATTACTTATAAATTATAAATTAATTGCCTATATATTGAACTATTCGATTTTCTTGGTGAAAATCCATCTTTTTTTTCATGAAGATTCAACTTTTTTTTTGAAAATACACTTTTTTTGTTCAAAAGTTACATTTTTTGTAGGAAATTCATCTTCTCATTCGAAAACTGATCTTCTGTTCGAAAATTCATTTTTTCAGTTGAAAATTTAACCATTTTTTCTAAAATTATTATTTGAAATAAAAATATATTTTTTTATCTAAAAGCTTACCTGTTTTCTATTTTTCTTAGAAATCCATTTTTTTCGTCAAAGATTCAATTACTTAGTTGAAAATTCACGTATTTTCTTAAAAAATACAGCCTTTTTGGTAGAAAATTTAACTCCTTTGTTGAAAATTATCATTTTGGTCTTCTTTCCAAAAAATTACTTTTTATATTTTTATAACAAGAGTTTATAACATATTTTGAGATACTTTTCGATTGAACTTTTTTTGTGTTTTCATTTTTGCGTCTCCTGTGTCGTTTTACCAAAAAATTGATTTTTTAATTTTTAATTTTATGTTTTACGCATCCTGTCAAAAAATAATAAGTGAAAAAATTTGTAGCTCTTTTTTAGGTAAACAAGTTTTGTCTAATTTCTTTTTGTAGACTGTATCATTTGTCCTAAAGTCTAATTAATTTTTGTTATGTGCATTATGTTTTGTGAATTTAAAAATGTCAATTTTCGATTTTTCTAACAAATTCAAAAAGTTATGATAGTCTTGTAAGGTTTTAAAAAGCAACGTTTTTTTTTTACTTTTTTGCATATCGTACGTTATTTGGCTTGAAATGTTTATTTTTGTTTGTTTTTTTGTATTTTGAAAATGCTCGGATAATTTTCTTTTGTTCAAAAAAAGTCAGTGGGAAAAATAAAAAAAAACCTTATTTGATACATTTGTAAAGGTTTTTCCCATGAAAATCAAATTAGCGCGAATTTTTCCTAGTATATTCGTAATCAGCGCTTTAAAATACATAAGTACACGTAGTTTAAAAAAATAGGAGTTCCATAGTTTTCGGAACTTTATCCGAAAGATCTTTTTTGGTTTCAAATTCGACTCTTTTATTGAGAATTCCTTCTTTTAGTTTAAAAATTAATCCATTTTGCTTGACGATTTGAGTAGGTTAGTGAACGATTCTTTTATTTGGTTGAAAATTTAACTATTTTGTTAAAAATTCATGTATTTTATTAAAAAATCATATTTTGTATTCGAAATTTAATCTTCTTGATTTAAAATTCATCTTTCTGGTTGGAAATTAATTTTTTTGGTTGAAAATTCAAGTATTTTGTTGAAAATTCTTTCTTATTATTGAATATAACTTTTTTCACTTTTTAATTCAAAATTTATCTTTCTGGTTGAGAATTCATTTCTCTAGTCAAAAATTTAACCATTTCGTTGAAAATTCATCTTTCTGAAAATTTAATACTGTTCTTTGTATAAAAAATCTTCTCACGTAATTTTGTATGATCCCTTATATAAATCTCTATGACTATTGTTTATAAGAATCTTCAAAATAAATTTGAAAACATTTTTTTGCATTAACATTATAGATCTCCTAGGCTAGGGGTTGTTTTTATACCCGAAACAAAAATGTATAGCTATCAGGGAAAATAAAAAATTGGTCAGATAAAAGTCATAGAAATGCAGGGAATTACGAAATTGGGATTTTGTAGCAACCTTGTAAATATTACATTAATTTTGCAATCAAAAATATTTTTTAATAGAGAGACATAATACATGCAATGAAATTGTAGAATGTTGACAAATATTGATAGTGATAAGACTTACTCGTAACAAATTGCCAATGAAAGAAATGCGCTGAAAGCACAAATCGCGAGGAGAATTCTCATTCTTTAAAAAGAACAATTGTAATTAAATCTTTCCGCAAGAACTGCGAAAAGAAGGCCATTCATGTTGAATTTATAGTCTCTGGTCTTGCAAAGAAAGAAGGGACGGATACACAATCCCTTCCATTTTCCAGCTCTTTGCCAATCAAATCTTCAAGATTTTGACTATTCATCCTAAAAACGTGAAACATTAGGCCACATAGAATGACGCAATTTCATTATGTAATAATGGTTTTAATATATCATCTATCAAACAATGATACTTATGCTTCCATAGGTTTTCAAGAATCATAAATAAAATCAGAGTCGTGACTAGCTTTTTCTGCGCCCGGTGCGACTCATTAATTTTGTGCCCAATAGTAGAATAACTTTTGAAAAATATTAGGAAAACTGATATTCGCTTAATTATATCCATGGTTATAAAAAATATTTATAACCATGAAAAAAATTTGGCAAATATCCATGATTTTTTTTTCCTACAGCGCAAGCGCGGCTTAACCGCTCGTCCGATGCTCATAGACTTTTGCGTGGCGAGAGCGAACCAATCGCGTGAAACCCCCTCCACGCGACATCGACGAAACGATCCTCGCTAGTAAACCCCTACTCGGCTGCGTCGCGAGTGCTGCGCCGCCGCTGAAGCAAAGTCCATAAAAGCACAGTACGCGAAATCAAGAAGTGAGATCTCACCGGGCTTCCGCCCAAGCAACATCTTCCTGGTTTCTTCGCTTTAACCCTTATCCAAACAAAGAAGACTCATACCAAGGACCCCCCCTACCATTTTCCTCTGGATCACCCTGGATTCCTCCCAACTGGCACATCGTCTTCATCTCCGTCCCCACAACTGGACCTTCCACCACACTCTCAGCCCTACAGTAGCATTTTCTCAAATTCAAGATACGCGATCCCCTCCACCCCCTAGAAACATCTCATAATCAAAAGTCCTAATACCTGCATGGCTAGAACAAGATGCGAACTCTAAATGTAAATAGGATTGGCAATACATTTTCCACTTTAATTTTAATCACTTTACTTTTCCTTTTATAAATTAGTTTCTCTCTCCCATTTCATTTGATAACATTTGAATCAGTCTCAACCCACAGACTGACCACAAAGTAGTGTCCAATATACATCGAGGGATTTACCATTTTTGTTATTTGAAATATAATATACATTTCCCATAAAATCTCGTGACATCTTTTCGAATCTTTTGAGATGTACCATAGAAGCTTTGAGATTCATCGAAAACCTTTCAGAAAGCTTTGAAATCTGTTGTTGAGATTCTATAAAAATTGCTGCAAAACTCGTCAATCTTTTTAGATCCCTCAAAATTAGTAAAAATCCCATTATATCTTATCATTTCTTTTGAAATCCCTGAAATATCTTAAATCCATAGAAATCCACAGAGGGCCTTCGAAATTTTATTTAATTTAATTAATTTCCTGAATTTTTCTAGAAATCTGTTGGAATCCTATAAAAGTCGAATTAAATAAAGTAAAACATCTTTGAATCTATATCTAGAAAAATTCCTTAGGAAATGATGAAATATTTGAAACCCCTGAAATCCCGTAAAATCGAACAAGCTAGTTAAAGCCCTTTGAATTCTCTTAAGGTCTACGATATTTTTTGAAATTATTTCAAACCCTTTAAAATACCCTAAACGTTTTTAAATCACATGTAATTGTGGAAATCTCTTGAAATCACTGAAATCCGTTGAAATTTACTGGAATCTATTAAAAAACCCTAAATTCTAATGAAATCTCCGGAAAACTTTCAAATCTGATAGAATCTATTAATTTCTTTCGAGACCCATGGAATCCTTCAAATATTGCAAAATTCCCTGAAATGTACGAAATATTTTAAACTTTTGAATTTGCACTTCAAAATATTTTTATTTGAGAAAGTTTTTATTTAAATGATAAATAATTGACACGTATGAAATGGAATTGAACACTCTTCAGTTGAACAATTTTAAATGATATGCTGTTAAAATGCAAATTTTTGAATTACATATTTTTTTTAATTGAACAGTTTGAAGATTTCTGGTTTGAAAATATAGATCTATGCTATCATTTTCGATTTTCTAAATTCAGGAATACACCAATAAATTTAAAAGTGTTCAAGACTATAGCATTTCAAGCAATTTCAAGTTAGACATATTAAAAGTTATATTTCAACTGACCACTTTTCAACTTGGAATTTGAATTATTTGTATTTGAGTTCATTTTGAATCAATAATTCCTTAATTGTTTTTTATGCATGAAAATTCAGCACGTTAATTCGAAATTAATAATTTTCTAATTGCAACAATTAAAATTGTAACGTTCAATATTACAATACGAAATTTGAACGCTTCCTAGATTTTAAATTCAAAAAATTCAGTGTCAAATTACTTAGAGTTGAATATTTGATTTGTTATTTGTTATTTCAAAATAAGCAGACAAGTGTTGCTGAATGTTGAAAAATTGTTCTTTTTCTTCAAATTTAACAGCTTCAAATTCAGTCGGTTGAAAAAGAAATGTTTTTGATTAAAAAAATATTTGAATACGATTCCAAATTTAATCGGGCATTTATATTTTTTTAACTACTTAGGCCATGGAATTGAAATAGTACAATTCTTAACGCTAAAATCTGAAAATTATTCAATTTTGAGTAGTTTAGGAATTTCTTTATAGTATGAATTATTGTTAAACTTTCATTACTGAAACTACAGTCTTATAAAAAAAATGTTATGGTTAATTTTTTTCCTTCTCATTATACATGTAAAACGAATCTTTAGTTTGGCTCTATTATCGTAGTTCAAATAAGATTGTTTTAGAATTTGGTTTCTTGCTGATAAAGTAACCCTGTAATTCTAATATTGTCAAACCATGTTGACAAGTAAAAAATTCACAGTCTCCCAAAAAAACGAAATTTTCAGATTTAAATTTTCTGGATTTCTTATTCACATAGATACGAATATATGGTTCAATAGGGTGATCCAAAAATACATTGAAATTTTGTTCTCCAATTTTCGCGCATATTGTCCCCCAATTTGTTCTGATCCATAAAAAGTAAATCTGCAACTGTATTGATAATGAAAATAAAGATTTTTATTGAAATAAAGTTAGCTGAGCATTACTATAATAAAAATGAAACACTTTTAAAATATGCAAATACACAATATAATGTTTTATTCTATAAAAATCATCCTTCTTTTTATCAGCATTATTTTTCCTCGCACTAGACACGTAAAAACAAATCTCTAATTTATTTGTATTGTCGTAGTTCAAATAAAATTAAGATCTCATTTCGCTCTTTGGTGATTAGATAACCCTGAAGTTCTCATGCTTTCGAAACATCTTGACAAGAAAAAAATCACAATTTATTAATGGAAATAATAAAATTTTGTTATATGATAAAGATTTCAATTTCTACGTATTTAAATCAATCCTCTTTTCCGGATGTTCACTGATCTCAGTAAATAATATTTTATTCATAATAACAATTTGTTAAAAATATTCATGTACAAAAATAATATAAAAATTTGTTTAAACTCTTAATCAAGTTCCTGAATTTTAGAATAAGATTGAATTAAAATTTAAATTTGTACCATCGAGAAAATACTTTTCCTATATTATAAAGTTAAAACCATTCAGGTCCAGAAATGCGGAACGGCTACTTTCAGACTTCTCTGTTCAATTTGTTGGAGTTTGTCCAGACAGAAGACCTTTGTTGGATCACACAGCATCTCACTTGCTGGAAATACCAGGAATCATACCTCCAAATTTAGTTGACAGACCTAATCTTTCAATGTCTTTAACTTCAAAATATGAATGTGATGGGACATCTGGTCATAATCCATACAACCAGTCTTTCACTGATCCTAGTCAATCTGATGCAAGCATCAAGTATATGTATGGCGACTTGGAAAAATCACCATTCTGAGTCATCAAGACTTTTTAGAATTATGCGATTCCGCTACGTGAAGAAAAAGTAGGAGACCACCATCTCTGAGGTAGAGCAGATTCAAGGAGAAATCGATAAACTCAAACCAACAACAATTTCGGTGGAAGTCAGAATCGTTGCAGAGTCACGCATAAAATGATAATGTCCATGGTTGGTGGAAAGGTTTGCGAAGCGCTCACTGAAACACCATCATCATCGTCATGTTACATATGCTCCGCAAAACCCTCCATGATGAACAAGTTGGAACAGATCAAACTCTTGTCCGCGAAGATCGAAAACTTCTCGACGCGAAGAGAAGAATTCAAAAACAATTTTGAGAGAAAATGGGCTTGATCGTGGATGTTCCACAACATTCTTTGGAGATCCTCGATTGACTTCGAGTATGACCGGGGTTGACAAAGTATTTATCGAGAAATTCGGCGTTATTCTGAAAGCTATGACATCAGGAAAGAGAATAGACATTGTCAAATTCGGAGAATATTGCCAGGAACTGCAAAACTTTACATCAGATTATATAGTTGGTTCTATATGCTTGTTACAGTCCACAAGATCCTCGTAAATGGCGCTAAGGTCATTGAAAATGCCCTATTTCCTATCGGCCAACTGATAGAAGAGTCCGAAGAGGCGAATAATGAGATTTTCGTGAGGATAACGATATTCAATACCCATAAAATTAGTCGGATTGCAACCAATGAAGATTTGTGTCACAAGTTGTCGACTATGACTGATCATGAGAAGTGCGACTTAAGTGTGTGGTACTGCGTTTGTAGGAAGAATATCTGGTGATACAAGGTGAAATGATGAAATCTAAACAGCTGCCCAAGAAAAGAAAGAAGCGTATAATAGATAAATGAATACCACAGGCCTTAGCGATGAAGAGAGAACTAGACTTGAAAATTATTACAGATAAAAAAAGAGGTGAGTAAAAGTACTAGTCAAGGAAATTGAAGATAAAACCAAAATGGAAAAAGAAAAGTGAATGCAAAATGATTTAGAAGGAAGCAAGAAATTGTTTTATAAATGGGCGTTAATCAATATAAAGGGATGTAGAATTGCAGAGTTAGTCAGCATGAGAAAGAAGAAGGGTGAAATGTTATATGATACAGACAGGATACCACATGCCTTGAGAGCTTCTACCAAGGAATTATGAGGAGTTGAAGCTGTAGAACACCATAGCCGCGATATAAAAAACGATACGTGAGGAAATCCAATTGAGAGAGTCTTTGCCAAAGAGGTTAGAGATACGTTTTTTCCAACATTCTTTTTCAACAAATTTTTTTTACAAAATTCAAAAATCTTCTCTTTTAAGACTAGTATCTTTGTCGACTGCACCTATCAAAACTTTTTCGAACGGGCGTCGAAAAGCGTGTGATACACGTGCGCATAGGTGATTGTTACCTCGTGTGATTGCATCTTCCGCCTGCGGCTTATGCTGCGAAATTCACACTCGCACACAATCACCGATTTTGCGCACTTATATCACAAACAACCATTATAAGAAATGCACGAAGAAGAGTGTCAGTTGAATGAATGACGCCTGAAACGAAAGACCGTGGATTCTAAAGGGATAAAATAATTAAATAATTAAATCAAAATATGCAGACCTGGACGAATGAGAAAATTGATGAAAATAATTATTCTGTAAGTTTGAACAACATCAATCAAAATATTCAAGTTCATTGCTGATGAAGTATCCCTGAAGTTCTAATATTTTCGAATCATCGTAATAGGAAAAAATTCACAATCTCCCAAAAGAAATGAAATTTGAAGATTGAAATGTTCAGGCTTTCTTATTTGCATAATTACCAGTTTGGGTAACAATGTTACCGGGAAAAAATCGTACATGTCAAACCTGCTAGGCCATTTACTAAGTTCATATTCAAATATTTAGAATTGTTTTGTTTAGATTCTAAACGTACAAAATTGTCTGGGTTTTTAAATTCTTCAAAATATCAAATTGAACGACTTGATAGCTGCACAATTCTCAGTTTGAATGCCCTCATAATAAATGCAAAGCAATACACAATTCAGCAAATAATTAATTAAAGTGGTAATAGATTAAATATTTTCACGATGATTCATTATGATGAATTTAAATTTAAAATTTAAAGCATTTTCGGGTTCCAATCGTGTGCAAAACTACGAAACTTGCTGACGTTTCGTAAACATTGCAGTTCACTTCTTCAGCGCTGACCTGAAACTGAAGTTACAGTTTATGTTGTTCTTGTATAGATTCTCAACGATGCCTATGATTGGCCAGAGTGCCCCATGGTGGGAACTGCTCGAAATCGATTGGCCAATCAAGTCTTTTTCAAAAAACCCGGGAGAATGGAAAGCCAAATCGGATTAGTATTATATCCATTGTCCCTATTGATGTTATTCGGATGTTTTGAGATTTTGATTGTTTCTCTATGTTTTCTTGAAAAAATATTGCACGTTTTTGCGCTGACGGTTGTTTTGTCAAATAAAATTCTATGTCCGGTTTCAATATGATGCTCAGCTAGTGCTGATTGCGTGAAATGTTTTAGCCTGACTTTACTCTCATGTTCGTTTCACAGTTCGTGAAAGTTATCTACATATGATCGATCGCTACCAACTCCGTTGATAATACAGATTCCTTCTAATTTAACTCATATAACTATACATTTTCAAACTCTATCTAGTCTGAAATGACTTTAGGAATTTCTGTTATTTAAGGAGTTACCTTTGATCGATATTGTTTATTTCCAGTTTCACAGTTCGTGAAAGTTATCTACATATGATCGATCGCTACCAACTCCGTTGATAATACAGATTCCTTCTAATTGAACTCATATAACAATACATTTTCAAACTCTATCTAGTCTAAAATGACGTTAAAAATTTCTGTTATTTAAGGAGTTACCTCAGACCGATATTGTTGATTTCCAGTTTCACAGTTCGTGAAAGTTATCTACAGATGATCGATTATCAGCTCCGATGATAATACAGATTCCTTCTGATTCAAAAGCATTTTTGTCGCGTTTCCTCAATGCCGATTGATTAATTTGAAAAGCTCGAAGGAGAACAAAAATGTAAGATTTATTAATGTAAAATTTTATTATCCCACTTTTAGTTGAACTAATTAATTTTAAACCAAGAGAAAGGGAATTTCCAATAAAATACTTTAATTTTTAATTGAACTGATGAATCCCTGAAAAAAACAATGACTTCTTAACAAAAAGTGTACAAGTTGATATTGCCACCAAAAAATATTTCAATTTTCAATACAAAACTGGTAAATTCAACCAAAAAAATAAGAATTTTCACCAAAAGAGTTGAATTTTCAAACAAGAAAGATTTTTAAATCAATAAAGAAAGAAAAATCTCAAACAAAATCTTGAGTTTTCAAGTCATAAAGACAAATTTTTGAAAAAAACTTGAATTTACAACACAAAAATATGCATTTTCTACTAAAATAAGTAAATTTTTGACTAAAAAAGACGAGTTTTGAACAGAATAAGTGAATTTTCAACTGAAAAAGCTCAATTTTCTAGAAAAAATGGAATAGCTGAATTTTTAGTAAAAAAATTCATTTTCAAATGAATAAAAAATAACCGAATTTTCTACAAAATTTGTTGAATTTTCAAGCGAAGAAATTAACTTTCAACTAAAATGATGCATCTTCAATCAAAAAGGATGAATTTTTAACCGAAAAAGTCAAATTCTCAACAAAGTAGATGAATTTTCAATAAAAAATAGAATAGGTTAATTTTCAGTTAGACAAATAAGTTTTTAAGCAAATGAAATAAATCTTTAACAAAGCAGTTAAATTTTCGACAAAAAAATCAATTTTATAGCAAAAATATTAATTGTATCAAACAAAAATTTTTGACAAAAAATTTAGTTAAATTTTTAGTTAAAAAATTTATTTTCAATAAAAAAGCGTAATTTGAACCAAAAATACAAATTTTAAACAAAATACATGAATTTTCAACCAAAAAGGCGAATTAATCACCAAGAAGATTAATTTTCTACCACAAAAGACAAAGTTCCAACAAACAGGAGTTTAAAGTAAATAAAAAAATTAACAAGTTAATGTTGGATTTTATATCGAAATACGATGTTCTTAAAAGACATTCTGGAATTCTGAGTCTTAGTTATGAATTTCGTTTAAATAGTTCAATTTTGAAGAATTAAAATTAAAATCTCTTAATTTTTAGAAATTTATAAATAAAAATTTACAAATTTTGATGATTTTGAACATTAAGCGTCAAGTTTTCAATTTTAAATTTTCCAAATTGGAGAAATTTCGAATGTAATTGATGAAAATTACAGAATCTTTAATTAAAAAACTTAAAACATGTATAAGGATGCATTGTAAATTTTCAAAATTAAATACTTCAATTTCAAAGAATTACAATTCAATGTTTAACAATTTAGAAAAGTTTCAATCGAAAACTCTTGTAGTTTTAAAAATACAAAAATCAAAATTCTTAAATTTTGATGATTTTAAAGATCAAAAGTTAAGTTTTCATTTCTAAATCTTTCATAGTGAAGATATTCCAAATGTGAATCATTAAAATTGCAGAACTTTACATTTTCAAACCTAAAACATAGTTGATTTTCAATTGAAAATTTTCAAAATTAAAAAATCTTGAATTTTAAATATTCAAAATTCAAACTTCTAAAATTTTGAAGAGTTATTACTGAATTTTTTTAAATTTGAACGATTTTTAGTTAATTTTTTTTTAAATTTGTAAATAAAAATTCTGAAATTGTGATGATTTGAATGATTTTGAAGATCAAAAGTAAAGAATTTTAAATTTCCAATTTTTCAAATGCACAACATTTTAAATGTAAATAATCAAAATTACAGTATTTTAAATTGTAAAATTTACAACTTGCATAAGTTTCAACTGCCAATTTTCAAAAACTGAAGACTCTTTAATTTTAAGGATATAAAGTTCAAAATGTAGCAATTTTGAAGAGTTACAAATGAAAGTTCTTCAATTTTGAAACTAAAAAATTTCAAATTATTCAATTTTTATATTTTAAAGGTGTCTAATTAAGAATATTTTTTCAATAATTCAATTCTCAAAATCTGCAGTTAAAATTTTTTCAATTTAACGATTTGCGATTTAAAATTCTTCAATTTTATATATTTGCAATTGAAGATTCATCAATTTATGAATCTTCCAAATTGAAGAAATTTCGTATGTACATCATCAAAACTACTGATATATTTTGAAGATGTTTTCAAATGAAAATTCACCAACTCGATTAGTTTTGAATTTTTTTCAATAGTTCAGATTTGAAGAATTACAATTAAAAATTTCTGAATTTCAAAGATGTATAAATGAGAATTCTCAAATTTGGATGATATTGAAAAAATGTAAAGTTTTTAATTCTAATCTTTCAGGTTGAAGAAATTTCGAATGTACGTCATAAAAATTACAGAATTTTTTCATCGTAAAACCAAAAATTTGTAAAATTTTCAATTCAAAATTGTCAACATTAAGAAATATTTACTATTTAAGATTTACAATTGAAAATTAATCAATTTAGAAAATATATAATTTCAAATCATTCAATTTTCAAGATTTATGTTTCAATAGTACGTCATTATGAACATTTTTCTTAATATTTCAATTTTAAAGTTTAAAGACTGACACGAAAAGTTTTTATTTTTAATGATTTTCAATTTAAAATTCTTCAATTTTGAATATTTGCAATGGAAGATTCTTCAATATTTAATGTGTATAATTTCAAATGACGTAATTTTGAATGTTTTTTGCTTCAAGAGTCAAATGTTCTTTTCTCAATCTTTGAAGTTGAAGAAATTTCGAATGTAAATCATCAAAACTACTGATTCTGGTCAATTCTGGTAATCGAGGGTTTTTATTTATAATAATTATTATAGAGAATGAAGCAAAAGCTACTTTATAAATAATAAACAATCTTACTATTGGTAGGTATAGGGTTTGCAACAGCTTTAGGGAAAATTATGACACTAGTTACCCTGGATTATTTTTTAATAACAAATCAAAATTTTTAGCAATTAAACAATAAAGTCTTACAATATTTATATTCTTTACTTTTGACGATTGAACATTTTGAATTGTCATACACAATAAACTCTCGCCTCTTCCAAAGGGCGCGAAACGTAAACATTTGCGTATTTCAAGGCTGGAGGGGCCCCCACCTCTACCGCATGTCGTTGGGTGATTTTTTCAAGCGACGTTCATTGGCTGCCCCGGCCTTGTATCGATGCGCGCGCTGTAAGCATGTGTGCGTACTCGCATTCGCGCATCATGCATGTCAATGTTTTTCAAGTAATTTTGTTAACGAACAAAAAGGTGTTCGAATATTGTGAGAATTATAAAATTTCCTTGAAATAGTACAATTTGTCGACTAAAAATCAATACAATAGAATCAAAACACGACTCAAATATTTCGCGGAATATGGAGTATTGTAGCATGACGTCACGATCATGATAGGATAGATTAAAGACATTTATTTTTTACGAAATGCAATCAACAATCCGAAATTTGTTGTAAGAGTCCCCGATTCTGATCAAACCGTTCTGATACACTAACACGAAATTTTGGATATTTTATTTCGTGTCACTGAAAGGTCGTCAATCGACAAAAGAATGGAACATGACTGAAAAAATACATTCTACACTTGACGAATATTACTATTCGTACATTTATTACTTATTTATACGTTTTGAATATTTTCTTCAAAAAGTCGTATGGATTCCCATGACGTTATGCTAGAATACTCCATTCGAACCAACGAGGGCTTTCAGCTCTTCGGGTCTCTTTTTTTAATTGGTCAGCCAGTGATGCGGGCGCGACCGTGGTGGGAGGTGACGGAACTCCGCCACCTGGAATATCCCAGCATGACGGACTTGGAATAGGTGCGCCTTGGAATAAGCAAGAGTTCACTGTATATTAATAATGACTATGTATTAATAATAAATAATAATGATAATAATAAATAGGACCACGCTTTTCGGTACATGCGCAGGTGAACCGTCGGCACCCGTCCGTAGCCATCTATCGGATATGAACGAACTAAAAAGGAAACCTCAAAAAGAGTTCTATTGGACTCTCAATTCTAAAGGACTACAACTTCTACTTGAGCCGCAACATTACGGACTCCCCAGTTTTTTCTGTGTTAATAAATGAACTATCGGCCAGTTTCTTGAGCTCATATTCCTCTGTGTAATCGTGTATAAAAGAACTATATACCACAGAAGAATCACCTTTTCGAATTGACATATATATGCAATTTTTGGCTGGTAAAGCGGGTTGAAATCCTCGTGATCCTGCATGATGATTATGTTTCTTGACATGGTAAATTTTGAAATTTCTCGCTGAGATAAATCTCTTCTCTCCTATACGTATATAAGCGTACTCCGGACCATCCTTAGAAGGGTTATAAAAAGGAAGTGGATTTTTCTTTTCGATAATTGCCATAAAACGTTCATTCTGTGCCGTGAGTACCCAATTGATAAAGTTCCATGCAAGAGGTGCGTCACGTTGGAGCCAGGTGGGTACTACTACTTTGTCAGCTTTCTGGATCTCGCCACGAAAGATAGAGCCATCGTCCATTTCTATTAGAATGGTGTCTGGAGGAATATCTGGAAATCTGCCTGCACCTACTTTGAAAACAATGATCATTAATGAAATGTATTCATGAAATTAACAATTTATTTCCTGAAGTAGTTTTTCGGTGCGTTTTTAAACTCTGAATCCAAGGGTCAACTTATAAAGACAGTCTAAATGAATTTGAGTGGATTCCAAAGAATTCAAGAAAATGGGGTTGTTGCATATTTTCAAATATATTTTTGAACTGGTGAAATTCAAAAAGCTCTAGAAATTAAATATAATTAAGGTGTCTGAGGGTATTATGGCCCGGTTGGTAATATGGCCCCACCCCTCTAACGCGGTTACTCTACCGGAAAATCGGCAGATGTCGCTCACATTCATTTCCGGAAGACTACACGAGTGATGAGAAATGGCCGCCGTCAGAGTCATGATCCAATGTCCGAGTGCTCCAGTCAACAAGGTCAGCAATCAGACAGTTGTTTCTGGTGTGGGCTCGAGTTTACCCACTAATTAAAGTTATTTATTATCCGGATTTAATTGGAGGAGACGCATTAAAACACTCCACAGTTAGTCTCAGTCAGTTTTATTTATTGTACAAAGAGATGCGCATTGCGCGGACAGTCGAAACACGTCCGACTCCGGATAAGGCCTGTCACCAAGTGATCGAAGCAAAATGGCGTCGACCTTACGACGCGAAGTATAAAGCGTTATAGATGGGACACTCGCTACGAATTTATGATACCTGAGGATTCCCTACACTGGGTTGCCCGACGTGCTATCTTGTGAGAGCTTGGTGAGTTTCAATTTTTTCCCCATGGAAATTTAAACAAAGTACTAACTAACTATACTGTTTCCGTATCAGTTTTTATTCAGGGATTGACAGGCGATGTTGGTTTTTGCATAGAGATGATGAGTAATCGGTTGCAAAGGCTGTTTAAAAAATACTGACAAGATGCTTTTATGGCCCGGGTGTCCAGCAGACGAAATTAAGGACATGCGCAGATGCTTTAAGTGTGAGATTCATTTCCATGAAGAGTGTCTAGGACTCACGAAAGAGCACAAAGAAGTTTTCATATGCTATGATAGTGGATAATCTTTAGAACGTTAACGTTTCAACAACATTTTACTTTTTCACGCATTTTATGTTTCTTGACTGTGAAATTTCATTATTTTACTCTTTTGTAATTCATTAAAACTTAGAAAGCAGTAATATTTACTCTATCACTTTTGTGAAAAGTTCTTTTACCCAATTATTCAATAAAATATCAACATAGTTATAAAAAAAAGAATGGTTGGCCATATTACCATCAGGTGGTAGGAATATGACCCACAGATAAGTCGAGCAATTATATTGTCAAAATTTTCCAAAATGGAGGCAGGAAAAATCCCCAAACCTTAAGGGGGCCATGCTACCATACTTGAGGAATGTTTTTAAAAAATAATTTCGAAATTTCCTTTAATGTTTAAAAAGTAAACTTCTTAAATTTTTTGCGGGAAAAGAAGGTATTCTGATTGGGCCAGCGTTTCAAGTTGTGACGTCAGGTGGCAAGATGTCTGCACGCCGAGGGTCAAGCAATAGGGGAGTTTAACAGCCGTCAGGTGAAAATTAGTTTTTATGTATTAAAAATGAATGAAATGAAAATTTAACTATTTTATTTCTTATTGAAAATTATTATATATATTTTTTATTGAAAAATCAACCTTTTGGTTGAAAATCCTTGTATTTTAATGAAAATCGGCTTCTTTCCGTTGAAAATTAATTTTTTTGTTCAAAAATGTATCTTGTTGGTTGAAAAATTAACTATTTTTTTTTGTTTTGTTTCCCCTTTGCTTGAAAATTTATATTTTTCAGTTGAAAATTCATCTTTTTTTGGTTCAAAATTGATTTTTCAAACCGGAAATTCAAGTAATAATATCTTGAAATTGTCAATTAAGAAATGTATTTTTTTTTTAGTTGAAAATTAATCTTTTTGGTAAAAAATTATTCTTCTTGTTTGAAAACTCATCTATTTTGGTTTAAAATTAATTTCATTAGTTGAAAATTAAACTATTTTGATCAAAATTCATTATTTTTCCTATACAAATTAATTACTTAAACTAGAAACTCAAGTATATACTAAAATTTTGCGTTAAAGAATGTTTTTTGTTTTAGTTCAAAATTTGTCTTTCTAATATTAAATTATTCTTTCTGTTCGTAAATTCATAATTTCGGTCAGAAATTAATATTGTTTTGGTTGTAAATTCAACTATTTTGTTGAAACTCCTTTCTATTGGTTATAAAGGTTTAAAAATGGCTGAAAATTTACCGATTTTGTTGATAATAATTTTTTTTTTATTGAAAATTATTTTTCTAACTGAAGTCGGAGTCTTTTTTTCGATTCAAAATAGTGTTTTTTTTCTACTGAAAATTAAAATATTTCATTTTTCGTTAAAAAATTTAACTTTTTTAGTTGAAAACTTAGCTGCATGGTTGAAAATGAATGCATTTTATTGCAAAATTCATCTTTTCTGGTAGAAAATTATTCTATTTGTTTGAAAATGGTTGAAAAATTACCGATTTCGCTGAAATTTTTCTTTTAATCAATTTGTTTAATTATGCCATTTTTGGTTGAAAATCTAACTATTTTGATTATCGTGAAAAATCCTTTTTTTCCAAGTTATTGAAAAAATAAAGTTTTGTCGCATGCAATTAGTATTATTGTTTTGATAAATTAGTAAGAATTCAGGATGAACTCCAAAGGAATTGAAATAAATTGCAAAACAAATTTAATTGAATTCAGAATTTAAATATGAGTGAATAGAAATCTAATCAAAATCACAAGAATTCAAGGTGAACTTATAAGGCTTTAGGATGAATAACAAAATTTAAGATTCGAAAAAAAAGATTAAATTCAGTGGATTCAAAGAGAATTCCAAAAAATTTAAGGTACCAAACAAAAAATGCGAACTTCAGATTTTGATTATTCAGCCTTTTTTTCTAATTTACTCAGAATTTTCTCTAGTTTAGTTTGTTGTTGGTAATTTGACTCTTCAATGCAATGGAAAAAATCATTCTACATTAACACGTTTTTTTATGAATATTAATTATAATATTAATGATAATATAACATTATACTTACGTTTGAAATGAAGGAAACCCACTAATGCCAGGAGTAGAATTTCACTATAAACCTTCATTTTTTATCAAGAGACGATGATAGAATACTCAAATATGATTTTTCAAGAATTTCGTGTAAAATATAACTTGATGAATAGCTGCTGTCATGCACATTAACTTTGATGACTTTTATCTAAAAACAACTTTTCATTTATTCTTTAAAATTGGAAGGGGGAAGATTGTTTTTCTCAGATCTCAAAAATTTCCATATATTAGTTAGATTTAGTACCCATTGAACCTTCAGAACTATTAAAGATAACGAAATGTGTTACATTGATTGCATGTTGAAAAAAATCATTTTCGTTATCTTTTAAGTTGCTGTCTCTGCTGGTATAAAAATGCAAACAAAGATAAAGAATTGAATATGCTATTATAAGGTATAATATAACTTAAAACTATTCGATTCTTTGAAATATTATTCTGAACCAAATTGTGCCAAAAACGTTTTACTGTCATATAATATGAACATTGAACAACTCTTCTATAATTGAACAGTCATGATTTAGAACTATTTGGAAATATGCGAATATTATGTTTTTTTGGATTGAGTTATATGTTCACATTTTGCAAAAAGTTAATAATTTCGAAACTGAAATTTCATCAGCTTGATTCAAAGATACATGCTTCTCCTGACCTATTTCGACGCAGATACCCTTGGACATTAATGGTGGTTTAATGCTATTCCGAGAGCATTTATTCCAATTAGTTCAGGCTAATATTTGCCAACATTATCCGATGCTTCCACGTCATCCTGGGGGGCTTACTGCGGAGGCGAACTGACTTTTGGTTTTTGGACTGAGTCAGGAAGGAAGCAGCATATTAATTATCTTGAGTTGGTGGCAGCTTTTTTCGGCCTCAAATGCTTTGCCAAAGATTTATCAGGGTGTGAGTTATTGTTAGGAATTGACAATACCACAGCGATATCTTTTATAAATCGTAATATTTGGAGTTGGTGTGAAGAGAGGGGAACCTGGTTATTTGCTTCTTACATTGCGTCAAAAGAGAATGTCAAAACTGATAGCGGATCGCGTGTAAAGAATCTGGATACAGAATGGGAGTTGTCAGGGGTAGCCTTTTTACAGATAGTTCAAGTTTTGGGTACTCCGTCTATAGACCTTTTTGCATCGAGATGTAATGGTAAATGTACTGAATAGTGCTCTTGGCATCGAGACACAGAAGCATTAGCAGTAGACGCGTTCACATTAGATTGGAAGAATTAAAATTTTTATGATTTTCCTCCCTTTTCTATGATACTTAAAGTTGTGAGAAAAATTACTTCTGACCAGGCGCAAGGAATCCTAGTTTTTTTAAAATGGTGCACCCAACCATGGTATCCATTATTAGCATCTTTTTGTATCCAGCCCCCGATATTGTTTCATTCTTCCACTGATTTGTTTCTTTCTCCATGCATATTCTGACAACATCCGTTAGCCGAGTCTCCAGTGCTGATGGCAGGCAGAGTATCAGGGAGCCGTCCAGCAGAAGAAGCATCCCTGACCAATCAATAGATATTATGGTTTCATCTTTAGCTGATTCAACAATCAAACCATATACGGGCACGATTAAGCAGTGGTGTGAGTTTTGTTCTAGGTGTGAAATAGACCCGTATGAAGCTAATGAAAGTCAAGGATTGTCATGGTTAACAGAGCGTTTTGAAGCCAGAGCTCTTTATGGAACTCTCAATAACTGTCGACCAGTCTTGGGATTTTTAGTAGGGGGTAGATTGTCACAGAATCCCATGGTAAGGCGTTTTTTCAAGGACGTGTTTTGTATGAGATCCACTAAACCAAGATATCAAGATACTTGGAAGGTGACTCTTGTGTTAGAGGCAATTTCGGCATTATTTCCGTTAACTGCACTTGTAAACGGGCTACGTCATGTCACCTTCACCATCATAGGGCATTAACAAGACTCAATTAGCAAAAATATTGACTTATTCCTTAGTTCATTTGGTTACAAATCAATGAAGATGCCAACCCAAAAATTTTTCTCTTTTATCTCAAACCATTCGATTGATTTTAGCATTTTCACTCCATCCTGATATACACTCGCATGCAAGTTATTATATTTTGACTAAGAAATAAGTAGTTTTCCACTACTAAATTGGTCAATATTTGAATAAATCAAATCAGTGGTTTTATACTAATCGCTAGTCACCGACTTTTCTCAAATTGAATTAGTAAAATTTCACTAGTGATTATGCGATTTCACTAATTCAGAGTCAGAGAATACTTTCAAAAAAGCCGAAAAGACAATTTTGATCAGAAAATAGATAAAAACGCTACAAACAGTTGATAACTATATCATATCTACTAAATTTAAAATTCGTGGACCCAGGAAAAACAGTTCCATCTTGCTTTTTCACAACTTTACAGAAGAACCAATTAACAAATTTTAAAAATTGCATAGTTGGTATATGAATGAATTCACTAATGAAAATGAACAAAAGTCCTTATATGAAATTTCGATTGAAATAAACAAAGCAATGTCAAAAGATTGCTGAGAAGAGAAGAATCTGAGCAGATTAAAATAAAGATTACACGTATCAGTGAGGTTTACTGAATAACATTACGATAAATTAATTGTTGTAAATAATTTTTCTTGAGAGCTGTTGAATAAAGTACAAAGAAAAATTCTAATGCTAGGCCTGCTGCTAAGAAATCTGTACTTTCACATGATCCCAGAGGTAAGGATACGAGGCAAAAATTTGGAAAAATCTTGGTCAACGTTTTCAAAAGTAGCACATATTTTTTGACTATACAAACTTCATAAACATAACCTACACGAAAAAAATTATACTCACGTGTGAAATGAAAGACAGCAATGAATGCCAGGAGTATTATTTCAGTATAAATATTCATTTTTTATAAGCAGACGATGATGGAATACTAAAATCTGATTGTTCGAGAATTTTGTCTGAACTGTGACTTGATAAATGCCAGCTGCTTATGTACTAACTTCGATGACATCCGTCCGATAACAAACATTTATTCATTCTTTAAAATATATGAAGAGGAGGGAGAAAGATTCTTATCTGTTTTCAAAATTTCTCATATATATTCTTAGATTTAATACTCGCTGAAACTTCAGAATTATTAAACAGTCTCACTTCTTCACATTTTGAAATTGCAAAAAACCACCCTCAAAAACCGAAACTTCCACTGTTAGGTAGATCAGTATTAGGAAACCGTATAAAAACTTACTTTACACCCACCCCTCTCCCCACCATTTTTATAAATCGGCAAAAACACCCCGTTACAGGAAGTTTTCCGTTTTTATGGGTGTTTTTTTGGCTATTTACTAATAAGTGCGGAGATGTCGGCCGATAGAGCAATTCTGGCCCCAGAAGTGGAGTCAGCGCATCCAATTACATATAGATTGCGTCTCGTAATCATTTTTAGATAGTTTCCTAATGCTGATCCACATGACAGTGGAATTTTTGGGTTTTGAGGGTGTTTTTTTTTTAATTTAATAGAAAATAGTGTGGCATGGAGCATTTATGGCCCCGGATTCGGTTTCAGCATGTCACAATACATAAGAATTCATAGGTCTAGTCTTTGGTCAGAAGCACCTTTTTTCACGATTTCAACCATATAAAAAACTCATTTTTCGATTTTTTGTACTTGACGGCTTTTTTCTAAATCATGGCAGAATATAATCGATACATAACAGAAAATTTGTAGGTGGAATTGTATCCTGTCCTATACTAGTGTATTTAGTTCTTTATCTTTGTTTGCATTTTTATAAATAAGACGGCAACGAAAAAGATAACAAAAATCCTTTTAATTTCTGTTTTTACTTCCTCTACTATGCGCACTATAACACATTTCCTAGACTTTAATAATTCTGAAGGTTCAGTGGGTAATAAACCTGTAGAATATATGGAAAATTTTAAACCCAACTAACAACAATCTTTCTCCTTCTAAATCACCTATTTTTCAGAACAAATAAATCGTTCTTATCGGATAAAATTACTCAAAGTTAGTACATATAGCAGCCGCCATTGATCAAATCAAAGTTCACACGAACTTCTCGCAAAATCAGATTTCAGTATTCCATACTTGTCTGTTTATAAGAATGAAAATTCATACTGAAGTAATACTCCTGATATTCGTGAGTGCCTTAAGTTGCACACGTAAGTATAATGTAATGTTATAATTGAAATTGAAATTATTTTATTTCAGAAAGGAATAGAAAACTTGCAGTCATATTAACTATTACAGTTTTTTATTTTATAATCTATAAGAGATAACGTATGTCTAATAGACACCTGTTTTCAACAAACAATTTTAAAACCTAATAAAGAAAAAAACAGAACTGTTTATTCTTAAACTTATCCACAGTTAAATATTGCGAAGGTTTTAAAACATGTTTTGAATATTTTTGAAAGTGTCATTAGACATCTCACGAAATGCCTATTATTTATTATTTAGTTTGATTACTATCAGTATTTTTTATTTATTGAAACATCAGCCTTACATTTTTTTATAGAACGACATTTTTTAAAGATATTATCGGGCTTAGAATGCAAGAATGTGTAATTACATTACAATTAGCTATCTGAAGTCGCCATTAAACATTCATTTTCTTGAAATAATATGCATAGCCCGGAGAATGCCCTAAAAATGCAAAATAGCAGTTTTCTATGAAATGCATGCCAAATACGGTATTTTTTGGAATCCCTTAGACATGAATTATTTTAAACCTATTAGTGACGACTTTTCATGTATTTTTTAATTAAACTTAAATTATTTGACCAATTGTTATTTCTGTAAATAGTGAAAAGTTTAGAAAAGTATGCAAGTTTCATTGATGATAATTTTTTTGTTACCAAAGGAGGTGCAGGCGGCAGTTTTCCAGCTATTCTCCCAGACACCATGGAAATAGAAATAAATGATGGCTCCATTTTTCATGCAGATGTCCGGCTATTTATCCATCGATATCTACCCAGCTGGCTGTGCCGTGAGAAAATAATCGTAAACACCTTTTCAATTTGGATAATAACGAACAATGACGAATATTATTGGGCTACTCTCGAAAGACATACACCACTTCCCTCTTATGACCCTGCTGTGCATCTTCCAGAGTTTGCTTATATACGTATAGGAGAGAAGAGATTTCTGACAGCTTCAGAATTCCAATTGTACCGTGTCCGCAAAGGAACCTTACCACGTAAAAATTTCATATATATGGCAATTCCAAACGGTGATTCTCACAGGTTATATAGTTCAAGTCTCAATACCACTTTTACCGAATGAAGATGTACCCGTTTCATGAAAAAAGTTGTAACAATTATGTAGCAGTGTGATGTAAGTGTTTTGGAAAAAGAATATGACATTTTTTCTGTTGCTAGTTTACACGCATAAACTATAACAATTCTATTACAGTGTTACGCAAGTGAACTGTAACGGCGTTACGATGTAGTTCTGTAAGTTGCGTATAATGTTTCGGAACGTTGTTACATGCATGACCTATAAGAATTTTGTTACATTTTCACGTAAGTAAAATTTAACGGCGTTACTTCTAAGTTTATTATTTATAATCGCGTCTGATTTAGTTTCAATATTTTAGCAGCAAATTGATGTATAAAGATGTTATTTTTTCCAATATGGAATAGCTTTCCGTGCCGGTACAAATCTCTTGGTTGCTTGTCAGATAAAGTATATCTAATTCCTTCAGTTTAAAAGTATTTTATTTATCTTCTCTAATTTTTCCATCAATTTATTGTTGATTAGGTTGAGTATAATATATACCTTATATGCCACAAACTTCGTCAAGCCTTTTTCCATAATACTACTTCTGTCGAGGACACTCTCTCATTTTAGTTGATATCCTATCAGTCAAAAATGTAGAAATTCCGTTGTTTTGGGCTGAAATTTTGCACAATTTTTAAGAGAGCCAAGAGGCATATCTTCTAAATATTTGAAATTTTCAGCTTGATTATTGCCAAAATGATTGCATATTAAAGAAAGACGATTTCAGGTTTTTTTATTTCTTTCCAAGTATCCAAATGAACAACAAGTTGTCATCCTAACATGACAACAACCAACACCTTCAACAAAAAGTACTATGCATCCGCCACTTCTAACGTTTTCCCTTAGAAAGAACAAGGTTTACTCATTGGAGCCTGTGAAGGCATAGAATAAAAGGCATTGTGAAGGCCTTTCGTACCCTCATCAAAAGTGAAAATATAAGATATGCTTCTAAGATTTCTAATGGTAGAATCTACCTCTTTCTCTCCAGCAAGGAAATTTTATAAGACCTCACTGAAAATCGTACAGAAATCCTAGTTAATTCATCAGCGTATGGCAATGCCAACCCCAATCAAGCCATCGAAAAGAGTTATCATCTCGAAATTTCCCACCTACTCAGTTTCCATTGGAAAATGTATATCCAACCTTATTAAGTGAACCGATTACCTGAATCAAAGCTTATTCAGTAGGAAGACACGGCTGTCGAATCTTCCTCACCTCGAAAGGTAATACCGGCTCTATCTTTAAACAAACTGGTCACTTCACTAATCTATCAAAACAATAGCGAAAATTAATCTTATCCATTAATTGAAGTATCTGTCTCGGAATTTCCTAATCTACATCAGAGTCAAAGCGTATCCAAACGTCCCCGATCCCGGAACAATAGAAAAACAAAGAATTTGAAAACATACAAAAACACCAACAAACCGGCAGACTTCCATAATTTGCTTCTTCCTACAAAAAGAGATTTAGAAAACAAACCTTCAGAGTACATTTTAAACTTCCACCAACTTAAACTCTACTTCGTGAAAATTGCAGATGAGCCAAAAATATAACTACCGTAGTCACCCACTACACCAAAAATTTTTACAGAACTAATATCGACACTAGAGAGGTTACCCTTCATCATTTAAGCAAAAAAAATGAAAAAAGCATACACCAGACTAATCAACATTACGATTAGTCGTGGTTAATGAAAATTCTTCAATGGAATCATAACGGATTTCGAACTCATATCGCAGAATTACAGATTTTAATTAAAGATCCTAATCCTGAATCCTAACTTTAGTGAGAATACATTTGGCAACATCCAAGGTTACAACAAGCCAAATGAAAATCTAATTGATCTCAGCCACGTAAGTGGAGTTGTAGGCACCTGCATTAAAAAAGAAATTAAAGTCAACGAAATCCCTTCACAAACAAGAAATCTAGAAACTGTCGCAATTCAGATCTCTACAGCAATAAATATTTGTTTATGGAATATTTACCTACCAAAAAGCTACGAGTTCGATGAATCTGAAGTAGATAGCCTAATTGATAAAGCGATTACAACGCTCATTACACTCCATGGGGCAGCTCAAAAGCTAGTGATAGAAGAAAAAATTGAAAATGTTATTGATAACCACGATCTCTTTATTTTTATCAATAAATCTCAAACCCACGACAACATCGCCCATGGAAACTTTAGTGCAATACATGTTGCGCTCTGTAGCCTACCAATTACATCAAAACTCCAATGAGATACCTTGACAGAACTTCATGATAGTGGTCACTTTCCAATTAAAATCACGTCCCCTAACCCTGAACCAAATATAACTAAAATGCCTAAATAGAAAATCAAAAAAAAACTGGCAACTTTTTATAGAGATCCTAGATATTGAAATTATTCCACTCGAAAACAATTTCCTAGAAACCGACCCTCTAATCGATGATATCGTTTCCAAGTGTACCTCCTTAATTAACGGAACAGCCGGAATTGAACCTAATAGAAAAGGAATTCATCAAAAACTGCAGAAACGAAAACTTTCATTCATCCTTTAGCAGGCACAAGGAAACCATATACAATAAAGATATAACTATTAGAGAATTCTAAACTTTAATCCGGGGCCCAGTTTCAGACGGAATGCCATACGCCTTCCTATAAAAACTTCCACCCTCTGGCGAAAAATACCTTTTATTATTCTTAAGTTATATCTGGGAAAAATCAGACTTTTCTTCCATTCGAAAATAAGCCATAGTTGTTCCCTTATATGCACCCTAGATCCTCTCATCCAGCTTCAGACCAGCCTTAGCCAAGCCTTCGTAACAAACAATATCTTATAGGTGTGTGTCTCGACATTCAAAAAGCATATAAAATGTCCTGAAAACAGAGGATTATTAATATCTTAGAATAAGAAGGAAGGAATGGACATCTTGTAGCTTTTATTACAAACTTTTTTAACAAAGGCACATCAAAGTTCGATTAAATGGTGACCTATCGAAAACTAGAAAATTGTGTACCCCGAGGTTCCGTCAAACCCAAGTATAAGTTTCATTAATCCAAAAAAGAATACATAATTTAGTCGTGAAAGAAAATCCGTTCCAAACTTACAACTTGATCAACGCGATATCAAAAGAATAAATCAGGTTGAGCTTGACTTGAGGTTGACTTGACTTTCGACTTGAAACTGACGTGGAAGCCTGACATACCTAAAGTAAAAGAAGAATGCAGAAAACGAATAAATAATCTCAAAATCTTATCCTACAGAGACTGAAGAGCAAATATAAATGTACTAAAACTTACAGACAAAGCAATAATCCGAACAATAATTTACTATGATTTGATGATATATAATTCTGCAAACGCCGGTACACTCGCCTTACTCAACTCCATACACAACACTGGCCTCACGATCTACTGTAAATATTTCCACACGAGCCCAAACGCAATTAAATATCCCTACAAATCTCAGATTAATTGACCCCAATTTTATCAAACCAAGTCCCATCGATGCGATTATTGGTGGTGAACATTTTTTGCAACTTTTGAATGCATAACAAAGAAAAATCCCTTGACAAAGTGCTGTATTACGAAACACAGTTTTTGTCTCAATAACAGCGGGTGAACTCACATTACTAAAACTTCCTGAATCTACCTCTAGCCATCTACTAACAATGTCACTGACAAGTTAAATAAAAGAAGGGAGATTAAGATTTTTTTTAAAGATAAAGTCTATAATAACTGCTTATAATATGTACACTCGTATATTCACAATCGGTGCTTATGTCGAATTAAAATATATCCACATCCTCAACAAAAATATTAAAGGTAAAAACATATTTAATCTTCATTGCCTTCGTAAAATATATATATGTGTACTTATAGTATATAATAAGTAATTATTTGTATAGAAGCTACAGGAAATAATGTTACATTCTTCTTCTGAAACACTAACGTCACACTGCTACAGAATTGTTACAACTTTTTTTATGGAACGGGTACATCTTCATTCGGTAAAAGTAGTATTGAAACTAGAACTATACAACCTGTGAGAAGAAGACATTTGAATTCACACGAAGTCACAGGAAGTCATTTGAATTTACATGAAGTCACTTGAAATCTCTTGAATTCATTTGAAATCACTTCACATAACTGAAATCACTTGAATTGCTTCGAAGTCACTCTCAAGATATTTGAAATAATTTTAATTCACATGAAGTCAGTTGAATTCGCTAAAATTCATTTAAATTCATCTGAAATATTTGAAATGATTTGAATTCACATGAAGTCACTTGAAATCACTTGAATTCATTTGAAGTTTCTTGAAATATCTGAAGTCATTTGAATTCACATGGGGTCACAGGAAATTACTTGAAATCACTTTAATTATTTAGAAGTTACTTGAAATATCTGAAGTCATTTGAATTCATAATAAGTCATATGAAGTCACTTGAAATCACTTGAAATCACTTGAATTCATTTGAAGTCAATTCACATATCTGAAATCATTTTCATTTCTATGATATCATCTGAATTGCTTTGAAGTTACTATAAATATGTAGAATATCTTCAATCAACTTAGAGTCAGTTGAAATTACTGGAATTCATTTGAAGTAACTCGAAATATCTAAAATCATTTGAATTCACATGAAGTCAGTTGAAATCACTAAAATTGATTTGAATTCACTGGAAATATTTGAAATAATTTGAATACACTTGGAGTCACTTGAAATATATAAAGAAATTTGAATCCACATGAAGTCACAAGAAGTCATTTGAATTACATGGAGTCACAGGAAATCACTTGAATTCATTTGAAGTTATTTGAATTCACATGAAGTTGCTTGAAGTTCTTTGAATTTATTTTAAGTCATCTGAATTCACACTAAGGTACAGGAAATCATATGAATTCATACGGAGTCACTAGGAATCACTTGAATTCATTTGAAATAACTTTATATATCTGATGTCATTTGAATTCATAATAAGTCACTTGATGTAATTTCAAATCACTTGAATTCAGCTCAAGTCACTTGAAATATCTGAATTCATTTGAGTTGACATAAAGTTACTTGAAATCTCTTGAATTAATTTGAAGTCACTTGCCATATCTGAAGTCATTTGAATTTACATGAAAACACTTACATTTCTTTCAAGACACTCTTTAAATATTTGAAATGATTTTAATTCACATTAAGTCAGTTCAAATCACTAGAATTGATTTAAATTCATGTGAAATACTAGAGAAAAACTATAAAAAGACATTTAAATTCACATGATGTCACAGGAAGTCATTTGAATTTACATGAAGTCACAGGAAATAATTTAAAATCACTTGAATTAATTTGAAGTCACTTTATATATCTGATGTCGTTTGACTTCACATGAAGTCACTGTAAATCTCTTGACTTCATTTCAATTCACTTGACATAACTGAAATCACTTGAATTGCTTCGAAGTCGCTCTTAAAATATTTGAAATAATTTTAATTCACGTGAATTCAGTTGAAATCGCTAAAATTCATTTGAATTCATTTAAAATATTTTAAATGATTTGAATTCACATGAAGTCACTTGAAATCGCTTGAATTAATTTGAAGTCACTTGAATAATCTGAAGTCATTTGAATTCACATGGAGTCACAGGAAATCACTTGAAATCACTTGAATTCATTAGAAGTTAGTTGAAATATCTGAAGTCATTTGAATTCATAACAAGCCACATTAAGTCACTTGAAATAACTTAAATTCATTTGAAGTCGATTCACATACCTGAAATCACTTGAATCTATATGAAATCATCTGAATTACTTTGAAGTTACTTCAAATATGTAGAATAACCGGTATTAACTTGAAGTCAGTTGAACTCACTTTAATCCATTTGAAATCATTTGAAATATCTGAAATAATTTGAATTCACATGAAGTCACTTGAAATCACTTGACATCATTTGAAGTCACTTGAAATCACATTAATTGATTTGACGCTATTCAAATTCACGTGAAGTCTATTGAAAAGTTTTGAATTCATTTGGAGTCACTTGAAATATCTGAAATCATTTGAATTCACATGGAGTCACAGGAAATCACTTCCAATCATTTGAATTCATTTAAAGTCACCTTAAATATCAGAAGTCATTTGAATTCATAAGAAATTACATGAAGTCACTTGAAATGACTTGAATTAATTTGAAGTCACTTGACATAGATGAAATCATTTGAATTTATATGAAATCACTTGAGTAACTTTGAAGTCACTTAAAATCGTTTTGATAATTTAAATTCACTTGAATTCAGTTCAAATAACTTGAATTAATTTGAATTCATTTGAAGTCACTTGAAATTTTTCGAATTTATGTTAAGTTACTTTAAATATCTGAAGTCATCGGAATTCACATGAAGTCACATGAAGTCATTTGAATTTACATGAAGACACAGGAAGAAACTTGAGATCGCTTGAATTCATTTGAATTCACTTTATATATCTAATGTCATTTTACTTCACATAAAGTCATTTGAAATCTCTTTAATTCATTTGAAGTCACTTGACATAGCTGAAATCACATGAATTGCTTCGAAGTCACTCTTAAAATATTTGAAATAATTTTAATCCATATGAAGTCAGTTGAAATCGCTGAAATTTATTTGAATTCATTTGAAATATTTTTAATAATCTGAATTCACATGAAGTCACTTAAAATCAGTTCGCATGATTTGAAGTCACTTGAAATCACATGAATTCATTTCACGCAATTTAAATTCACGTGAAGTCGCTTGAAAAGTTTTGAATTCACTTGAAGTCACCTGAAATATCTAAAATCATTTGAATTCACATAAAGTCAATTGAAATCACTCAAATTTATTTGAATTCTTTAGAAATATTTGAAATAATTTGAATTCACGTGAAGAAATTTGAAATCGCTCGAATTTATTTGAAGTCACTTGAAATATCTAAAGTCATTTGAATTCACATGGAGTCACAAGAAATCACTTGAATTTATTAGAAGTTACTTGAAATATCTGAATTCATTTGAATTACGTTGATCATGGTAGTAAAAAAATTTTCCTAAGATTCCTGGAAAAATTTTAAATAACTTTCTATTTTGAAAAATTAATTTTAACAAAATATTTAAAAAAAATTCAAAATAAATCCAAAATTATCAAAAAATAATTTGTTACATTTGAAGTGATTTTTTAATTTTGTAGGATTTAAAAATTTGAAAAGTTTGAAAATATTCAAAACATTAAAAAAAATGTCGATTTTTTAACATTTTGAAATAAAGTTTTGAAGCTGTTCAAGGATTTTGAGAGGTTTCAATATAATACAAAAATCGTTTTAAGATTATTGGAAAAGTTTTATATGATTTTTCTTTTTTGCAAAATAATAATATTGAGAGAATATTTAAAATAGATTTAAAAACCATTTTTGATTTTTTGATTTCATCTTCCAATTATTAATATTTCTAACTCAAAATTGCTTCAAACGATATTATTTGGAAAATCTCTAAATTCGTTGATTCATTCTTCAATTTAGAGTATTAAAAATGTTAGCGCGGATTTACATATTTTTTTAAGTATTCGAATTGCACAATTTATAAGAGCTTAACAATTATTTATTTATTTTGCGTTTAAATTTAAAAATATTTATGCTCAAGGGTCCTTCAAGATGAAAAATAAATAAATTATTGCTTCTAAATGCAAAGAAAGGAATACCTTATTTCAAAAATGTAAATTTTAATTAATTAAAAAATTGTGCGCGCTACGCGCATATTAATTATCATTTCCTTAGAGAAAAATCTACTAAGTGAGACTTTTTTTGTTACATTTTTTTTCTCATAGTTAATCTTTTTAGTTTAAAAATCTTTTTTTGTTCAAAATTCTACCACTTTGTTGACACTGAAAATTACTTTTTTGACTAAAAATTTAACTTCATCATGTTTGTTTGAACATTAATCTTCTTTAGTGAAAAATTCTAATAACATCATAAATAATATCATAAATTCACCTTCTTGGTTGAAAATTCAACCAACAGGTTAAAAATGCCATTAAAAATTGAAACATTTCATTGAAAATTCATGTATTTTGTTAAAGATTACCCTTTTTTGGTGAAAAATTATTTTTTCGAATCGAAAATTAATTTTTCTTTGGTTGAAAATTAGTGTTTTTATTGAAAATCAATTTTTTTAACTAATAATTCAACTTAATTTTTTGTCGAAAATTTTTTTTCATAGACGTTTAATCTTTTTAGTAGGAAATTCATTTGTTTGGTTGAAAATTCAATTACTTCGCTGTAAATATATTTTATTTGTTCAAAAATTTATTTCTCTAACTAAAAATTAAACTCTTCTATTTGTTGTTGAAGAATGATCTTTTTCAATGAAAAATTCATTTTTGGTAGAAAATTAACATTTTCCATTATAAATTTAATTAAGAATTGAAATATTTATTTGAAAAATCATGTATTTTGTTGAAAATTATTTTGTTTTGAGAAAAAATTAGTTTTTTATGATTAAGAATTAATTTCTTTCAAACTAAAAATTCAACTATTGCATTTTTCTTCGAAGCATTTCTTTATAGACATTTAATCTTTTTGGTTAAAAATTCATCTGTTTGTTCAAAATTTGGACTATTTTTTTTTAAATTGATTCAATTTGCTTTAAAACTTATGTCTTCAACATAAAATTAAACTATTCTATTTTTGTCAAAAATTTATCTTTTTTAGTTGAAAATTCATCTATTTGTTGAAATGTTTCTTTGTGGCAATATAACCTTTTTGGTTGAAAATTCGACTATGAGGTTGAAAATCCTATTAAAAATTAAAATATTTGGTTAAAAATTCATATATTTTGTTTGAAATTATTCTTTTTCGCTTAAAATTTCATTCTTTTGGTTGAAAATTAGTTTCTTTTTTATTGAAAATTAATTTTTTCAACTAATAATTTAACTGACCCGACTGTTTTGAAAACCCCGTATCTCAACATTTGACCTTTTTAATGTATTTGAAAAAGTTCATGTTTTGCAGGGTTCAAAGCTAAAAATTTTACTTTTATTTTGCAATTCGGTTACGGAAAAAAATAAATTTACCATTCAACATGCATAATAGGGTGGTTCAAAAAAATTATTTCCATGATTTTTTGAAGTCTCACCCCCACATTTCGTGTCTTTTTGTCAACAAAAATTTTCCTAATTTTTTTAGATTTTCAAAAGAATGTTTAGAGGTAGAGCACGACCTTCACATTACCCCAAAGTGTTGAAAATTCAGTAATTTCTTGAATTTTGAAAAAAATCGTTAAAACTTCACATGGATGATGTGAAACTACCATTTGAGCAGTACGAAGCCTCAAAAAGAAAATTTTTATTCAATTTACCCCCAACTTTGCCAAAACTCACCCCTTGAGGCATTAACAAGTATTTTTTAAGTGTCTTTTCTGAATTTTATGAAAGTAAAATGAAAATTCAAGTGCAAAATTATATAAAAAAATTGAATACACAAATATAAAAAATAATACCCTTAAAATAAACATTTTTCCCATTTCTAGCCCTAATAATCCATCAAAAATCACATTTTCTTTTTTCCCTACCTCTGAGCATTCTTTTAAAAATGACAAAAAATTGAGAAATTTTTTTTTACCAAAAGTCACAAAATGAGGGGGTGAGACTAAAAAATCAGAAAAATAATTATTTTTTGGACCACCTAAATGCATAAGCATTTAGATCTTTTCGAAAAAATGGAATGACTATTCTTTTAAATTAAAAATAAGAATAAGTATAAGAAACATAACTAATTAATTAATTAATTGATAATCACTATTTTTTGTAATATATAGTCAATATTATAACATAATATAGCCACGTTTTCCAGAGATAAGGTCTGTTTAAAGCTTAAATAAAGCATGTTAAATGATAAATTTACCCATTTCCTAAAAAATAAACAATTGTCTTTAATTTACGGTAGATAATTTCTTCTTATCTGGATCAATAATTATTATCAATTGTTTATTTAATTATTATAAATTATTTTTCATGATTTTTTGATACAATGATTGGAGGCTTCGGATAGGGTTAGTAATTCACCTTTTTTGGTTAAAAATGTTATTTTTCAATTCGAAATTCAATCAATTTACTTAAAATTTAACTGTTTTGTTCAAAAGTCATACTTTTTAGTTGAAAATTTAACTATTTTGCTAATAATGTATCTTTTTTACTTGAAACTTCAACCATTCGATTGCAATTTTTCTTGCTTTTTTACTAGAAAATTTATTTTGGTAGTATATTCATCTATTTCTGTATAAATCTTACCTTTTTTGGTTAGAAATTTAACCGTTTAAAATCAAAATTAATCCGTTTTGGTTGAAAATTCAACTGTTTTTTGGTATGGAGACAATTTTTTGGTTAAAAATTCGAATACATGGTTTGAAATTAATCTCTTTTAGTTAATGATTCAATTGTTTTGTTGCAAACTCGCTTTTGTTGGTTAAATTCAAGTGTTTCATATTTTTTCAAATATTCATTTATTTAAATATCAACTATTCCATTTTGAGTTGAAAATTCATATTTTTGGGTTGAAAATTCCACTACTTGGTTGAAAGTTGAAATACTTTTTCAAAATTTAATGTTTTTTGGTGGAAGATTCAGAATTTTAGTTAAAGTATAATTTTTTTTCGAAAAATTAATTTTTTCAACTAAATATTTGACTAGTTCTTTAAACATTCAACTGATTGGTTGAAACTTGATCTTTTCTTCTTCAAAAATTTCACTAATTAGTTTAAATTTTTTAGAAACCAGCACCACATCCATTGTTAAAACTATTCAGTTGTAATTGTATGTAATTTGTTGAAAATCAATCTTTTTGGCAGAAAAGTAATCTTCTTGGTTGAAAACTTCACAATTTGTTTCAATATTTATGTATTGTTATTTATTTCCAATTAAGATCTATTTATTTAGTCTGACTTTGCAATATATATACTTTTCTCAAATTTAAAATTCAACAAGAAAATTAAAGTTTATCAATACATTCGGGTTTTTCGTTAAGATCATGAAAATTATTTGAGAAATATTTTTTTGCAACGATACTATTGCATATAGAAAATTAATGTAAAAATAA
This sequence comes from Andricus grossulariae, assembly GCA_011634705.1. Classification (NCBI taxonomy): domain Eukaryota; kingdom Metazoa; phylum Arthropoda; class Insecta; order Hymenoptera; family Cynipidae; genus Andricus; species Andricus grossulariae. The sequence continues at coordinate 87,691,095 of JAABKJ010007545.1, read as the reverse complement.
TATGAATGTTAGTTGGCCCTATGTTGTTCGATTTGTATTTTTTTTCAGATTTCTCGGACGAGTGTAAGTATTGAAAAAAATTAATGTTTATAACAATTTGTTCCTCAAAATTTAAGAAGAAAAATGTATAAAGAATTGGATGATTGTGAATTCTCTTTTGTTAAAGCTCCTTCGTCTTGAACGAACACATTCTCATAACGTATCTCGTAGCTTCGCGCTCGTTAACATTTTTTTTCGAAATGGGCACTTTTATATTATGTTTGTTCAATAAATATGTATAATCATTATTACAATCCATATTGTTCACTGATATTGAAACAGACGTATTTTCATTATTTTGTTTTTATTATTTAAAAAAATGCACGTTCTTTAAACAAAAAAGCTTGAAGCAAATTTGTAAATATAATTTAGGAAAACAATTTTGTTAATCAAGATATTATTATAGCTTGTTTCCTTTTCCCAAAAAAAAAATCTAATTTTTTTAATGTTATTCTTCAGGATTGAAACAAAAACTGTGCGTTCTATTGGAAAATAATTAGTGATAGATTTCTGGATATTTTTTTAGTGAACCATTTTTGTATACAATTTTTTTTTATAACTCGTGTCGTTTATCAAAAAGTTTTAATGTTTCTTGAATGTTATTTTTCACGATTGAAACAAAAACTATGTGTCCTATTGAAAAATCATCAATGACAAATTTGTTGATCTTTTTTTGATAAACAACTCTATTTTATTCATTTTTGTTTCCTCTCTTGTGTTGTTTATGCAAAAAATTTAATTTTCTGAAGTGAAAATGCTTTTGGGAGGAGAGCGAATTAAAAAAAAAAGACCTATCGCATTGCTCTGAAGACTTCTTTTCAATATCCCCACTACTGCCACGCTGACTAAAGCCTGTTAATCCATCAAAGTTTCACTTCTGCCGCGTGGCCCGACTGTCACAAGCTGGTTTTTTTTTAGAGAGAATTTTAATGAATGATTTGAATTCAATTTATATTCAAGAGATTTTAAATAATTTATAAACCTAGTATTTAATATACTTTTTTGAAGATTTCCAAAGATTTCAAGGGATTTAAAAGATTTCTATGGATTTCAACATTTTTTTATATAAGTTTAATGAATAATTCTAATTTAATTCATATTCAAGGGATTTCAGAAAAAATTGTATGTTATTTTTGGGCCTTGTGGCCCCACTGCCATACACTGATTTTTTGATATGCTTCTTCACGAATAAAACAAAAAATACGCGTTCTGTCAAAAAATTATTCACAACAAATTTGTAGACCTTTTTCAGATAAATAATTTTTGTTGACTTAATTTTTCGGAATCTTGCATAATTTTACCGTAAAATGGAATTTTTTATTATTAATAGCATTTCTCACGATTGAAAAAAAATATGCGTCTTATCAAGAAAACAGTTTCCACAGAATTTGTTTATCTTCCTGATATAAACAATTTTTCTGCGCATTATTTTGTCACATCTCGTGTAGTTTTTGTGGAAAATAGAGTTTTTGGTTCAAAAAAAAATTAATGGATAAAACAGACACTTTAATAAAAATTGTTTTTCCTAACGTGGAATTCATCTTTTTGGACAAAAATTTTCTGATTTAGTTAAGAATTTAATTAATGCGTTGAAAATTAAACTATTCTATTAGAAACTCATTTGCTTGGTTGAAAATGAAATTTTTTGTAGAAAAATTTTATTTGCTGTTTGACAATTAAACTATTTTGAAGAAAATTTGCCTTTTTACTTAGTAAACTCAACAATTTTGTTAAAAATTGAACTATTTAGTTGAAAATTACACTACTTGAACGAAAATTCAACTACTTGGTTGAAAATGATCTTTTTTGTTAAAAATTCATCTTTGCGTTCCGAAAACGTCACTATTTTTTAAAAATTTCATCTTCTTTTTACAAATTCAACTATTTTTTGCTGAAAGGTCTACTATTATATTTTTGGTTGAAAATTCAACTTCATTTATTAAAAATTTAATCACATTGTTGAAAATTTGATAACATTGTTGGGAGATTAATTTTTTTGGTTGCAAATTCATCTTTTTTCAGTTGAAAATTTAACTATTTTGGTAGAAAATTTAACTGCTTGGTTGAAAGTTGTCTTTTTTGTTAGAAATTCATATTTGCGTGAAAATTTAACTTTTTTGATAAAAATTCTTCGTGTTTAGATAAAGATTTATAATTTTAGTTAAAAATTCATCTCTTTGGTTAACAATTTAACTATTTTGTTGAACATTCATTTTTTGTATGATGGAAAATTAATTTTTTTTTATTTGATAAGCTACCTTGTCCATTTTTTGTGAAAAATTCGCCTTTTTAGCTGAAAATTCAACTATTTTGGTAGAAAATTCAACTATTTGGTTGAAAATTAACTTCTACTGTTTTGTAGAAAATCCGCCTATTTGTTTTGAAAGTTCAATAATTTTGTTGACATTTTTAATAAGATGAATATTTCTTAGTTGAAAATTCAACTCTTTTGATAAAAATTCGTCGTGTTTGGTTAAAGATTCATAAATTTAGTTAAAAATTCATCTCTTTGGTTAAAAATTTGAATATTTAGTTGAAAATTCAATTACTTTGTTGAAAATTCACCTATTTTGTTAGAAAGTCATTCTTTTTGGTTGAAAGTTCAACTATTTTGTTCATAAAACATTTTGGGTTAAAAATATTTTTGTGTTAAAAATTAAACTATTTTGGTTGAAAATTCAACTATTTCATTGAAAATTCAACTACTTGGTTGAAAATGAACTTTTTCGTTGAAAATTTGTATTCACGGATTGAAAATCTTTCCGTTTTCTAGAAAATTTACCCATTTGGTTTTAAAATTCAAAAATTTTTTTACAATTTTTTCTTCCTCTTAACTAAAGATATTTTAGTTGAAAATTCAATTTTGTTGATAAAAATTCTTCGTGTTTGGTTAAATATTTATAATTTTAGTTAAAAATACTTCTCTATGGTTCAAAATTGAACTATTTCGTTAAACATTTGTTTTATTTTTGGTTGAAAATTAATTTCTTAAAACTGAAAATTTAACAAATAGTTGCATTTTTACCAAAAAATATGAATTTGGAAGATGAAAGTTAATTTTGAAACAAATAGTTTAATTTTTTGCCAAACTGTTAAATTTTCGACCCAAAAATCTGAATTTTTAACTAAATTAATGAATCTTCAATTAACAAAAAAATGAATGAAATTCAACTATTTTTCAGAAAATTCGCCCTTATGGTTCATAAATTCAACAATTTGGATGAATTTTTACTCTCTCAACTAAAAAAATTATTTTAATAAAAATTCGAAAATTTTGTTGGAAAGTAATTCTTTTCTGTTGATAATTCAACTGTTTTGTTAGTAACTCGTCCATTTGGTTTGAAAATTCAACAATTTTCATTTTAGATGAAAATTCATCTTTTTGGTTGAAAATTTTACTTTTTTGTTGAAAGTTCATTTTTTTTAGGGAAAAATAAATTTTTTTTTAACTGTAAAGTTAACCGGTAACAATTAATTTGGTATACACCATCATAATTATCCTCTGGAAGCTATATATGCAGCAATAAAGAAATCCGCATATTTTTGTAAATGTTTATTTCAACTTTAGCTTTTTTACTAGGCTCGAAACTAAGAAAGAAATTTTAAAGGAAATGCAAATATTGCTAAATTAAAAATAATGTATCATTATATTACAAAATTTTTAAAATGCAAAGTGCTCTATATATCATATTTTCTAAAATACAGAATATATAAACCATCAAATCTTATTCGTAATGTTTATAAACTGTTGTGTGTTTAAATCTAAAACTTTAATGAAGCATATTGATAAAGAGCAATTTTCTTACATTTTTTATTATTATCTTTAATAACTGAATCATATGTCATTAATCTTCAGCTTGCGATTTGATTAAAATTCGTGATGAACTTCTGCCCCTGAAGTTGTTCTTTAAAATCGTTAGTAGTGAAGTGACTCTCGATTATTAAACATAAAAGTTAAGAAATTCCTTTTAAGATTCCATATGTGATATTTAAAGTTACATAAAGTTACTCTTTTGGATTTCACCAACATATCAATTTAACACACAATATGGATTTGAAATTCGTATAAAATAATGCGTTTTCGAGTTTAGTACATTTTCGTCTGCGGTTGAAAATCATTATTAATTAATTTGAAGGTAAGTTTTTCATTTTATTTGAATAATCTTTCAGGTAAATTGTGTCAAGTTGATTATTAGTTTGCTTAATTATTTGTAGGTGAATATGAATATAAGGGGCCATTCAAAAACTACGTCGCACAATTTAAAAAGGTGAATTTTTAATACAAATTAGATTAATTTGCAATCGTGAATGTCAAATTTCCAAACGAAAAAATTATTTTTCAACAATATAGTTGAATATTCAAACAAACCAACAAAATTAAAACGAAATAGTTGAATTTTCAAAAAAAAAGAATTCATTTTTAAACAAAATAGTGGAATTTGTGACCACATAGATCCATTTTCGACCTATAAGAACAAATTTTCAATCAAATAGTTAAATTTTTAAACAAAAAAGACAAACTTTATATCAAGAATCATTTAGAAGAAAAAATTCAATTTTCATTATAAAAAAGATTAATTTTTACATTTAAATGATAAATCTTTGAGTAAAAAAATTACTTTTCAACAAAATAGTTGAATTAAAAAAAAAAATTAATTTGACAGCAAAATAGTTGAATCTGTAAGCACATAGTTCAATTTTCGAACTATGAAAGACGAATTTTGAATCAAATAGTTGAATTTTCAAACCAAAGAAAAAAAAATTTATAGAAGACAGTTCACTTTTTAACCAAGAAACTTTTGAGGAAAAAAATTAAATTTTCAATCCAAAACATATTGATTTTCAATCCACAATGATAAATCTTTGAGTCGAAAAATTAATTTTTCAGGAAACAGTTGTATTTGAAACAAAATAATTACTTTTTTCCAAAGAAAAAATGTTGAATTTTTAAACACATAGTTCAATTTTCGAGCTATAAAAAAAAATTTTTAATCAAATAGTCAAATTTTCAAACAAAAAAGACAAACTTCATAGACTTTCCAATCAGGAATCATTTAAAAATGATAAATCTTCAAATAAAAAAATTACTTTTCAAGAAAATAGTTGAATTAAAAAAAAAAAAAAATTTCAGCAAAATAGATGAATTTGTAAGCACATAGTTCAATTTTCGAACTATAAAAGACGAATTTTCAATTAAAGAGTTGAATTTTCAAACCGAAAAGATGAATTTTATACAAAACAGTTGAGTTTTTGAACCGAAAAAACTTTTTAGCAAAAAAAATTGAATTTTCAATCTAAAAAATATTGATTTTTAATCCACAATGATAAATCTTTGAGTCAAAAAATTACGTTTTAAGCAAATAGTTATATTTTAAACAAAATAATCACTTTATTCAACAGAATAGTTGAATTTTTAACCACATAGTTCAATTATTGACCTATAAAGACACATTTTTGATCAAAGAGTTACATTTTCAAACAAAAAGATGAACTTTATAGTAGAGAGTTGACTTTCCAATCAAGAAACTTTTTAGCAAAAAAAAATTAAATTTTCAATATAGAAAAGATTAATTTTGAATTCAAAATGATAAATCTTTGATTAAAAAAATGACCTTTTAACAAAATAGTTGTATTTTCAAAAAAAATATTAATTTTTCAACAAAATAGTAGAACTTTGATTCACCAATTTTCGACCTATAAAGATGATTTTTCAACCAAATAATTGAATTTGAAAAAATTAGTAATCAAATAAAAAGTTACTTTTACAACAAAACGTTCGTCTTTTCACAAAAAAGGAAGAATTTTCAAAAAATAGTTCAATTTTTAACGAAATATTTGAATTTGCAAACTACAAAGATGAATTTCTTACCAAATGATGGAATTTTTAAACAAATAAGAGCTCACTTAAGAATAAAACAGTTGCATTTTCAACCAAATAGTTAAATTTTTGAGAAAAAAGACGAATTTTTTAGAAGAAATTATAATATAAAACCATAAAAGATTTTTCAGTCAAAAGAGATAAAAAAATTTTAACAAATTGTTAAGTTTCAACCAAATAGTGTGCTTTTCTACAAAAATAATCATTAATATTCAAGATGAAAAAAAAGCAGTTAAATTTTGGAGCCAAAAAGATGATTTTCCTACCCAATATTTGAATTTTCAACCCAAAAATTTTATTTCACAACAAAGAGCTAATTTTCAAAAAAACAAATGAATTTTCAACAATAAAGGAATAAAATAATAATTTTTCACTGAAGAAAAGTCAATTTTCAGTCTCAAGAAATCCAATTTTAAAGAAAATAGTCAAATTTTTAAACAAAAGATGAATTTTGAGCCGATAATGGAATAGTTCAATTTTATGTTTAAAAAAATTAATTTTCAACCAAAAAGTCGATTTTTTCAGAACCCAGTTAACTTTTTAACCAAGAACTTTGTCTATCAAAAAAAAATTAAATTTTTGTTTGAAAAAAGATTACTTTTTAATCAACAATGATACATTTTCGAACAAAAATTTACTTTTTCACAAAATAGTTAAAATTTTAATAGAATAATTCATTTTTCAACAAAATAGGTCCATTTTCATCCAAATGACCAAATTAAAAAAAAATGAATCTTCATACTGAATAAGTTGAATTTTTAACCAAATTATTGAATTCTTTAATCAAAAAGACATATTTGCTACAAAAACGTTGAATTTTTACCCGAATAGTCGAATTTTAAACTACAAACAATACAATTTTTGACCAAAAATGATACAATTAAATTTGCAGTTCAAAAAATTAATGTTCACCCAAAAAAGAAAAAATTTTTAACCAAATTATTATTTTTGCAACTAAAAACGATCAATGTACAGCCAATGATAGAATGGTGAAATTTGCAGGTAAATAAATTAAATTTCAATCGGAAAAGAAAAAACAAATTTTTAAACAGAAAGATGGATCGTCAAATAATATAATGAATTTTTAACAAAGTAGTTCAACTTTCAACTTTTTCAACAATGTATACAAAGTTTATGATAAAATATTAGTTTTTAACCAAAAAAAGAACGAATGTTCAAAAAAATTAGTTTAAGTTTAACCAATAAATGAATATTTGATAAGTATATAGTTCCACTTTCAAGCAAGTAGTGGAAATTTCAACGAAAATGGATGAATTCTCAATAGAAAATTCAATTATTGAATTTGCAAATAAAAACTACTAATTTTCAACTAAAAACAAAACAGTTGAATTTTCAGTTAAAAAAATTAATTTTGCACTAAACAAACATTTTAACACAATAGTTCAATTCTTCAAAATAAATCATAGAATTTTCAACCAAGAAGATGAATTCTGAACCAAAAATATAATAGTAGACATTCCAATTGAAAGGATTGACCTTTGAACAAAAAATAGTGGAATTTTATTATTGGGTTGTTTGAATTCAACTTTGTGTTTAACCAAAGGAACTTGGAAAATAAAATCACTCATTTTTTTTTCAAAAAATTGTTATTGAACGGCCCATAACCATGATATCTACATTTTATTGAATGATAACACCGGATCAGATAATTGTTACTTTCTTAAGTAGCAAACAATTTTCTATTTTTATTAGATAAACCGTCTGAATATGAATCCCAGTGACACATTACTTAAAAAATATGAAGAAAAGAATATTCATAGAGTGGAAATAGAACCACTGATCCGAGAAAGAAGAAATCGTTCACTACAGTTTGCTACTACTTTCAGTGGTAATTTTTATTTCACATACGAATGATTTTCATTTAGAGAAACAAAACACAAACTGCAATTTGTTTCAAGCTCAAAAATTATTCCATTTATTTTTGAAAGCTTGCATTTATTACTTGTTCATTGTTGAAAGATCCTCTCATTTGTCTTATTATGTCTTGCTTTACAAGCGAATGAATAAAAAAACTATATATAAATAAATAAAAATCGAATATATTATTATATTTTCAGTGTGTCTAAACAGCATGGGATGTGGAGCCGCTGAAATGTGGACATCTCCAGCTTTGCCTCTTCTCGAAGAAAAGCAAACAAGCGTGACAGTAGACCAAGGATCCTTGATAGCATCTTTATACAATTTAGGTGCAATTATTGGGTATTTGTTATACCCATTTTTGGTTGATCGAATAGGAAGAAAATATACGTTGCTGACATTTGCTCTTCCCCAAATCATTTCGTGGGCTTTGGTTTTAACAGCAAGAAGTGTGTTCATCCTTTACCTAGCAAGATTGATTGGTGGAATAGGCTACGGTGCAGGCTATGTTGTAGAAGTAATGTATGAAGGAGAAATTGCCGAAAAAGATATTCGAGGTCTCTTGTTATTTTTTGGAAAAATGTTTTATAACATCGGATTTCTGATTGTTGTAGTTGCGGGAGCTTTCTTATCATATGACACCATGAACATTATTTTACTTTCTATTCCGATTGTCTTCATTTCCACCTTCACATTCATGCCTGAATCTCCATACTATTACTTAAAATGTAACCGCGAAGAAGATGCAATTTACAGTTTGTCCAAATTAAGAGGAACAAGTGATACAAGGATAATTAGCATGGAAATCAACAGAATGAAAGAAGCTATAATTGTGGATAGAAGCCCTTCATATTCTTGGAACAAGTTATTCGAAAACAGATTTTATCGAAAAGCTTTGATCATAACTTTAATTTTGAAGTGCAGTATTGTGTTTTCTGGATTCCACGCAATTGTTGCATATACTCAAGAGATTTTTAGTTATAGTGGATTTTCATTGGATCCTCAATATGCTGCGATTGTATTAGAATCTGTAGTTTTGATTTGTATTGTACCAACTGCTCCCCTAGCTGATTGTCTGGGAAGAAGGATTCTCACTTTATGCTCTGGCATTGTGTGTTCTTCAGTGTTAGGACTCATAGGCTTGTTTTTTTTCTTTAAATTTTATCTTCAAATTAATGATCTCTCTGCAATTTCTTGGATTCCTTTAGTTGCTTTAATCATTTTTAAAGTTGCGTATTCATCGGGATTGGCAAATGCATCAGCGGTAATGGACTCAGAGATTTTTCCAGTCGAAGTCAAAAGTTCAGCTCTATCCTTGATTCATGTCACAAAAGGAATTTTGTTATTTATTGTTAAACTAGGATTTGAAAGGTCTATTAGTGTATGTGGTACTTATGGGGTTTTTTGGATATTTTCTCTGCTCTCTTTTGTCTTGCCTCTTATTGGTTTTTCCATTATGTTGGAAACAAAGGGTTACAGTTTAGAAGAAATTCAATTGTTACTGCATTAAAATAGTGATGCAGATTTAATTTTAGTATGAGAAGTCCATAAACTACATTACTTCCATAAATTTACACTTCCATATTCTTTTTAATTTTTTTTACATTTTTCCTTCCCCTATTTCCCTTTTTCCCTGTTTTTTTTCAAATTCTTTTTCCCCTCTTCTCAAGAAACTTTCCCATTTTCTCGTTTTTTCGTTTGAATGCGAACTGAATTAATAACACGCAATAAGAAAATCCCACTATTTTTGGTTAAACTAAGTTAATTTTTTGTTGTTGAAAAATCCACTATTAAATTTTTGGTTGGCAATTCATCTCTTTTGATTCATAAATTCTAAATTTTTGTTTACAAGTCTAATCGTTTGGTTGAAAATCTAACTATTTTTTTGAAGTCATATTTTTTTAGTAAAACATTCCATAAATTCGTTGAAAATTGAACTAATTTGTTAAAAATTCATTTTTTGGTTTGTAAAACATTCATCTCTCTGGTTAAAAATTTAACTATTTCGTGAAAAATTCTTTTCATTTTTGGTTTAAAATCAAGTTTTTCAACTGAAAATTCACCTATTTTATTTTCGGCCAAGAAGTTATTTTTTTCGTAAAAAATTCAACTTTATTGTTAAAATTGCACGTTTTTTTAGATGAAAATTCAACTATTTGACTGAAAAATCATATATTTTATTGACAATTTTGTCTTTTTTGTGAAAAAATTAATGATCTTGGATACAAAAATATGGTTTTGCCTTTTTTGGTAAAAAATATCACAACTTGTTTGAAAATTGAACTAACTTGTTAAAAATTCAGCTCTCTGGTTGAACATTCAACTATTTTGTGGAACATTTTTCTCATTTTTTGTTCAAAATCAAGTTTTTCAACTGAAAATTCACCTATTTTATTTTTGTTCAGAAATTTTTTTTTTTCATTAAAAATACAACTTGGTGGTTGAAATTGTATCTCTTTTATATAAAAATTCCACTATTGGGCTACCAAATCATATATTTTATTGAAAATTTGCATTTTTTGGGAAAAAAATAATGATCTTAGGTAAAAAAATGTGGTTTTGCCTTTTTTGGTAAAAAATTCCACAACTTTGTTGTTTTTTTTTTTTTTTTTTTTTTGTCTTTTAAAAATTTTTTTGTCTCAATTTGTTCAAATTTTTGCAACCAACTTCACCCCCTAAAACCTCCCCCCTATGCGGCAAAAACCACGGCCGGGCCAGCGAAACGTTTCGCTGGCCCCGACATTATCCAAAATCAACTTTTTATGAGCTTAATATAGTCGAATTCATTTGTTTAAATTTGCGCAACCAACTTCAACCCCTAAAAACCACTCCCTATGCGCCAAACATCATGACCGGGTCAGAGAAATATTTCGCCAGCCAGTCCCGAAATTGTCCAAAATCAACTTTATGTCAGCGTACTATTTTCGTCCTAATTTGTTAAAATTTGTGCAATCAACTTCACCCCTTAACAACTACGCCATATGCGGCAAACACTATGGCCTGGACAGCGAAACGTTTGGCTGGCCCCGACATTATCCAAAATCAACTTTATAACACTGTACTATTTTCGTCTCGATTTGTTCAAATTTTTGCAACCAACTTCAACCCTTAAAAACTACTCCCTATGCGGCAAGCACCACGGCCGAGACAGAGAAACGTTTCGCTGGCCCGACATTGTCCAAAATCAACTTTTTATGAGCCTAATATTATCTCCTTACTTTGGTCAAATTTTTGCAACCAACTTCAACCTCTAAAAACTGCTCGGGTCAGCGAAACGTTTCGCTTTCGCGGCCATGGTGCTTGCCGCATAGGGAGTAGTTTTTAGGGTTTGAAGTTGGTTGCACAAATATGAACAAATTAACGCGATTATATGAGGCTCATAAAAAGTTGAGTTTGGATAATGTCGGGGCCGGCGAAGCATTTCGCTTGCAAGGCCATGGTGCTTGCCGCATGCCGGTTAGTTTTTATGGTTTGAAGTTGTTTGCACATGTGCACGAATTAAGGCGATTATATTAGGCTCATAAAAAGTTGATTTTGGGTAATGTCGGGGTCAGCGAAACGTTTCGCTTTCGCGGCCATGGTGCTTGCCGCATAGGGTGTAGTTTTTAGGGTTTGAAGTTGGTTGCACAAATTTGAACAATTTAACGCGATTATATCAGGCTCATAAAAAGTCGAGTTTGGATAATGTCGGGGCCGGCGAAGCGTTTCGCTTGCAAGGCTATAGTGTTTGCCGCATGCCGGTTAGTTTTTATGGTTTGAAGTTGTTTGCACAAATTTGAACGAATTAAGGCGATTATATTATGCTCATAAAAAGTTGATTTCGGATAATTCGGGGCCAGCGAAACGTTTCGCTGGGCCTGCTATGGGGTTTGCCGCATACGGAGTGCTTTTTAGGGGTTGAAGTTGGTTGCGCAAATTTGAATAAATTAAGGCGATTTTATTAGGCTCATAAAAAGTTGATTTTGTATAATTTTGGGGCAAGCGAAACGTTTCCCTGGCCCGGCCATGGTGTTTGCCGCAAAGGGAATAGTTTTTAGGGGTTGAAGTTGATTACACAAATTTGAACAGGTTAAGACGAAAATAGTACGCTGATATATAGTTGGTTTTGGACAATGCCGGGACTGAGTGGCGATATATTTCGCTGGCACTGCCATGACGTTTGCTGCATAGGGGGTAGTTTTTGGGGGTTAAAGTTGGTTGCAAAAAATTGAACAAACGATGGCAATTATATTGGGCTCACAAAATGTTAATTTTGGATAATGTCTGGGCCAGTGAAACGTTTCGCTGGCCCGGTCATGATGTTTGCCGCATAGAGAGTGTTTATGAGCCAAGTATAATCGATTTAATTTTTTCAAATTTGTGCAACCAACTTCAAGCCCTAAAAACTACTCCCTATGCGCCAAACACCATGGCCGGGAAAGCGAAACGTTTCGCTGATCCCGACATTACCCAAAATCGACTTTTCATGTGCCTAATATTATCGCCTAATTTCGCTCAAATTTGTGCAACTAACTTCAAGCCATAAAAACTACCCCCCATGCGACAAAAACCATGACGGGGCCAGAGAAACGCTTCGCTGGCCCCGACCTTATCCAAACTTAACTTTTTATGAGCCTGATATAATCGCCTTAATTTGTTCAAATTTGTGCAACCAACTTCAAACCCTAAAAACTACTCCCTATGTGGCAAACACCATGGCTGGGAAAGCGAAACGTTTCGCTGACCCCGATATAGCTCAAAATCATCTTTTTATGAGCCTAATATAATCGCCTTAATTTGTTCAATTTTTTGTAACTAACTTTAACCCCTAAGAACTACCCCCTATGCGGCGAACATCATGGCCGGTCCAGCGAAATATTTCGCCAGCCAGTCCCGACATTGTCCAAATTCAACTTCATATCACCGTACTATTTTCGTCTTAATTTGTTCCAATTCGTGCAATCAGCTTCAACCCACAAAAACTAAACCCTATGCGGCAAACACCATGGCCGGTCCAGCGAAACGTTTCGCTGGCCCCGAAATTATCCAGAATCAACTTTTTATGAGCCAAATATAATCGCCTTAATTTGCTCAGATTTGTGCAACCAACTTCAACCCGTAAAATCTACTCCCTATGCGGCAAACAGCATGACCGGGTCAGCGAATCGTTTCGCTTGCCCCGACATTATCCATATTCAACTGTTTATGAGGCTAATATAATCGCATTAATTTGTTTAAATTTTTGGAACCAACATCAACCCCTAAAAACTACTCCCTATGCGGAAAACATCATGGCTGGGCCAGCGAAAAGTTTCGCTGGCTCCGAGATTATCCAAAATCAACTTTTTATGAGCCTAATATAAATAGCCTAATTCGCTCAAATTTTTACAACCAAATTCAACCCTTAAAAACAACCCCTTATGCGGCAAACACAATGGCCGGGCCAGTGAAACGTTTCGCTGGCGCCAAAATGATCCAAAATCAACTTTTATTAGCCTAATATAATCGCCTTGATTTCTTTAAAGTTGTGCAACAAATGTCAATCCTTAAGAACTAGGCCCTATGCGGCGAACAACATGGCCGGTCCAGCGAAATATATCGCCAGTCAGTCCCGACATTGTCCAAAATCAACTTTTTATAAGCATACTATTTTCGTCTTAATTTGTTAAAATTTTTGCAACCAACTTCAAACCCTAAAAACTACTCCCTATGTGGCAAATACCATGGCCAGAAAAGCGAAACGTTTCTCTGGCCCCGAAATTATCCAAAATCAACTTTTTATCTGCCTAATATAATCTCCTTGATTTGTACAAATTTGCGCAACCAACATCAACCCCTAGAAACTACTCTTCATGCAGGAAACACCATGGCCGGGTCAGAGAAACGTTTCGCTGGTCCCGAAATTATCAAAAATCAACTTTTTATGAGCCTAATATAATCGCCTTAATTTGGTCAAATTTGTGCACCAAATTCAACCTCTAAAAACTACCCCCTATGCAGCAAACATTATGGCCAGGACAGCAAAATATTTCGCCAGATAGTCCCGGCATTGTCCAAATTCAACTTTATATCACCGTACTCTTTTCGTCTTAATTTGTTGAAATTTGTGCACTCAACTAAAACCTAAAAAAACTACCCCCTATGCGGCAAACACCATGGCCTGTCCAGCGAAACGTTTCGCTGGCCCGGACATTATCCAAAATCGACTTTTTATGAGCGTACTATTTTCGGATTATTTTGTTCTAATTCGTTTAACCAACGTCAACCCCTAAAAACTACCGACTAAGCGGCGAACACCAAACCCGGGCCAGCGAAACGCTTCGCTGGCCCAGACATCATCCAAAATTAACTTTTTATGAGCATACTATTTTCGGAATCATTTGTTCTAATTTGTGCAACCAACATCAACTCCTAAAAACTACTTCCTATGCTGCAAACCCCAAGGCCCGGCCAGCGAAACGTTTCGCTGGCCCCGACATTATCCAAAGTTAACTTTTGAAGAGCCTGATATAATTGCCTTAGTTTGTTCAAATTCGTGCAATGAACTTCGACCCCTAAAAACTACACCCTAAGCGGCGAACGCCATGTCCGGGCATTTGACACTTTTCGCTGACCCCGAAATTATCCAAAATCAACTCTTCATGCTCCTAATATAATCGCCTTGATATGTTCAAATTTTTGCAACCAACTTTAACCCCTAAGAACTACCCTCTATGCAGCAAACGCCATGGCCGGGCCAGCAAAACATTTCGGGAGCCCTGAAATTATCCAAAATCAACTTTTTATGAGCCTAATATAATCGCCTAAATTTGTTACAATTTTTGCAATTAACTTCAATCCCTAAAAACTACCCCCTATGCGGCAAACACCATGGCCGGGACAGCAAAACATTTCGCTGGCCCTGAAATTATTAAAAATCAACTTTTTGGAGCCTACTATAATCGCCTTAATTTGATCAAATTTTTGCAATTAACTTGAACCTCTAAAACCTACCCCCTATGCAGCACCCATCATTGCCGGGCCAGAGAAATATTTCGCCAGCCAGTCCCGACCTTGTCCAAAATCAGCTATATATAACCGTACTATTTTCGTCTTAATTTGTTCAAATTTGGGCAACAAACTGCAACCCCTAAAAACTATTCCCTATGCGGCTACCTCCAAGGCCGGGCCAGCGAAACGTTTAGCTGGCCCCGAAATTATTTAAAATCAACTTTCTATGAGCCTGAAATAATCACCTTAATTTGTTCAAATTTGTGCAATAACTTCAACCCCTAAGGACTACCCCCTAAACGGCAAACACCATGTCCGGGAATGACACACGTTTCGCTGGTCCCGAAATTATCCAAAATCAACTTTTTATGCTACTAATATAATCGCCTTAATATGTTCAAATTTGAGAAACCAACTTCAACCCCTAAAAACAACCCCGTATGCGACAAACACCATGCTCGGGCCAGAGAAATATTTCGCCAGCCAGTCCCGACATTGTCCAAAATCAGCTTGATATCACCGTACTATTTCCGCCTTAATTTGGTCGAATTCGCGCAACAAACTTCAACCCCTAAAAACTACCCCCTATGCATCAAACACCATGACCGGGTCAGCAAATCGTTTCGCTGGCCCCAAATTATCCAAAATCAACTTTAAGGAGCCTAATATAAACGGCTTAATTTGTTCAAATTTGTGCAACCAAATTCAACCCCTAAAACCTACTCCCTATGCGGCAAACAGAATGGCCGGGCCAGCGAAATATTTCGCCAGCCAGTCCCGACATTGTCCAAAATCAACTTTATATCACCGTACTATTTTCGCCTTGGTTTCTTCAAATTTGTGCAATCAACTTCAAGCCCTAAAAACAACCCCCTATGCGGCTACCTCCAAGGCCGGGCCAGCGAAACGTTTCGCTGGCCCCGACATTATCCAAAATCAACTTCTTATGAGCCTAATATAATCGCCTTAATTTGTTCAAATTACTGCAAGCAACTTCAACACCTGAAACCTACACCCTGTGTGGCAAACGTCGTGGCCGGGCCAATGAAACGTTTCGCTGGCCCCGACATTATACAAAATCAATTTTTTCAGAGCATAATATAACCGCCGTAATTTCTTCAAATTTGTGCAACCAACTTCAACCCCTAAAAACTACTCCCTCTGCGGCAAACGCCATGGCCAGGCCAGCGAAACGTTTCGCTGGCCCCGACATTATACAAAATCAACTTTTTATGAGCCTAATATAATCGCCTTAATTTGTTCAAATTTGTGCAATCAATTTCAATCCCTAAAAACTACCTCCTAGGCGACGAACATCATGGCTGGCCCAGCGAGATATTTCGCCAGACAGTCCCAAAATTGTACAAAATCAACTTTATATCAGCGTACTATTTCCGTCTTAATCTGTTCAATTTTCTAAAATCAACTTCAACCCCTAAAAACTAACCCATATGCGGCAAACATCATGTCCCGGCTAGCGAAATATTTCGCCAACAATTCCCACATTTTCTAAATTCAACTTTATATCAGCTTACTATTTTCATCTTAGTTTGTTCAAATTTGTGCAACCGACATCAACCCATAAAAACTACTCCCTATGCAGGAAACATCATGGCCGGGCCAGCGAAACATTTCGCTGGCCTTGAAATTATGCAAAATCAAATTTTTATGAGCCCAATATAATCGCCTTAATTTGTTCAAATTTGTGCAACAAACTTCAACCCCTAAAAACTACCCGCTATGCGGCAGACACCATAGCCGCGCCAGCGAAACGTTTCGCTGGCCCCGACATTATCCAAAATCATCTTTTTATGAGCCTAATATAATCACCTTAATTTGATCAAATTTGAGCAACCAACTACAACCCTTAAAAACTACCCCCTATGCGGCAAACACCATGGCCGGGCCAGCGAAACATTTCGCCAGCCGGTCCCAACATTGTCCAAAATCAACATTATATCAGCGTACTATTTCCGTCTTAATCTGTTCAATTTTCTAAAATCAACTTCAACCCCTAGAACCTACTCACTATGCGGCAAACATCAAGTCCCGGCTAGCGAAATATTTCGCCAACCATTCCCACATTGTCTAAAATCAACTTTATATCAGATTACTATTTTCATCTTAATTTGTTCAAAATTGTGCAACCGACATCAACCCGTCATACTACTCCCTATGCAGCAAAAATCATAGCTTGGCCAGCGAAACGTTTCGCTGGCCCTGAAATTATGCCAAATCAACTTTTTATGAGCCTAATATAATCGCCTTAATTTTCTCTAATTTGTGCAACCCACCTTAACCCCCAAAAACTACTCCCTATGCGGCAAACATCATCGCCGGTTCAGCGAAACCTTTCGCTGGCCCCGAGATTATCCAAAACCAACTTTTTATGAGCGTACTGTTTTCGGATTAATTTGTTCTAATTTGGGCAACCAACTTCAACCCCTAAAAACTACCCCCTATGCAGCAAACACCATGGCCGGGCCAGCGCAACGTCTCGCTGGCCCAGACACTATCCAAAATCAACTTTTTATGAGCCTAATATAATTGCCATAATTTGCTCAATTTTTCGCAACCACCTTTAACCCCTAAAAACAACCCCCTATGCGGCAAACATCATGGCCGGGTCAGCGAAATATATCGCCAGTCAGTCCTGGCATTGTCCAAAATCAACTTTATGTCAGCGTAATATTTTCGTCTTAATTTGTTCAAATTTGTGAAATTAACTTCAACCCCGAAAACTACCCGCAATGCGGCAAACACCATACCCGGTCCATCGAAGCGTTTCGCTGGCCCCGACATTATCCAAAAGCAACTTTTTATGAGCCTAATATAATCGCCTTAATTTTTTCAAATTTCTGCAACAAACTTCAACCCTAAAAACTACCCGCCATGCGGCAGACACCATAGCCAGGCCAGCGAAACGTTTCGCTGGCCCCGACATTACTCAAAATCAACTTTTGTAGAGCCTAATATAATCGCCTTAATTCGGTCAAATTTGTGCAGCCAACTTCAAACCATAAAAACTACCCCGCATGCGGAAAACATCATGGCTGGGCCAGCGAAACGTTTCGCTGGCTCCGAGATTATCCAAAATCAACTTTTTATGAGACTAATATAAACGGCTCAATTTGTTCAAATTTGTGCAACCAACCTCAAACCCTAAAACCTACTCCCTATGCGGCAAACATCATATCCAGGAAAGCGAAATATTTCACCAGTCAGTCCCGACATTGTCCAAAACCAACTTTATATCACCGTACTAATTTCGCCTTAATTTGTTCAAATTTGTGCAATCATCTTCAACCCCTAAAAACTACCCCCTATGCGCCAAACACCATAGCCGGTATAGCGAAACGTTTTGCTGGGCCCGACATTCTCCAAAATAAACTTTTTATGAGCCTAATGTAAACGCCTTAATTTCTTTAAATTTGTGCAACCAACTTGAACCCCTAAAAACTACCCCCGATGCAGCAAATATCATGACCGGGCCAGCGAAATATTTCGCCAGCCAGTCCCGATATTGTCCAAAATCAAGTTTATATCACCCTACTGTTTTCGTGTTAATTTGTTCAAATTTATGCACTCAACTCAAACCTAATAAAACTACCCCCTATGCGTCAAACACCACGGTCGGGCCAACGAAACGTTTCGCTGGCCCCACCATTATCCAAAATCAACTTTTTATGAGCGTACTATTTTCGGATTAATTTGTTCTAATTTGTGCAACCAACATCAACACCTAAAAACTATTCTCTATGCGGTAAACTCCATGGCCGGGCCAGCTAAACGTTTCTCTGGCCCCGATATTATCCAAAATCAACTTTTGATCAGCCTAATATAATCGCCTTAATTTGTTCAAATTTGCGCAACCAACATCAACCCCTAAAAACTACTCCCTATGCGGCAAGCACCATGGCTGGGCCAGAGAAACGCTTCGCTGGCCCCGACATTATCCAAAATCAACTTTTTATGAGCCGTACATGATCGCCTTAATTCGTTTAAATTTGTGCAACCAACTTCAAACCATAAAAACTACCCCGCATGCAGCAAACACCATGGCCGGCCTTGCGAAATATTTCGCCAGCCAGTCCCGATATTGTCCAAAATCAACTTTATGTCAGCCTACCATTTTCGCCTAAATTTGTTCAAATTTGTGCACTCAACTAAAACCTAAAAAAACTACCCCCTATGCGGCAAACACCATGGTCGGGCCAACGAAACGTTTCGCTGGTCCAGACATTATCCAAAATCAACTTTTTATGAGCGTACTGTTTTCGGATTAATTTGTTCTAATTTGTGCAACCAACATCAACCCCTAAAAACTATTCTCTATGCGGCAAACTCCATGGCCGGGCCAGCTAAACGTTTCGCTGTCCCCGAAATTATCCAAAATAAACTTTTTATGAGCCTAATATAATCGACTTACTTTGTTCAAATTTGTGCAACCAACTGTAACCCCTAAAAACTACCCACATGCGGCAAACACCATGTCCGGGCAAGCGAATCGTTTCGCTGACCCCGACATTATCCAAAATCAATTTTTTATGAGCCTAATATAATCGCCTTAATTTGTTCAAATTTGTGCAACCAACTTCAAACCCTAAAAACTACTCCCTATGCGGCAAACACCATGGCCGGGCCACCGAAACGTTTCGCTGGCCCTGACATTATCCAAAATCAACTTTTTATCAGCTTACTATTTTCATCTTAATTTGTTCAAATTTGTGCAACCGACATCAACCCATAAAAACTATTCCTTATGCAGCAAACATCATGGCCGGGCCATCGAAAAGTTTCGCTGGCCCTGACATTATCCAAAATCAACTTTTTATGAGCCTAATATAATCGCCTCAATTTGTTTAAATTTGCGCCAACATTGTCCAAAAGCATCTCTATATCACCGCACTATTTTTGTCTTAATTTGTTTGAATTTGTGCAATCAACTTCAACCCCTAAAAACTACTCCCTATGCGGCAAACATCATGGCCGGGACAGCGAAATATGTCGCCAGTCAGTTCCGACATTGTCCAAAATCAACTTTATATCAGCTTACTGTTTTCGTCTCAATTTGTTTAAATAATCGCCTCAATTTGTTCAAATTTGTGCATCAAATGCAACTCTTAACAACTACACCCCATGTGGCAAACACCATGGCCGGGCGAGCGAAACGTTTCGCTGGTCCCGGGATTATCGAAAATTAACTTTTTATGAGCCTAATATAAACAGCTTAATTTGTTCAAATTTGTGCAACAAACTTCAGCCCCTGAAAACTACCCCCTATGCGGCAAGCATCATGGCCGGGCCAGCGATATATTTCGCCAGCCAATCCCGACATTGCCCAAAATCAATTTTATATAAGTGTACTATTTTCGTCTTAATTCTTAAAATTTGTGCACCAAATGCAACACCTAAAAACTACGCCCTATGCGGCAAACATCATGGCCGGGCCGGCGAAATATTTCGCCAGCCAGTCCCGAGATTGTCCAAAACTCACTTTATATCAGCGTACTATTTTCTTCTTAATTTGTTCCAATTTGTGCAATCAACATCAACCCCTGAAAACTAGTCCCTATGCGGCAAACAACATGGCCGAGCCAGCGAAGTGTTTCGCTGGCCCCGACATTATCCAAAATCAACTTTTTATGAGCCTAATATAATCGCCTTAATTTGCTCAAATTTGTGCAACCAACTTCAACCCCTAACAACTACTCCCTATGAAGCAAACTCCATGGCCGGGACAGCGAAACGTTTCGCTGGCCCTCAAATTATCCAAAATAACCTGTTCATGCTCCTAATATAATCGCCCTAATTTGTTCAAATTTGTGCAAACAACTTCAACCCCTAAAAACTGCTGCCTCTGCGGCAAACACCATGGCCGGGCCAGCGAAACGTTTGGCTGGCCCTGAAATTATCCAAAATCAACTTTTGATGCTCCTGATATAATCTCCCTTATTTGTTCGAATTTGTGCAACCAACTGCACCCCCTAAAAACTACTCCCTATGCGTCAAACATAGTGGCCGGGCCAGCCAAACATTTCGCTGGCCCCGTCACTAAACAAAATCAACTTTTTCTGAGCCTAATATAATCGCCCTAATATCTTCAAATTTGTGCAACCAACTTCAACCCCTGAAAACCACTCCCTCAGCGGCAAACACCATGGCCGGGCCAACGAAACGTTTCGCTGTCCCCGAAATTATCAAAATAAACTTTTTATGAGCCTAATATAATCGCCTTACTTTGTTCAACTTTGTGCAACCAACTGTAACCGCTAAAAACTACCCACATGCGGCAAACACCATGTCCGGGCAAGCGAAACGTTTCGCTGACCCCGACATTTTCCAAAATCAACTTTTTATGAGCCTAATATAATCGCCTTAATTTGTTCAAATTTGTGCAACCAACTTTCACCCCAAAGAACTACCCCCATGCGGCAAACACCATGGCCGGGCCCGCGAAACGTTTCGCTGGCCTCGACATTATGCAAAATCAGATTTTATGAGCCTAATATAATCGCCTGAATTTGTTCAAATTTTTGCACCGAATGCAACCCTTACAAACTACCCCCAATGTGGCAAACACCATGGCCGGTCTAGCAAAACGTTTCGCTGGCCCATCATTATCCAAAATCAACTTTTTATGAGCCTCATATAAACAGCTTAATATGTTCAACTTTGTGCAACCAACTTTAACCCCTGAAAACTACTCCCTATGTGGCAAACAATATGGCCGGGCCAGCGAAACGTTTCGCTGTTCCCGAAATTATCCAAAATCAACTTTTTATGAGCCTAGCATAATCGCCCTAATTTGTTCAAATTTTTGCAACCAACTCTAACCCCTAGAAGCTATCCCCTATGCAGCAAACATCATGGCCGGGCCAGAGAAATATTTCGTCAGTCAGTTCCGACATTCTCCTACAACAACTTTATATCAGCGTGCTGTTTTTGCCTTAAATTGCTCAAATTTGTGCAATCAACGTCAGCACCTAAAAACTACACCCCATGTGGCAAACACCATGGCCGGGCGAGCGAAACGTCTCGCTGGTCCCGGGATTATCCAAAATTAACTTTTTATGAGCCTAATATAAACAGCTTAATTTGTTCAAATTTGTGCAATCGACCTCAAACACTAAAAACTACTCCTTACGCGCCAAACACCATAGCTGGTAGAGCGAAACGTTTCGCTGGGCCCGACATTATTCAAAATCAACTTTTTATGAGCCTAATATAATCACCTTAATTTGTTCAAATTTGTGCAACCAACTTCAATGCTAAAAACTACCCCTTATGTGGCAGACACCATGGCCGGTCCAGTGAATCGTGTCGCTGGCCCCGACATTCTCCAAAATGAACTTTTCATGAGCCTAATATAAACGCCTTAATTTGTTCAAATTTGTGCAACCAACTTCAACCCCTAAAAACTACCCCCGATGCGGCAAATATCATGTCCGGGCCAGCGAAATATTTCGCCAGCCAGTTCCGACATTGTACAAAGTCAAGTTTATATCAGCGTACTGTTTTCGTATTAATTTTTTCAAATTAATGCAATCAACTTCAGCCCCTAAAAACTACCCCCTATGCGGCAAGCATCATGGCCGAGCCAGCGATATATTTCGCCAGCCAATCCCGACATTGTCCAAAATCAATTTTATATAAGCGTACTATTTTCGTCTTAATTTCTTCAAATTTGTGCACCAAATTCAGCCCCTAAAAACTACCCCCTATGCGGCAAACCTCATGGCCGTGCCGGCGAAATATATCGCCAGTCAGTCCCGGCATTGTCCAAAATCGACTTTATATCAGCGTAGTATTTTCGTCTTAATTTCTTGGAATTTGTGCAATCAACTTCAACCCCTAAAAACTAGTCCCCATGCGGCAAACACCATGGCCT
The DNA here is from genome assembly GCA_011634705.1 of Andricus grossulariae. Lineage (NCBI taxonomy): Eukaryota > Metazoa > Arthropoda > Insecta > Hymenoptera > Cynipidae > Andricus > Andricus grossulariae. Next base: position 87,668,440 of record JAABKJ010007545.1, on the reverse strand, counting down.
CGACATTATCCTGAATCAACTTTTAATGAGCCTAATATGAACGGCTTAATTTGATCAAATTTGTGCAACCAACTTCAACCCCTAAAAACTACACCCTATGCGGCAAACACCATGGCCGGTTCAGCAAAACGTTTCGCTGGCCCCGACATTATCCAAAAGCAACTTTTTATGAGCCTAATATAATCGCCTTAAATTATTCAAATTTTTGCAACCAACTTCAACCCCTAAACACTAATCCCTATGCGGCATATACCATTGCCGGGCCAGCGAAACGTTTCGCTGGCCCTGACATTATCCAAGATCAACTTTTTATGAGCCTAATATAATCGCCTTAATTTGTGTAAATTTGCGCGAGCGAATCAACCCCTAAAAACTACACCCTCTGCGGCAAAAACAATGGGCGGGCCAGCAAAATATTTCGCCAGCCAGTCCCAACATTGTCCAAAATCATCTCTATATCACCGTACTATTTTTGTCTTAATTTGTTTGAATTTGTGCAATCAACTTCAACCTCTAAAAACTACTCCCTATGCGGCAAACATTGTGGCCGGGCCAGCGAAATATGTCGCCAGTCAGTTCCGACATTGTCCAAAATCAACCTTATATCAGCGTACTGTTTTCGTCTTAATTTGATTAAATAATCGCCGCAATTTGTTCAAATTTGTGCAACAAATGCCAACCTTAACAACTACACCCCATGTGGCAAACACCATGGCCGGGCGAGCGAAACGTTTCGCTGGTCCCGACATTATCCAAAATTAACTTTTTATGAGCCTAATATAAACCGCTTAATTTGTTCAAATTTGTGCAATCAACCTCAAACCCTAAAAACTACTCCCTATGCGGCAAACACCATGGCCGGGCCTGCGAAACGTTTCGCCGGCCCCGACATTATACAAAATCAACTTTATATCACCGTACTATTTTCGCCTCAATTTGTTTCAAATTTGTGCAATCAACTTCAACCCCTCAAAACTACCCCCTATGCGCCAAACACCATAGCCGGTAGAGCGAAACGTTTCGCTGGGCCCAGACATTATCCAAAATCAACTTTTTATGAGCCTAATATAATTGCCTGAATTTGCTCAATTTTTCGCAACCAACTTCAACCCCTGAAAACAACCCCTTTTGCGGCAAACATCATGGCCGGGCCAGCGGAATATATCGTTAGTCAGTCCCGGCATTGTCCAAAATCAACTTTATATCAGAATACTATTTTCGTCTTAATTTGTTCAAATTTGTGCAACCAACACCAACCCCTAAAAACTACTTCCCATGCGGCAAACATCATGGCCGGTCAAGCGAAACGTTCCTCTGGCCCCGATATTATACAAAATCAACTGTTCATGAGCCAAATATAATCGACTTCATTTGTTCAATTTTGTGCAATTAACTTCAACCCCGAAAACTACCCGCAATGTGGCAAACACCATATCCGGGCCAGCGAAACGTTTCGCTGGCCCCGAAATAATCCAAAATCAACTTTTTAGACTAATATAACTGCCTTAAATTGGTGAAACTTTTGCAACCAACTTCAACCCCTAAAAACTACTCCCTATGCGGCAAACATCATGGCCGGTCCGGCGAAATATTTTGCCAGCCAGTCCCGACATTGTCCAAAACCAACTTTATATCACCGTACTATTGTCATCTTACTTTGTTCGAATTTGTGCAATCAACTTCAATCCCTGAAAACTAGTCCCTATGCGGCAAACAACATGGCCGAGCCAGCGAAATGTTTCGCTGGCCCCGACATTATCCAAAATCAACTTCTTATGAGCACAATATAATCGCCTTAATTTGCTCAAATTTGTGCAACCAACTTCAACCCCTAAAAACTAACTCCTATGAGGCAAACTCCATGGCCGTGCCAGCAAAACGTTTCGCTGGCCCCGACATTATCCAAAATCAACTTTATATGAGCCTAATATAATCGCCTTAATTTGTTCAAATTTTTGAAACAAACTTAAGCCCCTCAAAACGGTAAACATCATGGCCGGGCCAGCGAGATATTTTGCCATCCAGTCCCGACATTGTCCAAAATGGAGTTTATATCAGCGTACTATTTTCGTGTAAATTTGTACACATTTTTGCAACCTACTTCAACTCCTAAAAACTACTCCCTGTGCGGCAAACACCATGGCCGGGCCAGCGAAATATTTCGCCAGCCAGTGCTGACATTGTCCAAAATCAACTTTATATCAGCGTACTATTTTCGTCTTAATTTTTGAAATTTGTGTAATCAATTTCAACCCCTCAAAACTACCCCTCACGCAGTAAACACCATGTCCGGGCCAGCGAAAAATTTAGCTGGCCCCGATATTATCCAAAATCAACTTTTATGAGCCAAATATGATTGACTTAATTTGTACAAATTTGTGCAACCAACTTCAACCTCTAAAAACTACTCGCTATGCGGCAAACACCATGGCCGGTCCAGCAAAACATTTCGCTGGCGCTGACATTATCCAAAATCAACTTTTATGAGCCAAATATAATCGCCTCAATTTGTTCAAATTTGTGCAACCAACTTCAACCCAATGTTGATAATTTGTTTGATGTTATTGTTCCTCTTTTGATTGACCTTCAGCTTTTATTGATCATAACTTGGTCTCCGGTCAATGCTTATTTTCCTTAAAGTTTTCCCTGTGTTTTTGAGTTTCGGGCGCTACCTTTTCGTTGTGTGGGAACTCAGGTAGTAGCGTGAGCCTTCTTTTATTGAGCAGACTCAGACACCTCTTCTGCTCTGCTCAGTTTCAATCACGGGTTAGGCGAGTGTAGCCACTTTTCGGTGGCCGCAACAATTAAAATCAATTGTGCTTATTTTCGAAACAATTCAAGTATTTGAGTCTTTTATTTCAAAGTCTGTGGTCCTTTAAGTTTCTATTGCTTGTGCAGTGATTTCCCGACTCGATCGTCTTCCGGTGTCGCGGGAAGTGACGAGTCCGATGACGTATTACCTCCGGTTGCGTCGGGATCGATTGTTAGGTAAACGATCGTGGTCGTAGCTTCCGGAGGCTACATCTGTGCCAATTTTCCAAAACAACCAAAACCTGTTTTTGGGCACAAAAGGAGTGCTGTATGAGACAGGCTGCGGGACTCGTATCCTGGATTAAATCGATACAAGGTATTTAGAAGTTAAGGATCACGATGAGAAATTGTCTTGTTCATTTTCGTTGACTTTAACATGACTGAGCATGATTCCTTCGCTACCCTACGCCAGTCCGTCATTAATTCAAAACACACGGAATGCACGAAATTACTGGAATTAATAGAGTTCACGGAATTAATGGAATAAACGGAATTAATGGAATTCCCCGAATTCGGGGAATTCACGGAATTTATGGAATTCACGAAATAAACGGAATCAATGGAATTCACGAAAATTATAGAAATCACGGAATTCATGGAATAAGTGGTATTCACCGAATTCAAGAAATGAATAAAATTCAATGCATACATGGGATTCAAGGAATTCACGGAATTCACAGAATTAAGGGAATTCCGGGAATTCACGGAATTAATGGAATTTACAGAATTCAAGAAATGCATGGAATTCAATGGATACATGGCATTCAAGGAATTCACGAAAATCATGGAATTAATGCAATTCACGGAATCCGTAGAATTCATGGAATTCACGGAAATCGCGGATTTCCTGGAATTCATAGAATTCACTGAATTCATGAAATTCACGGATTCATGGAATTCACTGAATGAATGGAATTCACTGAATGAATGGAATTCACGGAATGAGTAGAATTCACGGAATGAATGGAATTCACGGAATGAGTAGAATTCACGGAATGAATGGAATTCACGGAATTAGTGGAATTCTCGCAATTCGTGAAATTCTCGGAATTCATAGAATTCACGGAATCAAATAAACGCATGAAATTCAATGGATACAGGGCATTTAACGAATTTACTGAATTCACCGAATTCGGGGAATTCACAGAATTCATGGAATTCACGGGAGAAATGAAATCAATGGAATTCACGGAATAAACGGAATTAATGGAATTCACGAAAATCATAGAATTCACGGAATTCATGGAGTTCGCCGAATTCAAGAAATGAATAAAATTCAAAAGATACATGAGATTCAAGGAATTCACGGAATCCGCAGAATTAATGGAATTCACGGAATTAATGAAATTGGCGGAATTCATGGAATTTACAGAATTCACGGAATTCATGGAATTCACGGAATAAAAGGAATCAATGGAATTCACGAAAAACATATAATTCACGGAATCCATGGAATTTGTGGAATTCAATGGATACATGGCATTCAAGGAATTCACGAAAATCATGGAATTCACGGAATTAATGTAGTTCACGCAATACGTAGAATTAATGGAATTAATTGAATTCACGGAAATCGCGGATTTCCTGGAATTCATGGAATTCGCTGAATTGATTCGCGGAATAAACAAAATCAATGGAATTCTCGAAAATCATAGAATTCACAGAATTGGTGGAATTCACCGAATTCAAGAAATGAATAAAATTTAATGGATACAGGGGATTCAAGGAATTCGCCGAATTCACAGAATTAATGGAATTAATGGAATTCGCGGAATTCATGGAATTTACGGAATCAATGGAATTCCCGGAATTAATGGAATTCGCGGTATTCATGGAATTTACAGAGATCACGAAATTCATGGAATTCACGAAAATCATAGAATTCACGGAATTAATTGAATTCGCGGAATTCACCGAATTCAAGAAATGAATAAAATTTAATGGATACATTGGATTCAAGGAATTCACGGAATTGATGGAATTCACGGTATTCAAGAAATGCATGGAATTCAATGGATACATGGCATTCAAGGAAATCACGAAAATCATGGAATTCAAGAAATTCGCGGAATAAATGAAATTCACCGAATTAAAGAAATGCATGGAATTCAATGGATACATGGCATTCAAGTCATTCACAGAATTCACATAATTCACGGAATATATGGAAGTCGGCGAATAAATGGAATTCGCCGAATTAATTGAATTCACGAAATTCATGTAATTCATGAAATTCGCGGAATTTATGTAATTCACGAAATTCACCGAATTCAAGAAATGCATGGAATTCAATGGAAACATGGCACTCCAGGAATTCGCGGGATTCACGGAATTCATGGAATTCACCGAATTAATGAACGAAACAAACGCGAATCAAGATTGAAAATTTACAGAAACCAGAAGTGCGTATAGATTTTCAGAATAAGATAAATGATTTTTTTAGATGACAGTTACTCCCAGTGGGACCCTGCGGTGGTTGTTAACCTTTAGTTTTTATATATATATATATAGATTAGTGTAGATACTGGAAAATTGAAAAAAATTCTACATATTTTTCATACACTGCGACTGTGAAATGCGTGTATAGGGTGGGTCGAAAATAAAAAATTCAAAATTTCGAAATCGTTGCAGGCCGAAACAATTAGCTTTTGGGGTTCCTAAAAAAGTATAATTAATTAGGGATCGATAGATTCAAATATGCACCTTGATTACCCGCATTCGAAAAAAATATTTTTAAAATTTCATGTTTGCAGATTTTTTAAATTTTCTTGACTTTCAGCATGGAAATACACTAGCAAAAAATATGATTAAATATCAAAATCAAAATTGTCTAAATTCGCTGCATTTCCAATTTTGATTCCTGGATCTTGGCGACTTATTTCTTACTAAATACTGCACTTTTGTCACTGGAAATTTTTCAAGTACCCGACAAAATTAGTCTCTTATTTACACAGATATCAAGAATTTGTTCTGAAAAGAGGTGTGAATTAAATGGCAATTATCTCTTAGAAAATGATTGATTTCAATCTTAAAAAAATTGGGAGGACTTTATGACTTCCAGGAATGTGAAAACAATTTTAACTAATCCCAAAAAGCGAATATCTCGCACTTTATCGACTTGGAGTTCCACAATTTTGTATTTCCGATCCAGCCCACTGCACAGCCTTCCTATTTTAAAATCAATTTGCCCTTTGTAATTTTTTACTTTTAACTCACCTAGTATTGGAAGTTTATTAGTGGCAAATAGTGATGCAGGAATGTTAGTAATTCCAAATTCATTGGCAGCAAATTCTTCCGTCTATTATCCGAAATGTTTCCTGATTCGGAAAAGAGCCTTTCACTGTATATGCTGCTTGAGGGTGTAGAGAGGAAAAGGTGCACAAGTTTACTTAAATTTGGGAACATTCCTTTCATTTTGTCCCACCATTTCGACGGAGGTGATGATCTTTTTAATAGTTCTTGCTTGAGATACAGTTCTATTTCTGCTTCCAAAATCTTATTTGTGCACGATTTCGTATGTGACCTTGCAATAATCTCTTTAAAAGCGTCCTGCAGGTTTCCAGAATCTTCTTCCATCGGAATTGTACTGATGGCATCGCTTGCTTCGTTATCATCATTTATTAAAGTTATATTCATGTATTCCTTAATCTTGTCGAAGCAGTTTGTGGAAAAAAATACAGTTTTAAAACGAGGATCTAAGAACGTTGACATTGTAAAGTTGATGTTGTCCTCCAAAGCTGCTTTAAGGGAGGCCAACGACGAACTTACTTTCTGCTTCGACAGACATAATTGTAACGTTTTTATGGCTGGAATCACTTCAGATATACATGATTCATTATAACTCAAAGACTTTGTGACCTCTTCAAATGGCTGCAAGAGATTAGCCAATTCTTCTAAGATCTCCCATTCTGTGCACGTTAAAGTTTTCGAATCATCGTCTTCAGCTTTAGAAAACAAATCGAGACAAGTCTCCAACTCCAAGAAGCGCAACATTAAGTAGAACGTGGAATTCCACCTTGTCGGAACATCTTGTTTTAATTTTTTAACTTTCACATTTAAATCTCGTTGAATTTGCACTAATTTTGTAGTCGCAGGTGATGATTTATGAAAAAACGTTGCAATCTTTTTACATTTTTTTAATAATATGGTGACAGCTTCATCTCCTTCAACAGTGTTCTTAATAACCAATTGAAGTGTATGAAGGGTACACCCTTCACTGCCTATATCGCTTACTCTGCATCCTTTGGCCATATTCCCACCATTATTGCGCATCAACAAATGTACCCGGATTTTTTCAAGGCCCCAAGACGTCAACAGATCTGTTAATTTATCTGCTATTGTGTCTCTTGTATGACTACCGGGAAATACGTCTACGTTTAATGCAGCACTACGTCTTTCAAAATGATCGTCCAACCAATGCACAGTCAAACTAATAAAACTGTAGTGCGTTCGGCTGCAGCTCCAAATATCTGATGTTAGAGACATCCACTGTACTCCCGTTAAGACTAATTTTACGGCTTCTTTGACTCTTTTGAACATGTCTGGTAGAATTTCTGTAGAGAAATATTTCCGAGATGGTATTTTATATTGGGGTGCTGTTTTAGAAATTAATCTTCTGAATCCTCTTTTTTCGACCACTGAAAGTGGCTCATTATCCAGGGCTATGAGTTCACCAATTGCATAATGAAGCATCACTGCCTCTGCATAATTCACTCCCCAAGAACATTGAACAGAAGTATTGGGGTGACTATTATAATCGTAACACTCTTGCATCCAATCGAGTAGCCGACTAAACACAAAACTCGTCGAATTTTCCGCTTTTTCATAACCGTACCGTGAGACTATAAACTCCGTGTCAAATTAATTGCTTTTTTTTTTAAACAGTCTTCATGTTTTTCAATAATTTTAAATAAACGCCAGGATTCACTTTTTTTCTCACTCATTTTTAGAAATAGAAAATGAAACAGAGTCACAGGTATTTCTTACTGGAGCTTCTACTCTCAGTCTTGACTGGCTGCATGTCCGGTGATAACTAATGCAGGTACACGAGAATCGAGATGTGGCGAAGCAAATCTCATTGAAATAGAAGAATAAACTCTCTACAGCTTAAGCATGATAACAAATTTTGGTCAGCTAAATGCAGTAGAATGAAGAATAGGGTAGTCCAGAGACGCGACTTTTCGAATTTTCAATATTCCGTTCCGTAAACTGAATACTAATTATGATAACTCTTGTGTATTTTTTATTACATTTTAAGAATACTATTCTTGCCGCCGGAACGTTTTATAATCTTTTATCATTTCCTCATTTTTTAATTATATGTATGAATCGGTTGAGTAATTAAATTAAATTTTGGAAATATTCATTATAGAAGATATGGAAATGAGCCTAAAAAGTGTGTTTTTCAATAAAATAATTAAAACGGGTATTTGTTTAGCATCGAGAATGATGTTTTTTGCTTAAAAAGGTTAAAAATTATGATTTTGCAAAGCCACTCAGAGAAAATGTTGTCTTGAAACAAAAGCATCGTCCTCTTGTCTGTTTTGTTTTGAAACACTTGAATAACTTTTTTGTACAAACAGAATTACTTGACTGCAATATTAGGTGCAGTTTGTTGCAAAAAGATGATTTTTGCTGCAAAAATATTCTTTTTGAAACAAATAAAATTTCTCTCAACCTTAAATTTAAAAGGAAATTTCATTTCTGTCAAGAAGCATCCTTCTGATACAAAACGAAATTTCTCATGAGTGGTTCATTCTGGAATCTAGATTCTAGATCCCAAAATATTCTTTCTATTGTTTGAAAATTACAACATGCATTTTTCATTCAAAGTCCATAAATAACTAGACAATAATGGTGTGATACCTGCATAAATCCTTTTATTTAAGCTATAATATTAAACTTCTAAGTATCCCAGGGATAAATGAAAGAAATAGATAATTTGGTTTTGAATTTAAAAGTAATCTCCAATATACTTATTGAACGTCAAATAACGATCATTTTAATAGTAAATAATATTTCTGTATTTTCTTAAATAATTATTTACGCAATTAAATATTAATCTTTTGTCAAATTGTTTGAACAAGAAAATTGTCTGAAAAACGTATTTATTAAAACGAATAAAATATCTTGTTTGGCAGTCTTACACCATGTTCTGTTTTCTTAGATAAATAATTTACAAGAAGTTAATTAAATCAATTTGACATAAATTGAATTCATAATGCATCACAAAACATTCATAAACTAATTATTAGCACATGTTTCAAATTTATTTAATTATTATATTAGGTTTATTATTTATTTCTTTAAAATCTTGAATATTAAAACCATACTCACTAAAATATTCCCAATAAAAATCTTAATATTCTAAATGCTTGAGAAAGCTAAGCAACCAGTCATAGGAATAGAGCAGGTATAAGCAACAAAGGTAGAAACTAGAAGTCTGCACTACTCTGCACCTCATTAATACCTATGATCTGAGTCCAAAATAAGTTCTTCAAGAACTCCGCCCAATTCTCCACCCACTAACTTCTAATTGCCCTGAAGCAACAAAGGTGCAAACACATTAAATTCAACATGCCTCTTGACATGCAGTTCATGAATTTATGAACTCTGAAGTCTGAACCAGTATGCAATATATTATGAATCTTTCCTGAATCTTATTTTCTTGACAAACAGCAGCCAAAATTTTGATAGCGTTGCGGCAGTTCAATCTCGAATGTTCTTTTAAATATGTAAAATAACGTACATAAGAGTTTCCTCGAAAAAAAGTATAAGACCATCTATCCTAGAAATACTGAAACTGTTTTCTCAAAATAACATGATAGATGTCCTAATTCTTAGCCCAATGACAGTGGTTAGTGGACGCAGAATTTGTTTCTAAAATTTGTGCAGTTTAATTATTGCAGGTCTATTTATAGTTGATTTAATCTCTTGATAATATGTAAATTATTTTTATTGTAGTTGTGAATTGTATTGAAAGTTCTTTACGTATATTTGAAAGACTTTAAAGTAGAAAAATATATATTCAATATAAACCTAGCGACGGTGTATTGATATTGTAGAATTATATATTCTATTAATCTTTAGAATAAATTAAAAGGCTCATGTCAAATACCGAACCTGATAGTGGAACATCATCGAATAAAAGAGCAGCATCAAAGTATATTCCAAAATGAAAATCGCTTCACGCGTAATTTTGTGATTAAATGATTAGACAAGCCGCAAGGCTTTCACATTGTTTCTCCATGAGAAATAGAAAAATCATTCGGGAAGATTTATTAATTATTAGTTTTAAAAAATTATTAACTTGCTTACGTTGGAATGGGATTTTTGTTTTCTAAAATCTTAAGCTGAAATAGAAAGGATTAATTTAACATTATCTATTGATTCCATAACACTTTCATAATTGTGATAGTACTATCACCATCAATCGCGCTATGTGTGCATGTGTAATTTTTCATTTTTAGGGAAAAAATGATTCCTAATACAAGGTACAAATTGCGAATATCTATTTTTTAAAAGATTTTAAAAACTTGAGTTTGAAGCCTTTCGAATTTACGTGAAGAACTTCATTCTTATTACAATCTTGAACATTTTAATACAATATACGACTAAAATATACATCATCAATTTATTATTAACAGGATTAATAAACTCTAAATAAATCAAAATGATGTATACTGAATCTTTGAATATTTTTAAACGTACTGTCTGCGATTACGGAATTTTTCGTAATTTGAGCTCGAACGATAAATATTCAACGAAATTAGTGCACTGGCCCATGGTATTTTGCAGTACGTATTTATAAGGTAAAAAACAACTTAACCTTAATTTTTGCACTGAAATACGTGTTAAAAATCAAGATAGTATAATTTCATAAGAAAACTCTATTCCTTAGCAGTAGCACGTTTAGCTTTCCTCGCTTGAATATCAGTCAGCTTTTATTATCTTCTTCTCATAAAGATTAAAATTGCTTTCTGAAGTCTTATTTCCCTTTTCATTATTTAGAGTTTAGAGTTGGAGAATGTAGACTGCAGCCCTAAATTTCCAGAATACCGAGTGCAATAAATGTCCCCTGGCGGGCGTGAGGAAGCTCACAGCTTTGCACATGTCTCATAGGTCGCAACCTGTGACCATCAGTACTTTCCCCAATTAACATCCCTTCCTAAACACATTTTCTGTTTCACACCTTGAAATCCTACTCAAATTCACGCTGCCCTTGAATGTCACTTCTCAGTTAACTAGCAGCTTGCAGTTAGTTAGCGCTTAGCATTATGGGCGATAAATTGCAAATTGCAAGTTCAGACTATAATTTCTTTTTTTATTGTGCGGAAAAAAGTTAATGATGAGCCAAAAAAAAAGTTCAGTGTGGCGAGTATTTCGAGAGTGCAGTGATGAGACAAAGGCTTTGTGCGTTTTGTGTCCGGACAGCAAAGAAGTGTCTCGTGGCGGTAAAGGAAGAAAAGCTTCGACGACTCCTTTGATGGCCCATTTGAGAGTCCACCATAAAAACTATTGTATTAAAAATGGCATCGATATTGCAGGTTCGGAGAAGCAATCGACAAGCCGAAAAGTCAAACTTTGGGATGCGAATGATTCACAAGCGTTACAATTAAGCAACGAAATTGTGGAAATGATTGTCTTAGGTCAGGACCCAGCCATCGTGGAGAAAGCCCTTGGAAGCCTCTGTGAAGAATATGTTTGTAAAGAAATCAAACATTTCGGAAATAATACTAGCCCTATTGTCAGTGCAGAAATGCATTGAAAAGAAAAAATGCAGTCGCAGCTTATTTTCGTTTCAGTCTAATCTGCAAATGGAAATTAGCCTAAAACTGGGCGAGCTTGAGACGAAACCACACTTTTCATTGGCGACAGTATTGGACCCTCGATTTAAATCAATTTTGTTTTCTCGCAGTACTTCAGAAGTAGTGACCGATATGCTGAGAAGTCGCGTGAAGGAATTTTACCAAACAAACCAAGACAACAACTTCGTCATAGAAAATGCTACAGAATCAGAGGAAGCTGTTGACAGCCATTTTATGTCTTCTTTGGAGAGCAGTTATGCAGAAATTGTGGCAGCAGCAAATATGCATCCAGTTCTGCTAAAGGATAAAATAGAAGAAGAAATCGAATTGTACTTCAGGGAAGGTATAATTGACCGGACCAGCGATCCTAGGACATTTTGGTGTGCGAGAAAGGAACACTTTCCACGACTAAGTTCCGTTGCTGCTAGATATCTAACTGCTCCACCAATCACAGCACGTAAGGAAGCTTTATTTGCAAATAAAGATTTTGAATTCAAAACAGCAAAGAAAATAGTTTTTTCAAAGTTTAATTTCTCACATATAAAATCTTAGTTTTTTGTTGTTTTTGCAAATATCAATCTCATAATTTCATTTTCTTGGGAGTTATGGAGGAGTGAAGAATATTCAAACAGGCATTTTTTATTTTAGGCGGAAAAGCCTATTTTGATTTAAAAAAAAAATTGTGAGGGCCAGTGAGATTGATGAAAAAGTTTTTTAATCCTGACCAGAATTACGAATAAAAATTTTTGTTCAATTTCTTAAAATATTTTTTGAGGTTATATTTTAGATTCACACCTCTATTTTCGAATACCCTCATGTTGTCTAATTCAACATCTTTGTTGTTTTAAAAATTGTCTTCTTGGTTTTCACAACACATCTTTCATTCATTTATATCGGTTGAGCCGTTTGCGAGAAAAAGTACTGTTTCACTTTTCTTTCGTCCTCCACAAGAAGGAAAATCAGGATCTAGTTTTCTTGAAAAGCGACATAACCGATTTTAATGAACAAAATACAAGCTGTGAAAAACAATCAGATAATTTTCGAGAAAAATTAACAAAATTTCGGACCAAGAAAAAGTGCAACATTTTCTTTCTTCTGAAATTTCTTCTCAAACGCGATGCACCACTCCGAGTAATTAAACAAATTTTGTATTCGTATTTTTAGCCGAATTTTTTGTATTTTTTTTTTAGTCTAACTAACTTGTATAACATTTATTTTTTTCAAGTCACAATCAGTTCATACGTTTACGAGAGAAATGACTTTTTCTAGTTTTCTTTCCACTCCATAACAAAAAAAAAGGAAATTTTAAGATTGGGATGTGCAGGAATGATTATTCACATATATGCTAATATATGTTGCCAATATAGGATTAATACCTGCGGTAGAAATTTTTCATGCCTAGGCTATTCTAGGCCTATTCTACAAACGCATACAAATAATTGGAATAAAAAAATGATCACATAAATGGTGTTTTGTCGTCTACAGTTGAAAAAAAGATTCTTTGATCTAAAGAAATTTTCATTGAATCATACGAAAATATTCACTGGATCTCAATGAATAAGGGTCTTTGCTTTAAGGAAATGGTTTTTTGTTTCGATGAAAAATTTTCTCCAGTTGCAAAGTATTTTCTTCATCTTGAACTTTTTTTTGGTTAAATGAAATAAATTTTGTTAAAGAATCGGTTTCTCAAATATTTTCTGAGTGCAATATATGTATATATATTTTTCAATAAGTATAAAAATCAAAAGTGAAATTTTTCTGAAAATTCAAACTCATTGTTTGCAAATTATGATGTGAAATTTTCAACCTTTTGATGTCTTCTTTAATACTCACAATTTTTTTGAATTTTTTGAAAGGAATTATATATTTTTTATTAATTTAAGAATAAGAATGTTTTACATACAATTTATTTATTTTTTTAATGCATGACAGTGGACTGGGCATGAGAAATTTTATTGTTTTCAAATCCTTTGAAAATTAAAAAAAAAAAAGAGAAAAATACAACATTAAAACATTTTTATAAAAATTCATGCTAAGTTAACAAGCGTGAAGATGGTTTAATTTAAGCTTAGTAAATGTTTCATTTAGCCAGGTTTAGGTAAGTTCTTTTTGTCAATACTTTCAAAAATTTAATTTTTTTGTATGTCATTTTGTAAAAAGCATTCCAAATTTTTAACTTTTGCGTCTGGAGTCTAAAGACGGCATCTGAATAAAATCATGAGAGGTTATTTAAAATATAGTGTAAAAACATTGTGCGAAACAATGAAACTGATAAAATTATTATATTATTTAGTACAACCACAAAATTTCTTCAAATACTTGATTTAAACAAAATTTCCAAACAAAATGTATTTCTACACTGAATTCACGTTCTCTCAAGGTAGGACTAGCGATTATTATTGTAAATCTTATTGAGAGTGGCCTATGTTTTTATATTACATTACATTTCAGTATATTATGGTTTAATTATTTTTATAGATAGAATCAGCGTAAAAATAGTTAAAAAATATATGGGGAAATGATTGTGTATAAGGTCGCTTGACGCTGTTATCGATGTGAACGCAATAATGAAGTTTAATCATTCAATTAGTTGTATTAAAAAAGGTGCAACAAATTCTGTGTTATTCAGATTCTAAAACGGAATAGAATATTGATAGTAATTGTTATTAGCGATGAAATGTATCGCATTTGGTTATGAATTTACTAACATATTTAATGCAAAGTTAGCAAGTACGTACCTATAAATTAAAATTATTTAGATTCAAATAAGTTTTCAGAAGCCAAAATGAATTAATAACTTGAAAATATTTTAAAAGTCTAAGAAGTCTATTTTGCGTTGGTGTGAGTGTTTTTGTAATGAGACGCACAATTCTACGTGTTTATTGTTAGAGTTCTGATTAGTTATAAAAAATAGATGAATTATATATTAGGCTTGCGTGTAGAAAATGACGCTCAAGAACATAATTTATCTGAGATATCAGTCCGGCGTAAATTATGTAACTCAAATACCCGCCTCGTCGTAATATTTTTGTTATCTATATTTATAAATTTTATTCTCTTACTGCAATGAAGGGCGCAAGCCGTAGGAACTTTAAATGGTTATGAATGTCAATAAACGTAACAAATTGTCTCAAATTTTGAAGTCTTCAATTTCATTGCTTCTTCGACACAGAAAACTTTTTCTTCGAATACACTTGACTCAATTTAACTAGAACTTGAATTTCGCAAATTTTCTTTAATTCGAACAAATATATTATTTCAATGTCTTAAAAAAATGATTTAAATCCATCAACTTCTTCATTAAATTGAAAAACTAATTTATATGGATACCTTTGATATTGGGTTTCTTTATTTAAAATATATTATGTTAATTAAAAATGAAAATTTGTTTGAATGAAATAAAATTAATTGAATCAAAAAGTTTCATTTCAAAGAAATATTTTTCTCAGCGAATGAAATATGAGTCATGAATCCTTTATTTCCTTATTCCTATTCTCATTTTTAATCTTATATAATGCACGTTCATTTTTAAATTCAAAATAATAGTATTTTTACCATAAATACTTCTTTAAAGATATTTCAATAAGATAAATTTCATATTTAGAGAATATTTTTTAAATTTCCATAAACTCATTATGCTGTACTGATTTGTCAATAATGTCTAATGTATAATTATCAACAATCGTTCGGATTATTCATGAATATTAAAATGAAAAATTACCTTGACGAACCCGTAATAAGAAATTGAGATTTTGAGAAAATAAGAAGAACTTTAACCGTAATTAGAGAGCCTATACAAAATATAGTGTGAACTGTGAAGGTGAACAAAAAATTCGACCCGTTTAGGTGTTTTAGGAATTCAGGTAGCAGGCGCCGAAGTCCACCGGATTCGTAGCTCGACACGAAAATCCGCCCGGATTTTCCGGTGCCGAAATAATCCGGCGACAGTAAGATACCGGAACCGAACTGAAGAGTAAAAAGTACTGCAGCAGGTACAGCAGTATACCGGATCTCAAACAGTAGCCGAACATTTGGTTGTCCCATCTCTAGACAGTAGACCCTTCAGCTATGGTATCCCGCTGTGTCCTCACACCCCAGGCGGGAAAATAATATATAATGTGAAGTATTATATATAATTTGCATTTGTTTTATACAATTTTTATATAAAACAAATGAAAATTATTTCTAATATTTCACACTATGTATGAACTATATATAATTTTTCCGCCTGAGACCCACACTACCATTCATCGGTATTCCAGGTTTATTTGTTATTAATTGATAGGTTTCAAGATTTTCGTTCCTAATTATTATTCTATTGCATTTGCTAAAATTTTTTAAGCAGTCTAAGCCAAAATACAACTCTCTGCTACGTATATTACAAGAGATAGCATAGTCATGTTCAAATGCATTTTACTTTCATTGTTATTGATACATTGCAGTTTTGTTTTCACGTATGTGTAGTCAAGATATGAATGAATCTATATGAATTTTTTAAAATTTGTCACACTGTTCAGTTTAAAGATATCGTCATCGAAAGTCAAGCAAGGACAGAGTGACGCGAAAAAAACCACGGTTTTCATCTTTTCGCTCAGGATATTTTCCAAACCAATTTTTGCACATAAACAAATTGGGACTTTTTGAAGCGCAATAAAGTAAGCTTTATCATGTTATAAGCTGTGTTTTTGTGCGATTTTTTTCTTGCGACTAAATTACCAAAATGTGCAGCTGTTTTGGAGGGGCCTTCGTATCGTGAGCGGATAGTAGGTCTATAATGATTGTCCTATAATACTTTTTAACATTATGACTATATTTCTCAGTAATTGTACAAAAAAGACGACTGTCATCAGGTATTGCTTTAATCAAATACCTCAAAATCAACTGAGATGCCTTTAGAGAAATCAAATTCATAATTATTTTATTTGGTTTTTACATTTAATTTTTATTACATAATAAGCACCTATCGTTGAATTTTTAAAAGGAATTTATAAGTTCCTTTCAAATCCGTAATTGTGCCAGTATTGACAAAAATGGATTAAAGTCGAACTTTTTAATTCCGTATCACATTTGCATTTTTGACTATTCTTTATTCATGGATCCTATTTTTTATTTATTATTACTACTACACTTTAAATGTATTTTACATTTTCATATTCATTTCTGGAATCGATGACACTACAATTTATAAATTATTTGTTTATAATATAATAAATATATTTATTTTTTTTAATCCTCATATTTTTTAAAACTGATTTTATGTTACAGACAAATTTTTTATTAAGGATTTTAAACACTTATTTTAAATTTCTTTTAGAACACGTATACTTGTTTATGCATTATTTTTCCATTTCTTGGAAAGTTTGAACAGATTTTGCATATTTAAAATAATGTTTATATATCTGCGAATAAATTATAAAAATTTGCATGTGCATTCTTGTTCAGAAAATGTTCTTTTATTAATTATTTAATTATTTTGCCCTTATAACTAAAGCATTTGTCAGCAAGAAGCGCAGCAGCGCCGCCAGCGGATTAGTTCACGGCTGGCATCAAACTTCAGCCAGAGCTCCCTATGCAAAATCCGGGTCGGTTGGATAGGGCTGAAACAGATGCTAGAAAAGTGAGGTTAGAAAAGTCAGGTTATGGTACTTTGATTGGTTGAGCATATTAATTTACACAATATATACGCACATACCTTAATTACAGCCTACTACAAAATTATAAAGAAGAAAAATATCACTGACATGAAGAGTACTCAAGCACAAATAATACTTAATACTGCGAAGCTTTCGGTTCTGTTCTTACTGTTCACAGTCGTCCACAGAGATGACGTCACTATTTTTTCATCTTGCCTTCGTTGCCAAAAGATCGAACGGAGACTGGTCGTTGGAGAAGACCAATCCAGAGCCGACCCCTTGGCGGGCACTTTGAAATGCGGAATAATTAACTCAATACTAGTTTAGTGATTGAATGAAAATAATGAATGTATTTAATTATTAAATTTAATATTATCAAGTAATAGTTATTATTAGAAGAAAACACTCTTATATTTTGGAATTTCGTCATTTAGAAAAATTAAAGACGGACATTTTTGTGAAAAATTGTAAACCTCAGATATAGTTCAAAATTTTGTTTTCCTTATAATTATTACATAATTACTTAATCCAAACCAACGTTTAACCATTAAAGAGAATAACAATTAAAAGCACAAATATATATTTGTAAAAAATTTGGTGACTTTACATTTTATTCATACAATTAAATGAAAAATTCATCTGCACAACATATTTATTCGATGCACACTGTTGGGTAGTACAGTGATGTAAAAGAGGCATAGTATACACTCGCTGCACACCACCAACTTTCAAATTCAGTGACAGTCTTATCATTTTTACTCGAACCTCATTCAGTCTGTAGTTCACTATCGTATTTTGCGGTTTCGGTCGAAGTTCCCACATATATAAATCTTTGGAATCAATAGGATAGGAGAATAGTGATCGTTTCACCTTCCAAATTTGTCCTTCAATTTCTACTCCTTCTGGCGTGCGTATAATTTTCTTTATTTTGAAAAAAATTTTATTTCTGAGCATTACAACATTGTTAGGGGATGTAATTGTTAATGTATAGTGTTTATATTTTAATTTTAATATGTTGGAATCAATTACTTTCAAAATCTGGACACGATAGGGCTTTTGTGGTTTTGGAGGATCTATTTAAAATAATTCATGGAATCGGCGAGAGACTTGAGTCAACGGACGGAATGGTGTTCGAATAAGTTTCGTTAACTTTCCCAAAAAAATTTCGAATGGAAAAGCAGGAATTCTGCTAAAGTTGCATCCCATTGACAATACATCATCCTCAGCATGAATCACATAATGCATATTCATAACTTGCATTTTTGAATATAATAATCTCAAACCCAAAAAAAAACATCTGCAAATAAATCTTGGCATGTTCATGATATTTTTTAATTAGTCTATCGTTACACAGAATTCGGCACGCCGTGTGTAGAAGCAGGAGGTTTTTCATACGGTTTATATCGAAAATTTTTATCAAAATGATTGGTCCACAATATAAAAGAATAAACCGTAATTCTGTTGCTTTAAATATAGCAAGTGATTGTAATGATCGAGTTTTTCTTTGGAATTCGCACGGAATAGATTTTCTAATCATGAGAAGTCTTCTAGAAACTTCATCTTTCAATCGCTGACCAACTATCGCGCGCCCTGAAATTACGAACCACCTACTCAAAAGACGTCTCATAACTCCTTCACAAAACAGATGCATGAAATCTAGCACGAAAATGAAGATCATATTTAGAAGTGGTTGAATTCGCAAAATCGGAGATGCACCTTTATGATGACCAGGCTGCGTTCGGTTTCGAAAAAATTCATCTATTCTTTGGCTACAATCTATAAGCGGTTATTCCGTTACCCCATTCGCCTTTATGCCATGTATCTCGCATCTCTCGCAGAGCGTACAAACCCCCGTGACCTTTCGTACACTCAAAAAATGCTCTGGTAGGCATGTTGCATACAAAGTAGTGGATGCGCACATTTAAAGGTTGATTGTAAAGGAGAGCACCATTAGCCTGTAAAGTATTTATTTCATCGATGAGCTCTCGTAAGTACCCGTCTGCACTTGCAGGCTTTGAATTTACACAGTAAATGGCAACAGGAAATGGTTTGTAAATATCAGGTTTGTAATGAATCTTAGTTGAAGCTACCCAAAATCCGTTTTCTCCTGACTTGCTTAAGGGAATTCCATCCACGTTGATCGGTGAAAATACTGTGGCTTTGGAGTATGCATTGACGTCAATGTATTCTTTGAGACCTTGTTTAATGCCGAAATAACAATATTCTCCAACAGAACCATCTGCATCAGGCACCTCTAGTATACTGTATACTGCTGAACTTGTCCCCAAGAGCGTTTTGGCCGACTTAGGTAATTCAGGAAGAAGTCTTCGTCGAAATATTTTTAAAAGTTTATCCACCTCTACTTTCTCTATTCCATTCAAAACAGCCCATTCTCGAAATTGTTTTAATTCGTCCGGGTCATTCATAACCAATTGGACAATTCCATCTTGAAATCCATCCTCGTAGTCTGTAGATGCAGTCGATTCTTCAGAATCTGAAAAAAAAGATTTATAATGAATTTTGTGTTTTTAATTTACTTGAGGTTATACTTGACGGCTCTGGTAGGGTTTGAAGGATCTCCGTGAAGATAGCACTGTAATGTAAAAAAATGATGGGTTTTTTTACACGGAATCGTTTGGAAGTGTTTGGAAAGCAAGTTCTATTGTTTCAAGAAGAAAATCCAAAAAGTTATCGATTTTTCAAAAAGGTAGTGCTAACTTCACACTTGCACAGCAAAAATATTTTCCAAAAATTACTTGATGAATCGTTTGGAAATCGTTTGGAGATGTCTGGAATGTCAATTTTATCATTTGGAGGTAAAAACTCAAAAAGTTATTGATCAAAAAAAAAAAATCAGTTGCACCGTACATTTAAAATTTGTAAATTTTGTTTTTACTAATCGTTTCAGAATTATGTTTTGTGATGGTCTTCCAAAAACCTCCAAACGATTTCGAAACGATTGGTAAAGACAAAATTGAAAAATTTTTAATGTGCGGTGCATCTACTTTTTTCTAAATCCATAACCTTTCGAGTTTTCACGTCTAAATGATAAAATTGGACTCCCGAACATCTTCAAACGATTTCCAAACGATTCATCAAGTTTTTTTTCCAAACGATTCCCTATAAAAAACCCGTAATTTTTTTTCATTGCAGTGCTATCTTCACGGAGGTATTTGGAAGTTATTGAAATCTTATTAACTTCGCTGCTTACTTCAAAAGTAAAAATTCAGTTTATTATTTGTATACCTGACGAATCTGCGCTGCTCTGAAGTTCATCGCCTTAAATAAGGTTTTCTTCATGTTCATTATCAAAATTGACATTAAGAGGGTTCTCCTTATTTTCGATAGGAACTTCCAAATTTTCTTCAGGGATAGGAATTTCAGCTCTTTCTTCACGGCCGAATTCCACTGCGCCTTCATCTTCATCGCCAGCATCGATAATTATATGGTATATATTACATTATAAATTTATTTTTTATACTTATCTTGAAATTATAATATTGATCCCAAATAAGATCATTTAACGAAATTATAAATAATTTTTTGTAACTATAGTTACTATAATGCAACTATAACTTTATTTAAAAAAACAGTCATATAAATGACATCTTTTGCATAATCTAACCTGTAACTTACGAAAAGAAAATTTCATGATCCCTGATTTATACCTATATACAAACTGAAACTTCGGAATAGACGAAAAAAGTTCATACTGTAACATTTACAACCATTTATAAAAACCTTTAAAGTGTTGAATATAGTTTATATAAAAGGGGGAACAAAAATTTTTGAAATTATTTTGACGTTAGGTTTCATAGTGTTATACTTATAGAGATTATAACTAATTTATTTACCTACGTCTTCGTTGCGCATAATAAAAGGAACTGTAGCCATAGCTCGATGTTCCTGATCTCTTAACGTACTTTTTGCTTTTGGCATTTTGGAAAATAAAAATTCACTTTGCGTATGTCAAAAATTCAACACTCGAATCATATAAACATTCTCATGAGTGTACTACTCCATTTAATCAAGAAGATCGCGCTACTATTAACCTGATCAGGTAGGGATCAGATCCATATGATTTCCATTGCTAAGGGCCGCGTACGGAGAGCCTGATCAGGGTCGCATCAGGAATAAGGAGGAAATTGGGCAATTTCTGTACGGGATCACTCGGAAAATACCAGAAAATTAACTGCCTCCAATAGCAATAAAATCCCAATTTTTCCACAGCTTCCACTCCCTCCTTTAATTTTGTTAACGCTTTTGCAATAATTTTAACTTCGCACAACATTTAAGAAATCTTTAGTCCGAAAAAAATACACGTCAACTTTTTCATATGAGAAGCTTTTTCGATTTCAAAAGCTGCACTATTTTATCCCGTCTTTGAATGTCACTTGTTACTAATATTAAATTTCATTAATAACGCTTTACAAACGACTCTGGACGGCTTGTCTGACAATTTAAAGGGTAGTATACGTTAACGAAAAGCCGAAAAGGGATTATGGGTACGTTCTCTCTCTCATCTGTCTCCTTCATCTCCTTCTCTCATCTATGACTGACATTGCCAAAAGAAACACGTGCGATTTACACAATTAATTCACTAATTTGTCGCGCTCACGTGGGATGTTATCGGAGGGTGTTAGGTTTACGTCGATCTGGATGTGCTTTTTCGTTCCAATGTGTGAATTTTGTCGCAACCATTTTCACTTAAAAACCCCAAAAAACCGCAGCCATGCAAAATACGCTTTCAATTACATTCCAGCGGCCGATACATTTTGATTTAATCTGCTTAAACTCGATGAATGGAATTCGATGACATTCACATTGGATTTCTCTGTCTTCCACTCGACTAGTCATACTGGCTTAAGCGAGCTATTGTTCTACGAGCAGCTTCCGACATAAAACGGAAGTTTCAAGAAATTTCAAATCGAGGGGAAAGAAATCTTTGATTACGATGCAGGTGAAGCTGCATAGCACCTCGCATCAAGATTGAATACATTTTTCGAGCATTTTTTTCATTAATTCCTACGATTATTAAAATTGTATTACGATTGTATAATACTAAGGCAAATGTTAACCCTGAAATTTTATTTTCTTTAAGAAAAACTACTTTCTTTAATTTACTTTCCGCCTCCATAACTTAAAAGAAAAATTGATTTCGAAGTTAATATTCAGGAAACTTGATGTCATATAGGAGCAGATGAGAAGGCTGCGTTCTGGCTCAATTAGGATTAGTGCGTGTATGTGTGAGGTAAGCCTGTGTGCGTGTGTCTGTGTGAGGTTGACATCGAGACCGTTCTATAACATGCCTTGATGACGTCACCGAGTAATATTGCGCAATTGTGCCATCCAAATGCATGTAACAACAGGTTCAAGGTTATTTCTTATTTCAAGAATTTTTTCGCGTAAATACTTTCAAGGTTATATTTTGCTTTGTCCTGGCAATTTCTACTGCGTCATATAGTTCCTGTCAGTCCAGTCTAGTCAGTACAAACTAGCCAGTCCAGTCAAGTCAGTCCAGTCTAGTCAGTCCAGTGTAGTCAGTTCAGTTTTTTCAGTTCATTTCAGTCCAGTCAGTCAGTCTAGTCAGTAGAAGCAAGTCAGTCCAGTCTAGTCAGTCCAATTTAGTCAGCCCAGTCTAGTCAGTCCAATTTAGTGAGTCCAGTCTAGTCAGTCCAGTTTAGTGAGTCCAGTCTAGTCAGTTTAGTTTAGTTAATTTTCTACCGAAAGATGAATTTTCAACCAAATAGGTTGATTTTCAAACAAAAAATGTAAATTCTGACGCAAAAATGCAATAGTTAAATTTGCAGGTAGAAAAATTAATTTAGAAAAACATTTTTTTTATATATAAATTTTTGACCAAAGATTTGAATCTTCAAAAAAAAAATGAATTTTTAACATAGTTCAAGTTTTAATCAGGTAGTTAAATTCCAGACCAAAATAGTTGAATTTTCAACAAAATAATTGAGTTTTCAAACAAATAGATAAATTTTCAAACAAGGATATGAATCTTCAACCAAAAAGTCAATTTTTCACTAGGCAGTTCAAATTTCATCGAAGTGTTTGGATTTTTAATAAAAAAGATGACTTTTTAACTAAATATTTGAATTTTCAACAAAATAATTGAATTTTCAACCAAAAAAATTAATTATTGACAAATAGTTTCAAATTTCAACCAAGTAGTTTAATTTTCTACAAAAAGGATGACTTTGTAAGAAAATAGTGAATTTGCAACAAAATGTTTAAATTTTCAACTGAAAGGGATGAATTCTAAACTAAAAATATAGGAATAGACTTATTAATCAAAAAGAAGTATTCTTTAACAAAAAAAGATGATTTTCTTACCCAAGGATGAATTTTTAATCCAAAAGAAGGAATTTTCTACCCAAAAGGGCAAGTGTTTACAAAAAAGTTACATTTTTAACTAAAAAAGATTACTATTTAACAAAATAGTTGAATTTTCAACAAAGAAATAAATTTTTGAACCAAATAATAAAATCTTTAACCAAAAGATAAATTTTCAATCTGAAATGACGAATTTTCAACAAATGAATTGAAATTTCAACTAAATATTAGAATTTTTATCCAAAAGAGATTAATTTTGAGCCAAAAATGCAATAGTAGATTTTTCCACCAAAAAAGAAAAAAATATATAGTAGTAGACTAGTTAATTAAGGAGAATTATTATTCAAACAAAAATTATGACTTTTCTACCAAAAAATAAATTGTCGCTTTCACTAAAAAGAGGAATTTTCAACAAATTATTTAAATTTATAAAGAAATAATGATTTTTTTATCTGATTATTACATTTTTTAACTTTAAGTCAAAATAGTTGGATTTTCTTGTTGGGTTCTATTAATTCAGTTTGCGTTTGGGCGAGAAAACAAAAAATGGGGATTTTTTTTTAAACCGAAAGGAAAACTATGAATTTTTCAAAAAAAGGGGAAAAGAAGGGAAAAAGTGTGAAATCTGTCGTGTAGATAATTTTCTACGATAGTATACCTCGGACAGCTGAAATAAATCGAGTCCAGGTTGCGGTGGCAATTCGGCGAGTTGTATACAACAGAGTCGTTTTCTCTCATACCCAATTTTTTTTCCTTTTTCTATGATTCCCGTTTTCTCGCAAAGTTGATTGCACTGGGAATATAATTTGATTCTTTCGGTGCCCGGTCTCAATAGACGCAGTAATCCTAGCTCGCTGCTTAATGAAAAAATATTATTGGCTATTCTTCTTCCCGCGGCGTTGCTAATCCCGTTGCTGGAGAGTTCGCGGCAAAATTGCATTTTTACGATACAAAAAAGGGAAATGAGAGAAGTGAGGAAAGACAGTTTTTTGTAATTGTTCCAGTTTTCGATGCACCTCGATCGACACGTTAATTAACGGTGAAATATAAAATCCAGTGGAGGAAAAATAACTGAGTAAAGAGTTTTCAATTTCTGAAAAAAATATATTTCTCCTTCGCTCCGGTGGGAATCGAACCTCACGTCTTCCGATCGCCGGTTGGGTGCTCTAATCACTAGGCTGCTAGGTAACTCCTTAAAATTTATAAATAAAAAATTTTTAATTTCTGAAAAAAGATCTTTTTCCTTCGCTCCTTCGAAACCCCTAATTTCCCCCACTTCCTCTCCCTTCCTTTCCCTCAACTTCTTCTCTCATTTGTCATACTTGCCCTCTCCTCATTTCCTCTACTTCCATTCCCCTTTTCTCACTTCTTTCACTTCAATTTTCACTTCCCCTCTCTCTGCCGTCCCTCATTTCCCATACTTCCCTTCTCATTTCCCCTACTTCAATCAAAACAGTTGAATTTTCATTCAAATATTGACTTGTCAGTCCAGTCCAGTCAGTCTAGTCTAGTTAGTCCAGTCTAGTCAGTTAAGTTTATTCAGTCCAGTCTACTGAGTCCAGTCTAGTCAGTTCAGTCTTGTGATTCCAGTGTAGTAAGTCCAGTGTAGTCAGTCGAGTGTAGTGAGTTCAGAATAGTCAGTCCAGTCAGTCTAGTCTAGTCAGTCTAGTCTAGTCAGTTCAGTCAATTCAGACCAGTCTACTGAGTCCAGTCTAGTCAGTGCAGTCTGGTGATTTCAGTGGAGTCAGTCGACTGTAGTCAGGCGAGTGTATTCAGTCGAGTGTAGTGAGTTCAGACTAGTCAGTCCAGTCAGTCTAGTCTAGTCAGTCTCGTCTACTCAGTTCAGTCTATTCAGTCCAGTCTACTGAGTCCAGTCTAGTCAGTGCAGTCTAGTAATTTCAGTGTAGTCAGTCCAGTCTAGTCAGTTCAGTCTATTCGGTCCAGTCTACTGAGTCCAGGCCAGTCAATGCAGTCTAGTAAT